>JASVEL010006207.1:0-513595 GCA_032618575.1 Nicotiana noctiflora
TTAAAGCAAGTAGGGTTGCTGAATCCGGTTGAAGCTAAGCTACCAAACCCTCTTCCGAAGAACCTGGACCATTCAGTAAATTGTGCATACTGCTCGGGATGTTCGGGACACGACACGGAAAAGTGTTGGAGGTTGAAAACAGCCATCCAGGAACTCATCGACACTCGCAAGATTGAGGTCCAGACTCCAACAGAGCCCAACATCAACCAAAATCCACTTCCAACTCATCATGAGACCAACATGATCGAGTTGGTACGGGTAGAAGAAGGGAAGGAGAAAACCCCTCAGACTGTAATGATGATCAAGTCTAGTGGGGCAGGAATGAGAAAAGGGCCAAGCCTTGATGAGTCACCCATTTGCAAGAGGGACGTACAAAGGGGGTTGGAAGCAGAAAGGGAAGTGTGAACGAAGTACCGGTGAGGCCGGGGGAAGTAAAAATAATTGTACCAGGGGTAGCAACCAAACCCGTCTTGACGGTAGCAGGTGTTCGAATGGATCCTTTCATCATCAAGCCAGCAATACAGTTGCCAATAGTTGATAGCAAAGCCATCCCGTGGAATTATGATCGGGTCACGATGACCTACAAAGGAAAAGAAGTTAAAGAGGAAGTCTGCGAAGCGCAAGGGTTGACCCGCTCAGGGAGATGTTTTGCCCCTACGGAATTGAGGAAGACTGCTCCGGCAACACTAAAAAAGCCGGTAACTGACGAAGAGGCAGAAGAATTCCTGAAAAAGATGAAGCTACATGATTATTATGTCCTAGAACAGCTGAAGAAGACTCCTGCGCAAATCTCATTGCTATCCTTGCTGATACATTCTGAAGAACATCGGCAGGATACGCAAGAACAGGATATGTGTTCGAGGGTTTGATGGAGGAGGCAAGGCGTCGGTCGGGGACATAGTGTTAATCTTGACAATTGGGCCAGTGGAGTTCACCATGGAATTCCAGGTGCTGGACATGGTAGTGTCATATAACCTTCTGATAGGGCGATCGTGGATCCATGCCGCAAGAGCAATTCCATCCAGCCTACACCAACTCGTCAAGTTTGAGTGGGACCAACAGGAGATCGTCGTCCATGGAGAGAATGATCTACAACCAGGCACCATCGTCCCCTTTGTTGAGACAGAAGAAGATGTTGGGCCGTGGGTATACCAGATCTGCGATGTGGTATCCGCCAACCGAGTTCCAGAAGGGGAATGCATTCCAAATGACAGAATAATTACTGTAGACGTCATGGTGGCTCATGAAATGTTAAGACATGGTTTCATACCCGGCAAAGGTCTAGGTGCATCTCTGCAAGGAATCATACAATCGGTATCCGTGGTCGAAAACGTAGGAACCTTCGGCTTGGGATTCAAGCCAACATCAGAGGACATCCAGCGAGCCAAGAGGAATAAGCAGAAGACATGGGTGCTCCCGAAGCCTGTTCCACGCCTTTCCCGATCTTTTGTCAGGTCTGGAGTAAGAGGACATCCGACGACAAAGATTCCCAGTCCTATGGTTAGGCCAGACGAAGAGTTCTTAAGAAAATTCGAGGACCTATTCGCAGATGTATGCATGCTAGAGGACGGCGAAGGATCCAGCCATGCCGAGATACAGTTTGTGGGATCGAAAGCAAAATTGAATAATTGGAAGGCTACTTCTCTCCCTGTCCGGAAGGAGTCTTGGTAGTTTGTTTTGGATTGTTTTCTTTCGAAATTTTGTGTTGGGGTTGTCCCCGGAGTAAAATCCGTTTGTTTTAGTTCATTTTGATTTGAGTTTGCAAGTTTTGTTTTTCCTTGTATTGTTCCCATTAATGAAATTTTGCTCCCTTCGTGTCTAATTTTGTTTATTTTCCTTCTTTCTTACTTTTCTGAACAGCTTTCTTTCAACTGATCTTAATGATATGGCGTGCTTAAAGATTAATCAACCCAGTCTAGAAAGTCAATCGGGTTTGGAAATAATAACGCATGAAATAAGAAGTGACGAGAGTGAATCGAAATACGGCGATGATGAAGCCGTAGAAGAAATCGGTGAAGAATTAAGTCACTTCGAGGAAAAACCCAAACCAAATTTAAATGATACTGAGGCCGTTAATCTGGGGAACACAGATGACGTCAAAGAAACCAGAATAAGTGTCCATATTGAACCCAACCTGAGAGAAGAGTTGATCAAAACACTCATGGAGTTTAAAGACATTTTCGCATGGTCGTACGACGACATGCCAGGACTCAGCACTGATCTAGTGGTTCATAAATTACCCACTGATCCGGCATATCCTCCCGTCAAGCAAAAACTGCGGAAATTCAAGATGGAGATGAGTGTAAAGATCAAGGAGGAAGTAACCAAGCAGTTGCAGGCGAAAGTCATTCGTGTCACTCGATACCCTGAATGGTTGGCTAACGTAGTACCGGTGCCAAAGAAAGACGGAAAGATCAGAGTATGCGTGGACTACCGCAATCTCAACAAGGCGAGTCCTAAGGATAATTTCCCGCTTCCCAATATCCATATCCTGATTGATAATTGCGCCGGACGTGAAATCGGATCCTTTGTGGATTGTTATGCGGGATATCATCAGATCTTGATGGATGAGGAGGACGCAGAAAAGACGGCTTTTATCACACCGTGGGGGACTTATTGCTACCGGGTGATGCCGTTCGGTTTGAAGAATGCAGGGGCAACATACATGAGGGCGATGACTACGGTATTCCATGACATGATACACAAGGAAATTGAAGTGTACGTGGATGATGTGATCATAAAATCTAGACGTCAAGAAGACCACGTTGCCGACCTCGGGAAGTTCTTTCAAAGACTTCGAAGATATGATATCAAGCTCAATCCGGCCAAATGCGCATTCGGAGTTCCATCAGGAAAGTTGCTAGGATTCATTGTCAGCCGACGGGGCATTGAGTTGGACCCATCCAAAATCAAGTCCATCCAGGAGTTACCCCCGCCAAGGAATAAAACAGAGGTAATGAGTCTGTTGGGAAGGTTAAATTACATCAGTAGGTTTATTGCTCAGCTTACAGCAACCTGTGAACCCATATTCCATCTGTTGAAGAAAGACGCTGTGATAGAATGGACGACAGAATGTCAGGAAGCGTTTGACCAAATCAAAGGGTATCTGTCAAACCCACCCGTTCTAGTTCCGCCTGAACCGGGTAGACCCCTGATTCTTTATCTGACGGTTTTGGAGAATTCGTTCGGCTGCGTGTTGGGACAGCATGATCTTACTGGTAGAAAGGAACGGGCCATTTACTACCTCACTAAGAAATTCACGGTCCACGAGGTTAAGTACACTCATTTGGAAAAGACATGTTGTGCCTTGACTTGGGTAGCCCAAAAGTTGAAACATTATTTGTTTTCTTACACCACTTACCTCATTTCGCGTTTGGATCCGTTGAAGTATATTTTGATTAGCAAAATGGCAAATATTACTTACAGAGTTCGACATCATATATGTGACAAGGACGGCTATGAAAGCTCAAGCCCTAGCCGATCACTTAGCTGAGAATCCTGTCGATGACGGATACGAACCTTTGAGGACGTATTTTCCGGATGAAGAAGTATTGCAAATTGATGGGTTTGAATTAACTAAGGATCCGGGGTGGAAGCTTTTCTTCGACGGAGCGGCGAACGCAAAAGGAGTCGGAGTAGGGGCCGTGCTCATCTCTGAAACAGGACATCATTATCCTGTTACTGCTCAACTGCGTTTTCATTGTACCAATAATATGGCTGAGTACGAGGCATGTATCTTGGGATTGCGATTAGCGGTGGACATGGATGTACGGGACGTCTTGGTCTTGGGGGACTCGGACCTTCTGGTACATCAGATTCAGGGAGAATGGGAAACCGGGGATTTAAAGCTTATCCCGTATCGTCACTGTTTGCATGATCTGACCAAGCGCTTTCGATCAGTAGAATTCAGGCACATCCCAAGGATGCATAATGAGGTTGCCGACGCTCTAGCTACTTTAGCGTCAATGCTACATCACCCGGACAAGGTTCGTGTCGATCCATTACATATTCAGGTTCGGAATCAACATGCTTATTGTAATATGATAGAAGAAGAGATGGATGGTGAGCCATGGTTTCATGATGTCAAAGAGTACCTCGGGTTAGGAATATACCCAGAGCAGGCAACTGGAGATCAAAAGAGAGCTATTCGGCGGTTGGCGAACGGATTTTTCCTTAGTGGAGGAGTGCTGTACAAAAGAACCCCGGATTTGGGATTGTTGAGATGTATAGATGCAAGTCAAGCCACAACAGTGATGACAGATATACACTCGGGAGTTTGTGGACCACACATGAGCGGATATGTATTGGCAAAGAAGATTCTTCGAGCAGGATATTACTGGCTCACTATGGAGCGTGATTGTATAAGTTTCGTGCGAAGATGCCATCGGTGTCAGATACACGGAGATTTGATTCATTCTCCACCGACCGAATTGCATACAATGTCGGCACCATGGCCGTTTGTTGCATGGGGTATGGATGTTGTTGGACCTATAGAACCTGCTGCTTCCAATGGTCATAGGTTCGTTCTGGTAATGATTGACTATTTTACCAAGTGGGTGGAGGCCAAAACTTTCAAATCAGTGACCAAGAAGGCGGTGGTGGACTTCGTGCACTCCCACATCATTTGCAGGTTTGGAATTCCAAAGATGATCATCACAGATAACGGTGCCAATCTTAACAGCGGATTGATGAAAGAGGTATGTCAACAGTTCAAGATTACACACCGAAATTCCACACCATATCGTCTCAAAGCAAATGGTGCGGTTGAGGCGGCAAACAAGAATATAAAGAAGATATTGAGGAAGATGGTAGAAGGGTCTAGGCAATGGCATGAAAAGTTACCATTTGCACTGTTGGGTTATCGCACTACCGTCCGGACTTCGGTAGGTGCAACTCCTTACTTGTTGGTGTACGGGATTGAAGCAGTAATACCCGCAGAAGTTGAAATTCCATCCCTCCGAATTGTCGCTGAAGCTGAGATTGACGATAATGAGTGGGTCAAAACCCGATTAGAGCAATTGAGCTTGATCGATGAAAAGAGATTGACAGCAGTATGTCATGGTCAATTGTATCAAAAGAGAATGGAAAGAGCGTATAACAAGAAGGTAGGTCCCAGGAAATTTGAAGTGGGACAACACGTGTTGAAGAGAGTTCTACCACATCAGGCCGAAGCGAAAGGCAAGTTCGCTCCAAATTGGCAGGGACCGTTTGTTGTGACTAGGGTATTATCCAACGGCGCGCTATGTCTAATTGATATTGAGGGAAGATGCACTGATATGGCTATCAATTTCGATGCGGTCAAGAGATATTATGTGTAATTCTTTAATGTATTTGTCAACATTTGGTTTCGTTTGTGTGTATTTTGGCATTTTTCGGAGAATGAAATGACAGAGGCGATTTTTCTACTACCCAAACACTTTAACCTTTATTTTCCCCTTTGAGCCTTAATAATTCTTTCATATACCCTCTTTCGGAATCATCAAGGAAGATGTGTAACAAAATAGAAAAAACAAACAAAGAAAAGACACAAGAAAAAGTGAACTACGTTCGACCTGATTCCTCAAGAAGGATACGTAGGCGCCACACGGCTCGGTCATAATAAAATAAAAATCAAAGATTCCCCAAGCAACAAAACTGGGGCAGAAGTCATTGTTTCGTTTGAAAGATAGTGTGGATTCCGAAAGTTGTAATGAGCTAACCGTTGAGGTTAAACCCCTTTTCTTTAGCCTCACGCGCAGAAACCACATTAAGAACCAAAAAGACCTCTCGATCAGTATTTGAGAAATGCCAAGTCATGCGAGTGAAACTACGAATGACACTTCAATCCTCGACTGAATTTAGGACTTACAAGCTGAAAAGGGATGGCCCCTTTTGAGGAAATTCTATGGATAATACCCCAGCCCACCGCAGGGAAAGAAAGCGAAAATGAGAGAGTCTTAACGGTGAAAACCCTCGCGGGCACCTTAAGGCGAAGAAAGTTGAGAGAAATAAAATGAGAGAGTCTTACGGTGAAAACCTTTACGGGCACCCTAAGGCGACGGGAGATAGAGAGAAATGAGAGAATCTCATTAGTGAAAACCATTTGAAGGGCACTATGAGGTGACAAGGCGAGATGGTTACAAGGTGTCTGCATGAGACAAGGTTTGGACATTCGTTTACTCCTAGCAAAGCACGACCATCAGAAAGTGATTGACATGAATAGACTGGGTAGATTAATCTCAAAGGCGCAGCATAACCATTGGATCAGTCACACCTTCAGATAAGTTTTTCCTATTTTTGAGTTCGGAAAAGTTTTCCCTTTCTTTTGTCATTTGCGGTCAGCATTCTTTTTCTTTTCTTTCGTTTTCGAAAATTGATTTTTCAAAGCTTACTACCAAGTCTCCCAAAGCGGTACAATGAAAATGAATAGGCGTGGAACGAGGCAATAAGGCAAAAGGCGTTCCGATATCAAGAGTGGAACGACATGTTGATTGGAAGGTTCACAGGAATTATGGAGTATGATGGACACATATAGCACGTCCGGAAGATGATTTCTCACAACAAATCACCGGCTGAAAAGGGTCGGACCAAACCGAAGGTTGAAATAAAAGGAGAAATGAGAGACCATCTGTGGAAAGAGCATCATCCCCAGCAAGTGTCAACGGCGCTCCCAAAAGTTCGAGGGAGGCCAAGCAGCCGAAAGAGAAAAGGAAAATGGCCCCCAACAAGAGTGGCACGACCACTCACTGCTTTTTGAAACTAGCAATTTTTTTTTGATTTAAAGCAGGAAAATAGGGTTCGTCGGCAGAAAAGCATGCCACGTAGAAGGTCATCAAACTGGGGCAGAAAATTTTCTCCAATTGTGAAAATTTTCTTGAAAGCAAAACACCCAGTGGATAAGGATAGAAAACAACACGAGATTTTGGGAAATGCCCGTTCCGAGCAGAATAGTGTGGAGAGAGGCCAGACAACACGAGGGGTGATCTTCGAGCCTGGTATCGTCCCCAGCAGTCATTGGAAAATGAAACACTAACTCTGAGATTCCCCCAGCAGCATTATATCCCATAAGCTTTTCAAGGAGGCCAAAGCGTGAGTCCCAAAGGAGGTCTAGGAAGAAGGAAGAGGAAAAGGGTTCCCCCGCCAGGGTGATCCTCAGTTAATGACATTTCAACCCCCGGCAAGTCCGATAGAGAATGAGGGGTGAAGGAAATAAAGAATACTTCCCCAGCAGCATCATCACCAGCAAGTGAGTAAACAGTTCCGAAGATACCTCCAGCGGCCAAAAGGAAAAGCAACACGACCCAGTGGGAAAGCAATTCCAAGACGAGGTAATTCGGAAGAAAAGGGTAGCCCAAGAGACGATGCAGAAAGAAGAAAATGGTACAGGAAACAAAGGAAGGCGATAAGTATGGAATGAAATTAGTGAGTCGTAGTTGAAGTCAGGGAGCCCGCCTGAAGAATGGAATGGCGATTTTATTTTGAAGTTATAGTTGAAGTCAGGAAGCCCGCCTGAAGAATGGAGTGGCGATTATATTTCTAAGTTGTAGTTGAAGTCAGGGAGCCCGCCTGAAGAATGGAGTGGCGATTTTATTTTGAAGTTATGGTTGAAGTCAGGGAGCCCGCCTGAAGAATGGAGTGGCGATTTTATATTGAAGTTATAGTTGAAGTCAGGAAGCCCGCCTGAAGAATGGAGTGGCGATTTTATTTCTAAGTTATAGTTGAAGTCAGGAAGCCCGCCTGGAGAATGGAGTGGCGATTTATTTTGAAGTTATAATTGAAGTCAGGGAGCCCGCCTGAAGAATGGAGTGGCGATTTTATTTTGAAGTTATAGTTGAAGTCGGGGAGCCCGCTTGAAGAATGGAGTGGCGATTTTATTCTGGAGTTGTAGTTGAAGTGTAAGGCCCTGTAAAATTTTTGTGCATAAAACCTAGTAGATGTGGTGTCATGGTCCGAATGATGTGTTAGGAATGATGTGTAAGCTGAAGTCAGGAAGCCCGCCTGAAGAATGGAGTGGCGATTTTATTTCTAAGTTATAGTTGAAGTCAGGAAGCCCGCCTGGAGAATGGAGTGGCGATTTATTTTGAAGTTATAATTGAAGTCAGGGAGCCCGCCTGAAGAATGGAGTGGCGATTTAGTTTGAAGTTATAGTTGAAGTCAGGGAGCCCGCCTGAAGAATGGAGTGCCGATTTTATTTTGAAGTTATAGTTGAAGTCAGGGAGCCCACCTGAAGAATGGAGTGGCGATTTAGTTTTGAAGATGTAGTTGAAGTCAGGGAGCCCGCCTGAAGAATGGAGTGGCGATTTAGTTTGAATTTGGTTGAGGAGAGCGGTTGAGTATAACGGAAATCCCCAGCATGAATCCAAGTTCATAATCAGAAGGAATGTAACAAGGATCAAAAAAGATGGGTTCAGATTTCGAAAGAGAATAGTTCGAAGATCACAAAGAAGGAACCAATGATCGGAGTTCGGCAATCAAGATAGGCCGTGACAACAATTGTCAGAGGAGAAGAAGCATGTGAAGAAACATCAGAGCCAGCAGGATGGCAAGGAGCATGACAAGATCAAGTTAAAAAGGATAGATAAGAATTTGTAGTACTGTAACTTAGTCTAGCTTCTTATTTTTGTTTAGCACGATGTAATAAGGAGATCAGTTAAGCAGTGGCAACAGCAGCAACAACAGTAACAGCAAGATCACGGCAGTCATGGTAGTCCCAGCTACCAAAACTTCCCGAACTACATTGACCTGATTCCTGTTTAGCCCGGGATATGTAGGAGGCCTCCCGAAGTAAAGGCTCGGTCAAGATATTTTTAGAAATGCTTCACACGGAGTGCTCAAACGGGCAAAAATCGCTCGTATTTGCTCACTATCTTTGCACAAAAACTCTTCTTGTTTCCGCGCAAAGAGGGGCAGCTGTAAGCACGTGATTTTTGCCCCACACGAATTACTCCTAAAAAGATTCAAAAATAAAAGAGTTTTGCGTTGTTTGCAATATTTGTGGATTTTGGTATTAATTTTCTTATTATTTGTATTTGTGTGCGCATGCTTATGTGATTAAATTAATAAAAACAAAAAATATATGTAATAGCATTTAAAAACGTAATTATAAAATTTTGAGTTAGTTGGTAAATTACTTATTTTATGAAATGGAAAAATCAAAAATATATAATAATATACATATTTTTATTCTATCTTTGTTGTCATTATAGGATTTTATGTTTATTTGTTAGTGGTGTGTTGATAAGTATTAGTATCCATATAGTTTTATTTTAATTAATTAGAATGTTTGTGTTGATTATAAAGAAGAGAAAAAAGATTTGGGCCCCTAAATCCGGAACCCAAACAAAATAATTAGCCCAAAACCCTTACCCAATCCAATCAATACCATCTCACCCGGTTCGACCCACTCTTACTAAGACCAAACGACGTTGTTCTGTTTTAAGTGAAGAGATCCAAGCCGTCGATCAGCGTTGATCTGATGGATCACATTAATCGCCCCATTGTTTGATCCTGGCCGTTGGATTCTCATCATCCAACGGCCGAGATTAAAACTCTAATTTTAAACACACCAAGAAAGCCCCAATACCCCCATACCCGTCTCATTTCTCCCAGACCCATCTTCGTCTCTCCCAGAGACGACCGACCTCCGCCGTGCATCCGCCGCCCTCCGCCTACCGGAAATCGCCTCGCGGCGGTTCCGGTAGGCCAATCCCAACCAAATTAACACCGTAGAACCTCCTAGTCCCCCTCTATACGAATCCATCCTTCATTTTTCTCGAATCAAGCCCAAACGTCTCGAATCTTCAATTGAAGATTCGAGTTAGAACCCAAACCACGCCAAACCACCCCAAATTCACACCAGTGACTCCTCACACCACCCTCACACCCAAACCACCTTTGGTTTTGTTCGAATCCGACCGGAAACCCAAAAATCCCAAAGCGGCCATATGAACCCTAGATTTCAAAATTAGGGTCTTCGTTTAGATTCGAGAGAAATTGAAGCCTAATAGAATTTAATTGGGATGTTTTCGTTTGAAAACATCTCAATTAAAGTCCGTTAGACTCCAAATTCAAGTCCAAGCTCAAAACGGCCCGGTTTCTGCTTTGATTTCGATTTCTTTCGAGGTAATCTCCCTTTTCCTATCTATTTCAATTAGGTATTTGTTGTTTGTGTATTTGTTTAGTTCAATTCGTTTGATTTTCTTCTCATTCCTGTTGGTCGTCCCTATTTGTCACTTCTTCTCAAGGACCTTTTATTTGGTCAATTACTCTTCTATGTTGTTTGTTTGATTACATATGTGGTCAAATGCGTATTCGCTTCGAATAGCGTCGTCGAATACTTGGTTTCATTTTGGCCGAGATTTTTAAAATCACTGTCTCGCCGATTAATTTGTTATCCATGTTATGTGTTGTAGTTAATTGAATGTCGCCGTCTAATCTCGTAGAATTTGGTTGTTTAAAATTCCGGACAGTGATCAGCATTGTTGAAGTGAGTTTAGGTTTGTTTGATTTGAAACTGAAATAGATTTTAAGATTAGGAGTTAATTGGATATAGTTGTTAGGACTGGATTAAGGTTAGTTGTTTAATCACCTGCCCATAAGAGGGGCTAGTGGAACCTGCTGTACAGCAGGGGATCCCACTAGTGTCCTGCCACCAGCATTACTAATGTCATAGCCCATACCTGGACACTGGATAGTGGGGAGTTTAGGGAGCAATGTGATTTGGACAGAGATAGGAATGGGCAGGGGTAGTAGTTTAGTTGGTGGCAGTCATTCAGGAGGGAATTTAAAAAACTATAAGTATAGGGTTGATACACACAGGCTGGGAGATTGATATAGACACAGGCTTAGACACCGGATTTTGGAGAGATATAATTCTGAAACATATAGACATTCATACATACAGAAACTTTAGAAAAAAATAGACAGTGAGAGTTTGGATTCTTCTTGAGTGGCCATTTGATTCCTGCTCACTGTTTCATTGGATTCCTGTTTGAAGTTCACACAGATCCCTTGCATATTTTGGGTCGTTTGTTTCTGTTGGTCGAGGTTGTGTCACTGGTTTGCTGAGTATTGTGTCTGGCCACTGCTAGTATTGTTTTGGCTACTGCTAGTGTTGTGTTTGGCCACTGCTAGTACTGTGTTTGGCCACTGCTGTGGGTTGTGTTTGGTTGTTGTTTGTTGCTGAGTTTTGGCTACTGCTTATTCTTCTGTTGCTGCTTCTGTTGTTGTTGGTCCTGGTGTTGTTGTTGTTGTATTGCTGCTGCATTACTACTGCTGATTGCTCCCTTTGTCTTCTTCTGTCTATCATCCAGGTACACATCTTTAGAATACCTGTAACGACCCGGCCCGTCGTTACGGGAATTACCACCCCGTTACCTTGCATTTACATATATTATGCTTTTAAAACAGTATTGGAGTATATCGGGTGAGTTAGGAGTGATTTGGATTGAAAATGAAACAAATAGCATGTTTGAAGAAAGCTTGAATATGAAAAGTCAACCAAGAGTTGACTATTGAGTTAGAGTGCTCGGAACCGGATTCGGATGATTCGACTAGTTCCGGGGGATCATTTATGACTTAGGAGAACAATCGGAATTGAATTCGGAGGTCCGGTGTAGTTTTAGGCTTGAATTGGCGAAGGTTGAATTTTGGCGAAACCCGGATGGTAGGTGATATTTTGATCCGGGGGTCGGAATGGAATTCCGACAATTTCTGTAGCTTCGTTATGTGATTTTGGATATGTCTGCAAAATTTCAGGTCATTTGGACATCGTTTGACCGGGTTTTGGATTGAATGTTAGTTTTGAAAGTTTTGAAGAAACTTAGGCTTGAATCCGTGAGTAAGTGGAGATTTTGATGTTTAGTATGGTGTTTTTATGATTGGAACAAGTTCGTATCATGTTTTGGAGTATGTTGGTGGTTTTCGTTGGGGTCCGGGGGTCTCGGGATGAATCCGGGGGTCCAAACGGACCATTTTTGGAAGAAAAGAAAAGGCTGGTTGCTGTCATAAACGCAGCAGGCTTTTGCTCTCCACGATCGCGGGGAGGGGGACGCGATCGCGTAGAGCTGGGGGCTAGGGTATCGCGATCGCAGGGTCACCAGTCGCGATCGCGTAGAATTAACCGAGTGTCCATCGCGATCGCATGATCATCTACGCGATCGCGTAGAAGAGAAATGGGTCCAGGGAAAAATGTGCTACGCGATCGCAGGAAGAAGGACGCGATCGCGTGAAGCCGGGAGATTGTACATCGCGATCGCGTGAGGGAAGTCGCGATCGCGTGAGGCCAAGTTTTTGAACATCGCGATCACGTGAAGCGAGTCGCGATCACGTAGAAGAAAAAGTTCTGGCAGTGAATTTAATCACAGAACAGAGAGTTACGGGTTCATTAACCCAAAACTCAATTTTGAGCCCTAGAGAGAAGAAAACTCGAGGAAATCACCGAGAAGTCATCGGGTATTCGTCGGAGGTAAGATTCTTGACTCAAAAACATCATTTTATGGTAGTATTAACATCAATCTTCATGAAATTGGGTTGAAATCTTGAAGAAATGTGGCCTAAATATTGAAAACGGGATTTTTGGATTTGGGAGGCCATTTGAACTCCGATTTCGATAAATTTTATATGCACGGACTCGTGGCGAGATAAGGATCGCGTTGGTTCTAATTTCGGAATTTTCCGAGCAGTGGGGCCGGGGTCGGGTTTTACCAACTTAGTGTAATTATGCGAATTTCATATAAATTGAAGTGGGTTATGATTCTTTGACCCGTATTTGATATAATTATTGTTATTTGACTAGATTCTACACACGAGGCAACGAAATTCAAAGGAAAAGGCATCGCGGACGAGTCTACGACCGGCTAGAGGTGAGTAGTTTGTGTATATGGTAGCATGAGGGTTCGAAAGCCCGGCTTAGCACATTGTGACGCTAGTAGGGCGTGGCTCGCACACCGTGGCAGGTGCGGGATTGATTGTGATTGGGGATTAAGACTTGGTCCATCCGGAAATGAATAATATGTTGTTAGTGTTGGAAATACACTGTATTTGCTATATTTGTGGGCTGTAAGCCTTGTTTGGGGCCTTGTGCCGATCTGTAGCGTCCTTAGAGGACAATATTTATGTGATAGCTATAATTGCTTAAATCACTGATCTCAGTCCTGGAAATTGAAATCACACTTTTGAAATGCTAAGTCACCGGCTTTTACAAATTTAATAAAGTTAAAGTATTTTTCATAAATTATGAATTGAGAATTGGAATTAAGGAAAATGAATTGTTTTGTGACTTAATTGCTTATTGTGGACTGAGCATGGGATCGGGCTGCACGCCGCAGTGGTTGATATGAGGATCGGGCTGCACGCCGCAGCAGTATTGCGCTTGGGCTGTAGGAGCCCCTCCGGAGTCTGTACACACCCCAGTGAGCGCCGTCGACGTTAAATTGGATCGGGCTACACGCCGTAGCGGTTATGTGCATTGCATTGCATCTGTATTTGTTGAATTACTCTGTGGTAGCTGTATTGTATTATTGTTGCTAGTTCGTAGGAGATTCGGACCTGTAGTGTAGCTTCATATTGTGGTATTTTGTGGATTTCTTACTGTCGGCTACATATATATATTTGTTACTCACTGAGTACTTAGTACTCACCCCTACTCCCTGCACCTTTTGTGTGCAGACTCAGGTACTCAGGAGCAGTAGACGGGAAATTCCAGCGGTTGCAGTGTCATATCGGGTTGCTGAGGTAGCTGCCTACGTTCGCAGAACCTAGCTTCTCCTCTCATTCCAGTTGTTATTTTATATTTTATATTCATACTTGAGTACTTTTGTATCGTACTCTCTATTTCCTGTTGGATTTTGTTAGAGGCTCTAGACTTATGACTCCGGATCTTTGGGGGTGTCAGTACTTTTGTTCAGTATTATTATTATTGGAGTTCTTAAACTCATATATTCTTCTTGGGTTGTCCATTTGGGGACTGGTATTTTGTGATAATTAAATTGTTAGTCTGGCTGGCCTAGCTTGATTGTTGGGCGCCATCACGACCGGATTTGGGTCGTGACAAGTTGGTATCAGAGCTCTAGGTTATTAGGACTCGCGAGTCATGAGCCGGTTTAGTAGGCATTTCGCAGATCGGTACGTAGACGTCCGTATCTATCTTCAAAGGGCTACAGAAACTTTAGGAAAAACCTCATTTTCTTGAATTCATATCGTGCGATTTGTGTTATCATGAAATTTAAATCTTTCCATATTCTATTCTCTCGCAGATGGCGAGAACATGAGCTAACGGACGTGGCGGACGACCACCATTGGCACCCAGAGGTCGTGGTCGTGGTAGAGGTAGGGCGACAGTACCAGCACCTGCTGACCCACCAGCTGACCAGACTCAGGGTCAGATTCCAGCACCGGTGGTCCAGGTTCAGGATTAGGTCCCAGCTGCAGGCGCTCTGGCAGCTCAGGTTCAGACACCGGCAGTGCCCATTGTGATACCGAGTCTTCAGGAGACCTTGGCCCTGATCTTATCAGTATGCACAGGCTTGGCTCAGGTCGTTGCAGCCTCTACTGCAGCGTCTTCTTCATAGGCAGGGGGAGGGAATCAGACCCCCGACGATGAGCAGCGTCGTTTGGAGATATTTGAGAGGCTACAGCCTCCGACATTCAGTGGAGCTGAGGGCGAGGATGCCCAGGGTTTTCTTGACAGATGTCAGCGCATGCTTCGCACCGCGGTATTCTAGAGTCCAGCGGTGTTTCATTCACCACTTTTCAGTTCACAGGTGCAGCATTTCAGTGGTGGGAGGATTTTGAGAGGCGTAGGCCCGCTGGGGCAGTGCCCCTCACTTGGCAGCAGTTCTCCACGGTATTTTTGGAGAAGTACGTGCCTCAGTCTCAGAGAGAGGAGCTGCGATGTCAGTTCGAGTGGTTGAAGCAGGGAGAGATGACGGTTAATCGGTACGAGATGAGATTCACACAGTTGGCCCGTCATGCCATGTGGATGGTTCCTACAGATAGAGAGAGGATTCGGAGACTTATCGATGGCCTTATTTATCCCATTCGCATATTGATGACCAGGGAGAGAGTTTCGGCAGTTACCTTTGAGGAGGTGGTTGATGCTGCCCGTCATATTGAGACAGATCGCCGCAGAGAGCGGGAGGAGAGAGAGGCTAAGAGGCCTCGTGGTACTGGCAGTTACAGTGGTGCTCCGTCTAGGGGCCAATTTCAGCATAGCAGAGGTCGCTCTTTCAGGTCTCATCAGTCTGGACGTACAGAGTCCAGTGGGGTTTCATCTGATCGTGGTCGTCAAGGCCAGCAGGGTTATCAGGGTCAGCAGAGCCGCCAGTAGAGTCAGCCTGCACTGAGTGCTCTTCCAGCTCAGAGCTCTGCTCCTGTTTCCTCAGCACAGGATTCATCGGTAGCGAGGGGTCCTCAGCAGCCCCTTCTTCCATCTTCAGGCCGTTGTTTTGAGTGCGGTGATTTGGGCCATATCAGGAGAGAGTGTCCTCAGTGGCTGCGTAAGCGGTCTCAGCGGAGGGATCGGCCTTCGTCTTCTACTCCTGTTTCTTCAGCGCCAGCACAGTCAGCTAGGACTGGTGGCCAGGTATCCAGAGGTCGCCCCAGGGGCGAGGATCGTACTGGTGGAGGCCAGGCTCGTTTTTATGCTCTTCCGGATAGGAAGGATGCTAGTGCTTCAGATGCGGTCATTTCAGGTATTATCTCAGTCTGCCACAGGGATGCTTCTGTCTTATTTGATCCCGGATCCACCTATTCTTATGTCTCTACTTATTTTGCACATCATTTAGGTATGACCCGTGGTATCCTTGCTTTGCCCGTACATGTGTCCACCCCAGTGGGGGATACTGTTGTTGTGGATCAGGTATATCGATCCTGTATTATTACTATTGGGGGTCCTGGAGACCCGAGTTGATTTATTACTACTGGGCATGGTAGATTTCGATGTTATTCTAGGCATGGATTGGCTATCTCCTTATCATGCGATTCTGGACTGTCATGCCAAGACAGTCACACTAGCTATTCCAGGTAATCCGAGGATCGAGTGGCGTGGCTTGACTGATTATGTGTCCGACGGGGTGATTTCTTATATAAAGGCCCAACGAATGATTGGCAAGGGTTGTTTATCTTATTTGGCCTTCATTAGAAATGTTGAGGCCGAGACACCCGGTCTTGATTCGGTCCCCATTGTGAGGGAGTTTCCGGATGTATTTCCAGCAGACCTGCCAGGCATGCCGCCTGACAGAGATATTGACTTTGGTATTGACTTGGTGCCGGGCACTCAGCCCATTTCTATTCCTCCCTATCGCATGGCACCGGCAGAGTTAAAAGAATTGAAGGAACAACTTCAGGAACTCTTAGATAAGGGTTTCATTCGTCCAAGTGTGTCACCTTGGGGTGCACCGGTGTTGTTTGTAAAGAAGAAAGATGGCACAATGAGAATGTGCATTGATTACAGGCATCTGAACAAGGTAACAATGAAGAATAAATACCCATTACCTCGTATTGAGGACCTATTTGATCAGCTACATGGAGCTAGTGTATTTTCTAAGATTGATCTTCGATCGGGCTATCATCAGTTGAAGATCAGGGACTCAGATATTATGAAGACAGCGTTCAGGACGCGATATGGGCACTACGAGTTCCTGGTGATGTCTTTCGGGTTGACTAATGCCCCAACTGCATTCATGCACTTGATGAATAGTGTATTTCGGTCGTACCTTGATTCTTTTGTGATTGTGTTTATTGATGATATCCTGGTATATTCACGCAGCCAGGAGGAGCATGCACAGCATTTGAGAGTGGCATTGCAGAGGTTGAGGGAAGAGAAGCTTTATGCAAAATTCTCTAAGTGCGAGTTCTGGCTTGATACTGTGGGTTTTCTGGGACATATAGTGTCCAGTGATGGTATTCGGGTTGATCCTTAGAAGGTCGAGGCGGTGCAGAATTGGCCCAGACCTTCCTCAGCTACAGAGATTCGGAGTTTTCTCGGCTTGGCAGGCTATTATCGTCGGTTTGTTCAGGATTTCTCATCTATTGCTTTACCGTTGACTAAGCTGACACAGAAGAATGCTCCATTTGTGTGGTCTGATGAATGTGAAGAGAGCTTTCAGAAGCTCAAGGAGGCTTTGACCACAGCTCCAGTACTTGTGTTACCATCGGCCTCAGGGTCATATACGGTGTATTGTGATGCTTCCGGAGTTGGACTCGGTTGTGTGTTGATGCAGGAGGGTAGAGTTATTGCATATGCTTCTCGTCGGCTAAAGCCCCACGAGAAGAACTACCCTGTTCATGATTTGGAGTTAGCTGCTATTGTTCATGCCTTGAAGATTTGGAGGCATTACCTATATGGTGTATCTTGTGATGTATATACGGACCACCGCAGCCTTCAGCATTTGTTTAAGCAAAAAGATCTAAATTTGAGGCAGCGGAGATGGCTTGAGTTGCTTAAAGACTATGATATTACTATCTTGTACCATCCCGGGAAAGCCAATGTAGTGGCTGATGCATTGAGCCGGAAGGCTATTAGTATGGGCGGTTTGGCGTATATTCCAGTTGGGGAGAGACCCCTAGCAGTTGATGTTCAGGCGTTAGCTAATCGGATGGTGAGGCTGGATATTTCTGAGCCCAGTCGGGTGATGGCTTGTGTAGTAGCTCGTTCTTCTTTATATGATCATATTCGAGAGCGCCGGTATGATGATCCACACTTACTTGTCCTTAAGGACAGAGTTCAGCATGATGATGCCAGAGATGTCACTATTGATAGTGAGGGTGTATTGCGGATGCAGGGCCGGATATGTGTGCCCAATGTTGATGGCCTTTGTGAGTTGATATTGGAGGAGGCCCACAGCTTGCGGTATTCTATTCATCCAGGAGCCGCGAAGATGTACCAGGACTTGAAGCAGCATTTCCGGTGGAGAAAGATGAAGAAAGATATTGTGAGCCATGTGGCTCGGTGTCTAAACTGTCAGCAGGTCAAGTATGAGCATCGGAGACCTGGTGGTGTATTCCGACGTATTGATATTCCGGAGTGGAAGTGGGAAAGAATAACTATGGACTTTGTTAGTGGACTCCCTCGGACCGCGAGGAAGTTTGATTCAGTTTGGGTGGTGGTGGATAGGTTGACTAAGTCAGCTCACTTCATCCCGGTGTGTACTACCTATACCTCGGAGCGGTTGGCAGAGATATTCATCCGTGAGATAGTGAGATTGCATGGAGTTCCTATTTCCATTATATCGGACAGAGGTACCCAGTTCACATCTCAGTTCTGGAGGACATTTCAGCGAGAGTTGGGTTCACAGGTAGAGTTGAGCACAACATTTCATCCACAGACGGATGGGCAGTCCGAGCGTACTATTCAGATATTGGAGGACATGTTGCGTGCTTGTGTCATTGATTTTGGTGGTTCATGGGCTGATTATTTGCCTTTGGCGGAGTTTGCTTACAATAATAGCTATCGGTCCAGCATTCAGATGGCACCGTATGAAGCTTTATATGGGAGGCGGTGTAGATCTCCAGTTCGGTTGGTTAGAGCCCGGCGAGGCTAGGTTGTTGGGGACAGAGTTAGTCCAAGATGCCTTAGACAAGGTGAAGGTGATTCAGGAGAGACTTCGCACAGCTCAGTCGCGTCGGAAGAGTTATGCGGACCGGAAGGTCCGAGATGTGTCTTATTCAGTAGGTGAGAAGGTGTTGTTGAAAGTTTCGCCTATGAAGGGTGTTATGAGGTTTGGAAAGAAAGGAAAGTTGAGCCCAAGGTTCATTGGACCTTTTGAGGTGCTTAGGAAAGTTGGGGAGGTGGCTTATATGCTTGCTTTGCCACCCAGTTTGTTGGGAGTTCACCCGGTGTTCCATGTATCTATGCTCCGGAAGTATGTCGGAGACCCGTCTCATGTGTTAGACTTTAGCACGATACGGCTAGATGAGGATTTGACTTATGATGTGGAACCGGTAACCATTTTAGGTCGACAGGTTCGTAAACTGAGATCTAAGGACATAGCTTCAGTAAAAGTGCAGTGGAGAGGTCGTCCCGTGGAGGAAGCAACTTGGGAGACCGAGCAGGAGATGCGAAGTAGATATCCACACTTGTTTGATACTCCAGGTATGTTTCTTAACCCGCTCGCGGACGAGCGTTTGTTTAAGTTGGGGAGAATGTAACGACCCGGCCCGTCGTTACGGGAATTACCACCCCGTTACCTTGCATTTACATATATTATGCTTTTAAAACAGTATTAGAGTATATCGGGTGAGTTAGGAGTGATTTGGATTGAAAATGAAACAAATAGCATGTTTGAAGAAAGCTTGAATATGAAAAGTCAACCAAGAGTTGACTATTGAGTTAGAGTGCTCGGAACCGGATTCCGATGATTCGACTAGTTCCGGGGGATCATTTATGACTTAGGAGAACAATCGGAATTGAATTCGGAGGTCCGGTGTAGTTTTAAGCTTGAATTGGCGAAGGTTGAATTTTGGCGAAACCCGGATGGTAGGTGATATTTTGATCCGGGGGTCGGAATGGAATTCCGACAATTTCTGTAGCTTCGTTATGTGATTTTGGATATGTCTGCAAATTTTTAGGTCATTCGGACATCGTTTGACCGGGTTTTGGATTGAATGTTAGTTTTGAAAGTTTTGAAGAAACTTAGGCTTGAATCCGTGAGTAAGTGGAGATTTTGATGTTTAGTATGGTGTTTTTATGATTGGAACAAGTTCGTATCATGTTTTGGAGTATGTTGGTGGTTTTCGTTGGGGTCCCGGGGGTCTCGGGATGAATCCGGGGGTCCAAACGGACCATTTTTGGAAGAAAAGAGAAAAGCTGGCTGCTGTCATAAACGCAGCAGGCTTTTGCTCTCCGCGATCGCGGGGAGGGGGACGCGATCGCGTAGAGCTGGGGTCTAGGGTATCGCGATCGCAGGGTCACCAGTCGCGATCGCGTAGAATTAACCGGGTGTCCATCGCAATCGCATGATCATCTACGCGATCGCGTAGAAGAGAAATGGGTCCGGGGAAAAATGTGCTACGCGATCGCAGGAAGAAGGACGCGATCGCGTGAAGCCGGGAGATTGTACATCGCGATCGCGTGAGGGAAGTCGCGATCGCGTGAGGCCGAGTTTTTGAACATCGCGATCGCGTGAAGCGAGTCGCGATCGCGTAGAAGAAAAAGTTCTGGCAGTGAATTTAATCCAGAAACAGAGAGTTACGGGTTCATTAACCCAAAACTCAATTTTGAGCCCTAGAGAGAAGAAAACTCGAGGAAATCACCGAGAAGTCATCGGGTATTCGTCGGAGGTAAGATTCTTGACTCAAAAACATCATTTTATGGTAGTATTAACATCAATCTTCATGAAATTGGGTTGAAATCTTGAAGAAATGTGGCCTAAATATTGAAAACGGGATTTTTGGATTTGGGAGGCCATTTGAACTCCGATTTCGATAAATTTTATATGCACGGACTCGTGGTGAGATAAGGATCGCGTTGGTTCTAATTTCGGAATTTTCCGAGCAGTGGGGCCCGGGGTCGGGTTTTACCAACTTAGTGTAATTATGCGAATTTCATATAAATTGAAGTGGGTTATGATTCTTTGACCCGTATTTGATATAATTATTGTTATTTGACTAGATTCTACACACGAGGCAACGAAATTCAAAGGAAAAGGCATCGCGGACGAGTCTACGACCGGCTAGAGGTGAGTAGTTTGTGTATATGGTAGCTTGAGGGTTCGAAACCCCGGCTTAGCACATTGTGACGCTAGTAAGGGCGTGGCTCGCACACCGTGGCAAGTGCGGGATTGATTGTGACTGGGGATTTGAGACTTGGTCCATCCCGGAAATGAATAATATGTTGTTAGTGTTGGAAATACACTGTATTTGCTATATTTGTGGCCTGTAAGCCTTGTTTGGGGCCTTGTGCCGATCTGTAGCGTCCTTAGAGGACAATATTTATGTGATAGCTATAATTGCTTAAATCACTGATCTCAGTCCGGAAAATTGAAATCACATTTTTGAAATGCTAAGTCACCGGCTTTTACAAATTTAATAAAGTTAAAGTATTTTTCATAAATTATGAATTGAGAACTGGAATTAAGGAAAATGAATTGTTTTGTGACTTAATTGCTTATTGTGGATTGAGTATGGGATCGGGCTGCACGCCGCAGTGGTTGATATGAGGATCGGACTGCACGCCGCAGTAGTATTGCGCTTGGGCTGTAGGAGCCCCTCCGGAGTCTGTACACACCCCCAGTGAGCGCCGTCGACGTTAAATTGGATCGGGCTACACGCCGTAGCGGTTATGTGCATTGCATTGCATCCGTATTTGTTGAATTACTCTGTGGTAGCTGTATTGTATTATTGTTGCTAGTTCGTAGGAGATTCGGACTGTAGTGTAGCTTCATATTGTGGTATTTTGTGGATTTCTTACTGTCAGCTACATATATATATTTGTTACTCACCTGAGTACTTAGTACTCACCCCAACTCCCTGCACCTTTTGTATGCAGACTCAGGTACTCAGGAGCAGTAGACGGGAAATTCCAGCGGTTGCAGTGTCATATCGGGTTGCTGAGGTAGCTGCCTACGTTCGCAGAACCTAGCTTCTCCTCTCATTCCAGTTGTTATTTTATATTTTATATTCAGACTTGAGTACTTTTGTATCGTACTCTCTATTTCCTGTTGGATTTTGTTAGAGGCTTTAGACTTGTGACTCCGGATCTTTGGGGGTTTCAGTACTTTTGTTCAGTATTATTATTATTGGAGTTCTTAAACTCATATATTCTTCTTGGGTTGTCCATTTGGGGACTAGTATTTTGTGATAATTAAATTGTTAGTCTGGCTGGCCTAGCTTGATTGTTGGGCGCCATCACGACCGGATTTGGGTCGTGACAATACCAGAAATTGTAGTTGGCAAGTTCAAGCTTGGACATATATGAAGATCTGAAGTCTATGTTTTAATTCATCCTGTTTTGTATACTATACATATACAATTGCATCTTATTTGTATAAGCTAACTGATGAACTAGGGACTGTCGCTATATTTGTATATAATCTGTATTGGTCAGTGTTAGATTGAAATTAGAAACCAAAGCAGGGATTTAGTCCGGAACTAGAAATTAGTATGATCTTATTTAAGATTTGAATATCAAAGGTCATTTTTGATTAATTGCGACATGTGTTTGAATAGGGATTAAGACTCAAATCGTTAACATTCAAATGATTGAATCGTGTGAATCGGGTTTATATAATTATTCTAGTTCTGAATTTACGAGGTCACTCGGATAAATAACGTCATTTTAAATAGCAATTTGAATAATATATTAGTAACTAATGTAGTGATGAACGTTAGCATGAAGTTCAAAAAATGACTTTTGTATTACACGTAGTTAACTTCAATGGTTCGATTTATCTAATACGAGTGGTTTAAATTAATTAGAGAATGGTTAGTTTGTGTTGACATTTTTTCAAACTCGCATGCTACTTATAATCGTCGTTTTAGTATTATTCTCTTGTAGAATAAGGCATAAAACAATCTCCCCTATGCAAGCTCGAATGCAATTTCCGTTCACCTTGATTTAATAACTAACAAGAGGCCCGAGCTTATAATCATGTAATAAATTAGGACCTTTTCTCGTTTATTTTAGAAACGAATTTAATAGAAAAATGTAGTCACTTTAGGATTGTCCTTTAAAATGAGACGAGCCTCGCCGCGCAAAGGAAAAAATATATAATTACGGGGCCCTCAAATAATTATCGGGAGAACTTAGGCTTGGAAGGACTGTTTAGTGAATTTCACGGTCTCTTCCCAAAGTTAAACAGACGATAGACTCTCTAGACACAATTTGAAATGAAATTACTTTCCTAAATACGGGTGTGCATTTATGTGACCCAAATCTTACTCTCGGCGAAACTGAAATACATTAAAGTCACAGGCGTACTGGTTGCGGTGTGGCTCGAAATGTATTTTCGTAACGTCGCAATTCTTCTAAAATTAAAAAGCGGAACATTGAAAGCACCTAATTAAAATATATAAGAAAATCAGATAAAAACAAAAATCGCAGTTGAGCGACCGTGCTAAAACCACGGAATCCGGGAGTGCCTAACACCTTCTCCCGGGTTAACAGAATTCCTTATCCAGGTTTCTAGTTTCGCAGACTGTAATACAGAGTCATAAATCTCCTCGGTTCGGGATTAAACCGGTGACTTGGGACACCATTATTTTCCCAAGTGGCGACTCTGAATTAAATAAATAAATCCCGTTTCGATTGTCCCTTAATTGGAAAAACTCCCTTCGCGCTCTCGCGGGTGCGTAAAAAGGAGGTGTGACACTAATATTTAAATGCACCAAGGTGACGATCACGAGGGAGAAGCAAACTTGGGATTATGTACCAGAAGGAACATTATCTTTCAATGATGAAGATGCAGAAATGATCTTATAGCCTTATAACGACGCACTAGTAATATATGTACTTATGAATAAGACTCAAGTTAAACATGTTTTAATTGATCTAGGTTGCTCGGTCAATATTATTTGGTCGAGGGTTGTAGAACAGCTCGATCTACAGGATCAAGTTGTGCATGCAGCCCAAGTACTAAATAGCTTCAACATGGCATGTGAAACAATCAAAGGCGAGATAACTCTATCGATGAACATGGCTGTGACCGTCCAATAAAATAAAGTTCCATGTGATCGAGGGTGATATGAGGTATAATGCCCTATTTGAAAGGATGTAGATCCGCAACATGAGGGCAATACCCTCAAACCTTCACCGGGTTCTAAGTTCCCAACGCTAGAGGGAGTCAAAATAATCTACGGGGAGCAACCCGCCACCAAAAAAATGTTTGTCGTCGACGAAGTGATATGGATATTGGTGCTCTCATCAACGAAAGATTCAAATTCAAAGGGAAAGTAGGAGGTCAAATAGCAATCACAAACATTAGCCTCTGCCCAATAGAAGATACATGGGACTGACGAAGATGATGCCTACGGGGTTCCTCGATCCTTCATAGTCCTCGATGATTTCAACGCCAAAAAATCAATGGTCGAAGAGCTATAATAAATCATACTAATCGAACATCTACCCGATCGAAAGGTATACCTAGGCACCGAGTGAACTCCCAAGCTCAGGAAAAAAACTTATTCAATTTCTTATAGCTAATATGGATTGTTTTGCTTGGTCCCATCTCGATATGATAAGGATCCCACCAGAGATCACTATTTATAAACTGATCTTGGACCCGAAGTTTCACCCGGTTAAATAAAAAAGGAGACATCAGTCTGAGTCAAACACACTTTCATCAAAGATGAGGTAACCAAACTTTTCAAAATAGGGTCCATTCGGGAAGTAAAATATCCTGAATGGTTAGCAAATGTGGTAGTAGACCAAGGTGACGATCATGAGGGAGAAGCGAACTCGGGATTATGTACCGGAAGGAACATTATCTTTTAATGATGAAGATGCAGAAGGGATCTTATAGCCTTATAACAACGCACTGGTAATATATGTACTTATGAATAAGACTCAAGTTAAACATGTTTTAATTGATCTAGGTTGCTCGGTCAATATTATTTGGTCGAGGGTCGTAAAACAGCTCGATCTACAGGATCAGGTTGTGCATGCAACCCGAGTACTAAATAGCTTCAACATGGCATATGAAACAATCAAAGGCGAGATAACTCTATCGGTGTACATGGCTGTGACCGTCCAAGAAAATAAAGTTCCATGTGATCGAGGGCGATATGAGGTATAATGCCCTATTTGAAAGGTTGTGGATCCACAACATGAGGGCAATACCCCCAACCCTTCACCAGGTTCTAATTATAAAGTTCCCAACGCCAGAGGGAGTCAAAATAATCTACGGGGAGCAACCCGCTGCCAAAGAAATGTTTGTTGTCGACGAAGTGATATGGATATTGGTACTCTCATCAACGAAAGATTCAAATTCAAAGGGAAAATATGAGGTCAAATAGCAATTACAAACATCAGCCTCGACCCAATAGAAGATACATGGGACTGACGGAGATGATAACTACGGGGTTCCTCGATCCTTCATAGTCCTCGATGATTTCAACGCCAAAAAATCAATGGTCGAAGAGCTAGAATAAATCATACTGATTGAACATCTGCCCGATTGAAAGGTATACCTAGGCACCGAGTGAACTCCCAAGCTCAGGAAAAAAACTTATTCAATTTCTTATAGCTAATATGGATTATTTTGCTTGGTCCCATCTCGATATGATAGGGATCCCACCGGAGATCACTATTTATAAACTGATCATGGACCCGAGGTTTCACCCGGTTAAATAAAAATGGAGACATTAGTCCGGGTCAAACACACTTTCATCAAAGATGAGGTAACCAAACTTTTCAAAATAGGGTCCATTCGGGAAGTAAAATATACCGAAAGGTTAGCAAATGTGGTAGTAGTCCCTAAGAAGGGAAACAAGCTTGTGTGTAGACTATACAGACCTAAATAAATCATGCCCCACTGATTCTTTTGTTTTGCCTAACATCAATCGCATGATTGATGCCACAGCCGGTCACGAGATCTTCAATTTTCTCGATGCCTATTCCGGGTACAACCAAATACAAATGAACCTAGAAAACCAAGAAAAAACATTGTTCATCACTAAGTATGGTACCTACTGTTATAATGTAATGCCATTTGGACTAAAAAATGTTGGTGCAACCTATCAACGTCCAGTAAATCGAATGTTCGAAGAACAAATAGGGTTCTATGGAAGTTTATATTGATGACATGCTAGTAAAGTTCCTGCGAGCAGAGGACCATTTGAAGTATTTACGGAAAACTTTCAGTATACTGAGGAAATACAATGTGAAGCTCAACCCAGAGAAATGTGCATTCAGGTTCGGGTCCGACATGTTACTCAAACTCATAGTGTCGAATCGGGAAATCGAGATCAACCCTGTTAAAGTCAAAGCCATAGAGGATATCACCATAGTGGATTATGTGAAGTCTATTCAAAGGCTAACCAGGCGCATTGCAGCCTTGGGTCGATTCATCTCAATATTGTCCGATATGAGTCATCGATTCTTCTCGCTGCGGAAAAAGAAGAACAACTTCACATGCACCCTAAAATGTCAACGAGCTTTAGAGGAACTTAAGCAATACTTGTCGAGCCTGCCGCTGCTTCCCACGCCGAGGGCAGACGAACAACTTTACTTATATCTGGAAGCATGGGAGATAGCGGTAAGTAGAGCCCTAGTCCAAGAATAACAAGGTACACAATTCCCTATCTATTATGTTAGTCGGACCCTAGGTGAGGTTGAAACTAGGTGTCTTCACCTAGAAAAGTTAGCACTCGCGTTGATAAGCGCCTCTAGGAAACTAAAACCATATTTTCAATGTCATCCCATATATGTTGTAACAAATTATCCTTTTAGAAATATTTTTCATAAACCCGAGCTTTGGGGACGGTTGGCCAAATGGGCCGTAGAAATCAGCGGGTATGATATTGACTATCAACCCCGAATAACCATCAAGTCTCAAATCTTGGAAGCCTTTGTGGATGACTTCATGCTGGTCCTAGTACCCGAGGTTGAAAGGGAGTTATTCGTCAACTCGGGTACATCTTCGGGGATATGGACCCTCTTTACGCGCAGTGCTTCGAACGTAAAAGGGTCTGGACTCGACATCGTGCTGAAACCACTTATAGGTAACATGGTTAGACAATCTATTAGGATTGTAAAATTGACTAACAACGAGGCTGAATATGAGGCCATGACTACACGTCTCGAACTAGCCAAAGGCTTGGGAGCAAAGGTGATCGAAGCCAAATATGATTCCCTCCTCGTTGTGAATCAGGTTAATGGAACCTTTGAAGTTCGAGAGGAACGAATGCAAACATACGTAGATAAGCTACAAGTAAATCTACACCGATTCATGGAACGGACTTTGCAACATGTTACTCAAGATCAAAATAGAAAAGCTGATGCCCTTGCAAACCTAGGGTCATCAGTCGAAGATAACAAACTCAATTCGGGGGTTGTCGTACAACTCATAAGGGTAGTGGTCGAAGAGGTCCACGCTGAGATAAACTCCACAATCTTGACTTGGGATTGGAGAAACAAGTACTTAGAGTATTTGAAAAACAGAAAACTCCCCTCAGATCTAAAGGAATCGAAGGCACTGCGCACGAAGGAAACCCGATTTGGCCTATCCGAAAATGGAACGTTACATAGAAGAATGTTAGACGGTCCGCTAGCAATATGTTTGGAGCTGGGAAATACCGAGTATGTTTTGATAGAAGTCCACAAAGGCACATACGGGAACCACTTAGGTGCCGAATCACTAGTTTAAAAGGTAATCAAAGCCGGCTATTATTGGGCTAATATGGAAAAGATGCGAAGAAGTTTCTGAAAAATGTCAAAGACATGCTCCGATGATTCATCAACCCGAGGAGCTGTTGCATTCGATTTTATCTCCATGGCCGTTCATAAAATAGGGGATGGACATCGTCAGGCCTTTTCCATCGCTACCAGTTGAGGCTCAATTTGCTTTATTTATGACTGACTATTTCTCTAAGTGGGTTCAATCATAGGCCTACGAGAAGATCAGGGAGAAAGAAGTCATCGACTTTATTCGGTACCGCACCGTATGTCGATTCATAATACCATCCGAAATTGCATGTGACATTGGAAAACAGTTTATCGGCAGTAAGGCGACCAAATTTCTCAAAGACCATAAGATCAAAAGGATCTTATCAACACCTTTTCACCCTAGTGGTAATGGGCAAGCCAAATCGAACAAAAAAACCATAGTACAAAACCACGAGAAAAGGTTGACCGACGCCAAAGGAAAATGGAGAGATATCCTACCCGAAGGCCTTTGGGCGTATCGCACAACTTTAAAGTCCAGTACCGGGGCCACCCCATTCTCTTCGGTTTATGGTGCTAAATCTTCAATACCATTTGAAGTTGGGGAGCCGAGCATCAAATTCTGATATGCGATGAAGGAATCGAATGACGAGACCATAAATACAAGCCTGGAGTTATTAGACGAATGACGTGAAGTTGCCTTTATTCGATTGGCTGCCCAGAAATGGATGGAAAGGTATTGCAATCAGAGGGCCAACCATCGATATTTTAATATCAGGGACTTGATACTGAGGAAAGTCACCTTAAACTACCAAAATCCAAATGAAGGGAAATTGGGTCCGAACAAGGAAGGGTTGTACCAATTCTCAAGATCGCAAGGAAAATATCCTATAAGCTTAGAACGATGGACGGAAGGGTTGTACCAGATTCTCGAGATCACAAGTAAAGGATCCTATAAGATTAGAATGATGGACGGAGAACATCTACCGAACAACTGGAACATAACTCATATCAAATAATATTACTAGTGAGGTACGACCCCATTTCAATTCTTTCTATTTTTTGACTAACACTTGCAGGTTATCGACAAGGAGCGACACAAAGACTTTAGGTCTGAAAGCACGTGTTGCACTCTTTTTCCCTTAAACCGTTATTGTCCCAATTGGGGTTTTTGGCAAGGATTTTAATGAGGCAATAGTGGATCATGCTAACTTAGAATTGAAGGCCGATCACAAATCTATATCAAAGATTGTGTGTATAGTATCCGAGATTCTTTACAATCAACCCTGAATACTGGAGGGGGGATTACCCTTGAATATTGAATGGTTCTAGCAAGGAAATTATTTCAAAATAGAAGGGTCTCAATAGGTAGGATTTATTGTAAGGGCCAAACGGCAAAAACGAACTGTGCCCACATAGATTGCTCGAGCGCTGACCTATAACATGTACGCATCTGTAATTGTTTTTGATAAGTACATTCCTTACAGCTATCTTATGTCTTGTAAAAATATCCATTTTACGATCCCATATTTTCGATCTCATAAGAAAACGGTGCCGATTATAACCAGAGTTTGGTTAATCACTCCCACACTCGGGAACTACCGTTCGAAAAACAAAAATTGAAAAATTAAACTATTGAGCTTCGGTGACAAAATACCTAATAGGCAAATCCCTGGTTTCTAAATTCCATGACCACCCCAATCGGGGACTATTAACTCGGGCAAGGCCAGATAAAATAAAATGGGAAAACAAGCCCAATGGGAAAACCTCGAACTAAAAGGATACGGTCAATTTAACACGGCTTGGAGACGTCCAAAACACGTAACAAAAATAGGCCTTAAAAAAAATTCTTTCGCAACCGGTTCTAAAAGGCTACCCTCGAGAGAATCTTAAAATTTGAGATATTTTTGGGAGAAAACTTTGATAATTGCGAACTGCGATAACACCTTGACCAAAAAAGGCAATAAAGTCAAAGTCTTGTTCGAACCCTCGAACACAACATTATTATTTCATACTAAGGCATTTCAACCTTTGTAAATACAAGCAATAAAACAAAGGAAAAATTTTAGAGCCAAAAAAGGTAAATAGCCTTTGTATTTGGCCAGATCGGCAAAACACAAAACTTATGATGGACAAAATGGCCGCGAAAAAGATACACAAGAAAGCAAAAATACAAATTCCTAGGGACTACTTTTACTTTGAGTTCGAAATACCATTCTCACTCGATTAGAAAGCCTAAGTGCTACTTTATTTTGAGTTCGAGCGGGTCCTCACCCGATCTTAAACTTAAGGGCTACCTCAGCTCAAGTTTGAATGATCATTCGGGGTCCATCGATCAGAAACGATCGTGGGAAGTATTTATTATCGGTCCTTACCATCTCAAACCTTGGAACTTCGAATACAACTTCATAATTTTATGCTAAGGCGCTTTCAACCTTATATAAGTTAACAAAAATTCAGAAGCCATGGAAGGGAAAAAGTTTTATATATTCAACAAAACCTATTTATAAGGACAACACGGCCCGATGAAAGTTGTTTACAAAAGGCCAAAGCAACCTTGACAGAAACACAAAAACTAGTTAAAAGCCTAAATGGCCTGGTCATCTCCGGGAGCGGAATCTCCATCCTTGGGGTCTTCTGTACTTTCGGATTTTCTCAAGCTTTAGATTTGTCATCATCATCGGAATAGGCTAGTTTCTAGCTTCAGCTTCAAGCTACTTAGCATTCTCGATCTTGGTTGAAAGATCAAAGTCCCGAGCATGGATTTCCTCGACGGTCTCCCTTTGAGATTGGCATTTGTCATGCTCAATGATCCTCTCCGCTTGAATCTAAGTAGCCTCAAAAACCTCTTTTGCTCGGTCCTGAGCAGCTTCGACGTCATCCTCATAGACAGCCATCACTCCATCAACATTGTCCTTGGTCGCTCCGGCCACCGATTTGGCCGTTTCGAGCTCTATGACTAGCTTCTCCCGATCGAAAATTGCAGAACCCATATGAGATTAGACCTCCTTGGTTTTCTTGGCTTGCGCCAAGGTTTTTTCCTTTATATTTCGGAGCTAAACTTCAGTCGAGGCCAGCTGGGCTCAGGCAATTTCCTTTTCTAAGGCCAAGTGATCAATGTTTTTTTTCCCATTCTTCGGCCTCGGTATTTACAATTTCTACCTCTTCATGGAGCTACCTGATTATGTAACTCTTTTGTTGGACCTTTGGGTTCAGATTGTTAGTCAGTGTGCCCGATTTGTCTTCAAAGATTTTGTTTGCCTGATCGACCAGATTTGCGTGCTATTTTTGGGCCACCTCTAAATCAGCTCGAAGGATCTTAACCTCCACTTCTCTTTGCTAACTAAGAAGTTTGAAGGAACCCTTCTTCTCAGTGAGCCCCCAAATTTTGGCCTCATACCAGCTCAACTCCGTTCAAGATCAGAGGAAGGACTAATGATGAAGCACCAAAGCCAGAGAAACACGTAAAAAGAAATTATATAAAAAAGCATAGGTGCAGAACTTGAAATTGTCAAAGATATATTAGTGTACCTGACTCAATGCCTTTTGAGATTCATCGAACATGCATGACATATCCACTTCTTCCATCCTAGCCTATTCCTCTTCGGTTACCAAACACCAAAGGTAGCTAGCCACCCCCAAGGGGGCAAAAAAGACCCGGGCATCCTCCATAAATAAGATAACAATTGATCGCTTACGCCCGGGATCAACACATGGAGAGGGAAACTGATTGGTCAGTTTAAGGCTCGAGGAAACCTCGCTCAAGATCTTCCTTGACACTTCCGAATAACCTAGTTCGGAGACATCCTCCACTCCGACAAAGTAATCGCGAAAAAGGTCCTATGCAAAGCCCTTACAAGGGAGAGATCAAATAAAACCCTTATCTACCATCAGGTCTATGCCTTCAACGACTCCCTCGGAAGTTGTGTCCCAACAGTTCCGGCTACGGTCCCAAGGTCTTCAACGACCTCTTTTCCTCTGGGTATTCTACCTTTATTCTCATCATCTCCAAAGCCACTACTCGACATACCTTTAGAAGCAAGCAGGGCAGCAACTTTCTCCTCTAGGGCCTTCAACCTCTCAAGCTCGGCAGACAAATTAATGCCCCCGTATGTATATCCTCGAGAGTTCGCCTCCGAGATTCTAACTGAGCATGTTCCACATCTCAAGTCAATTTCAGTTCGCCCCCCTCGGGAACTCTCCTGGCTTGAACGTTTATAACAACAACATCCTCTTTGTGAAAGGATATAAACGTCTCGGCTTTGATCCCAGATAGCGCAACAACTAACTCAGTATGAAGACCTATACACTTACTACCCTCTTCCCTCACATCGTGAAGTTGATGCCTGACTAATGCCATCTTTTCCTGGAGGGTATCCCTCTCAAAAGCTATCTCACTCACGTGCCATTTGAGTTCGAGAATTTTGAAGTCTCTAGCTCGTAGCTCCTCCCTCATTAGGGCATCTTTCTTCTCAAACTGTGAAAATCAGATCAAAGATGTTAAAATGCTGAGATCTGGTAAACATCGAGACAAAAGCAAGCGGAAACTACGTAACCTACTTAGCGAGATGAGTCTTCTCACGCTCATAGTAGTTCACCTCAGCTTGAAATCGGGCGAAGGTCTAATTATAAAGTGCCTTGCTTGACCATGAAAAAGGCAAGTTAGAAAGATGTAGATCAGGACGATAAGCAGAATTTACAAAAATTACCTGCTCACAAAGCCTGTCCATCTCACTGAAAATGAGTGAGGCATCAAGCTCAGGGATTTCCTGGGGCGTAGCTAAAGGCCTTTCAAACCCATCTTTATCTCCGATGGGCACCCCCACATTGGAAGGATCTTCTTTCTAGGCATCCTGCATTTCCTTAGGAGGTAAAGTCGGTCTCGGAGGAGAATCACTCACGTCGACAACACCGACGGGATCTGTTGGGGTCATTTATTGTTTTTGATGAGCTTCAGAATTGGGTTTCTCTGAACCGCCTACCAAATGTGCCTTAGAGGAATATTTTGGCCGTTAACCAGATCAAGGAGATTTCCCAGAACATCCTCTAAGGCCACTTCAGCCCAAGGTTGGACAATGACACCACCAAATTCTGACTTGGAAGCCACTATCTTTGCGATATAATGAGCGATCAGGTTTTCCCCTCCCTCAGATGCTACCAAGGAATCATCTTTCTCCTTGCATTCAGCTCGGGGACTCCCCGCTACTCCTAGATTTAAGGCTACTAAATCAGCCTTAGGTTCTCCCACTTTGGCTTTCTTGGATTTCTAAGGCTCAATCAACAATTCCCTTCATATTTTCTTATGTTTGTCGAGTCTCGGGGTATCCGCTTCACCAAGCTGTGCTTCCCTTATCAGAGGGACCTACCCCAGACCTGCACAAATGCAAAATATAAATACATATAGTGAGGATGCTTTCATCAGTAGTTCTGTTAAGAGATACAATTATACAGAAATAAAGGCTCACTGTGGTCTTTAGCTTCCTATCGAGCCTGGGACAGATCGCGCCACACGCGGTCAATGTATGGGCAAATCAAATCTAGCTGGTTGACCTAGCTCGAGAGGTTATTAACCACATTAGGGTACACGGCGATGGCGGCATCAGCAGGGGAGGTCAGTTCGTAAGAAGATGTACCCAAAACAGAAGCAAGGGAATATTTAATTGACATATCTAGTTACGCTTCGTATTCCACTTTCCGGGAAACGACATCCCCTTTGCTTGAATCAGGTCTGAGGTCCTAACTCGAACAAAATGGCTCATCCACCCTCCGTTCCTAACCTCATCGATACAAGCAAAAAGGGCCCTCAAGGCTCGATAGTGGAGCTTAATTAGCCCCCCCCCCCCCCCCCGAAAAATCAGGGATTGTACATTCTGACCAGGTGCTCGAGGGTGAAAAGTATCCCCTTAAACATGTTCGCATAATATTTGGTCATGTAAACTATGCGCCAGCACGAAGGATGAATTTGGCCGAAGGTTACTTAATATCATGTGTAGAAGTCGAGGATCACTGGGTATATTGGAGGCGATGATGGTTCCACCGGGTCAATGGTGAATGGATATGTATACACACTGAGAAAGTCAGCCTTGTATGTCGTTATATCCTCCCCTCGAGACGGAATCTCCATAAGCATCACGTCCCCCCAACGACAATTGGCCTTCACCCTTTCGACATCTGCTATTAAACTAATATTGGGACATAGACTCGCATTATCCCAGTCTCGAAGAAGGTTATCAAAATTCGTTTCAAAGGCTCCTAGAACACACTCCCCGATGTGAGGAGGCATTTTGCCCTACCCTTAGACGAGTGTGAGGAAGAAAAAGGCACTCCTTCTTGAGGAATATGGGTGGAAGTTTTCGCCATTATAGTTAAACGGTCTTAAAGGGGAAAAGAAATTCGAGTTTCAGAAAAGAATGCAAGAGAGAGGTAAGAAAAACTCTTTTGAGGGATTGATGGTGCGGTGGAAAATAAGGAGAAAAAGAAGAAGTATTTATAGAGGTCTGACGCGCACATTGGAGTGGACTAGAGGATAGCCAACCGCTGTAATTAATTCAAAAGCTTTTAAGGGTTATGTGGACGCGACCTTTGGACACCTCATTTTGTCATATCAATATCTTGATAGGGCATAACTACTGTCGTGATAAAGGCACCAATGGGGGTAATAGTTTGGGATCATTTCTTATCATTTCACTCTAAGAAACGCGGGGACTATCTGTATATAGTAAAAATCAGAAGGCCCGATTTATGGCCGTTATAGCACTTCACAAGTGCGTCTCCAAAGGCTCTAGGCCTGGCTCGAGGTTCGACCCCAAAGGCTACTAATGTTCCACCTTGAGGCAGTGCAAATCGATGATTATCATGAGAAAGTAGGAAGTACCCAAGGCACGTGACTAGAACTGACAATACCTGCAAGAGAAACAATAATACATACCAGACTAGTAAATAGTTGTGCCAGCTATATTTCTTTGTAATAATTACTCATGTACTATGTTGTGATTTCCCTCTTATATAAAAGGGAACCTTGTCATTTCGTAAGGGAGACTCAACTTTTAATACAAGATACAACACATAATATTGAATAGAAGAACATTCTCTGCTCTCAAGCTTAAACAGATTCTCCCTTGATTCTATTATTTACATATATTGCTTACATTTATTGTGTTCTATTAATTGTTATTTATTCATTGATCAATATTGATTATACAGAGCCTTAATCAAAGCTCTTAAAGTTGTTAACCCTTCATCAACTACCCTTAGCTAAGCATCCAACTCGACCTCGATGGCCCGTATACGCCAGCTCGAGGCCCCGATTTCTTGCAATTCGGTTTGATTATGATACTATCTTCAAACTCTTATCTTATTTTTTAATCTCTCACCCAGTATCTATTGCCTAATAACTAGAATAAAAATAAATCACGTATTTTTAGAACCACAAATTGAATCTATTATACTTACCTTTTTCAAGGTAAAAATTACTCTCGTACGGAATCAAGTCTGAGGTCTTCACTCGAACAAATTGGCACATCTATCCTCGATCTTTGTCCTCATCTATGCTCGAGCAAGGTGCCCTAATGGCTCGATATTGAAGCTTCATTAGTCCTCCTCGATGGAGTCAGGGGCTATATAGGCGTATGAGGTGGTCGAAGGTGAAGGGAAGCCCATTGACTTTGCTTGCAAAGAAACGAAGTAGTATCATCCCTCTAGAAAGAGGGATGAATCTGACTAACGGCCACCTCGTATTTCTTGCAAAAATCTATGATGATCGGATCCAAGGGAAGCAATGTGAAGGGATAAGTATAAACACTTAAGAACCTTCCACATGGGCGGCGATTGATTCTTCTGGAGCATGCACCACCATATTCTTTTTACCCAATTGCAATCTTTTTAACGTGTGAGATGATTTTTTCAATTATTAATCATATATACCTCAATACCGTCTCGCATCGGCCCAGCACCGAGGAAGTCTTTCAACATTGAAATTAGAATAAAGGACACACCCTCGGGGAAAAAACTCTTTAGGGCGTGGCTCCACCATCGATTCTTACTGGCGGACCGTGACGTTGAAGCAGTCTCCTATTGTAGAACAATTTTTGAAGTCTTAGCCATTTGTACTTTTATAAGTGAAGCGGGATGAAACTGTGGAGGAGCACTTGGTATTTTGTGATGAAACGAGTGAAAAAAACTTAGAGATCTAAGAATACAAAGCTTTGAGGAAGGCAAAGGATTTTGAAGATTAGAGTGAAAAAGATTTGAAAGTAAGGTTTGAAAAGTCAAGAAGGGGAGTATTTACAACTTTTAGTGACGGTTCAAAGCCGGTAATGGCCGACCGTCGACTGACGCGCATTAAATGCCTGGAGAACCGTACCAACGAGATGTTTCCGTTACTTTTGTTGCTTACATCATGATGTATTGAGGTGAAGTTCGATTGCTCAAATCGTTTCTTGTCATTACTCTGCAGAAAATGAGGGGCTATATGTATACGGTCGAGACCGAGGGGTGACAGGCTAAGATTCGACCCCATGTCATACCGGACCATGACACGAAGTTAGATTTCCAAGCTCGTGACTCAGGGACTGATCGAGATCAAGATTAGCCAAGATCGAGACCGAGCAAGATAGAGATCAAGCAATATTGAGGGAAGTCTGCAGAGCCAAATAACAGAAGATTGAGATATCCGCGATCGGGTGAGGATCACGGCGAAAATCCCAGCATGTATCAAGAAGAGGTCGATTAATTAGCCAATCATAGGATTTTTTACTATAATTGTACCAAGATTAGGATTTTCCTACTATATAAAGGGGTCTGGTCATTTGTAAATAGGGAATAATCACGTTACATAAAGCAATATACCATCTTCTTCTTAAGCTCTCAATACTCTGTTATTCTGTTTATACTTTTCGGTAAAATATTTGTTTGATTCGAAGGCAACCTAGCTCGAGGATCAAAGCTATACATCTATCTTGGTTTGTTTTATTTCTATTTGTAGATAATTTCAATAACAATATTGTATTTTTCTCAATTTGTGCTAAGTAAAATCACGTGTCCTTAAAACGAGCGCATAAATTCATTGTTATACATTTTTAGGGTAAATATATTAATCTAGAACTTAATAACTTAAAAATAACTAAAATTTTGAAAAAGTAAATTATAAATCCCTACTCCGCCTCTAGGAATACACATCATTTTATCATGGTTATTTAAAAGTTAAAGTAAAAATACACATCACTTAATATTTATTGTTTAAAAAATTATATTTCTTGTATTCATTGGTTTAAATAAAGGCATTTGATTCGAGTATGTTTTTACCGAGTAAAATATTATCTTTTTTTAGGTAGAACTGAATAGATACCATGTCCAGCATTGTGCTTCTCACAAATTCTAAGGTACATGTTCAGCATTTACACTGGACGGATTTAAAATGAACGGAGAATGACAAAATATGATACTTTCTTGTGCAACGACTAATTTTTTATCCCGGGTAATATAAGTGTTGGGTAAATAGCTCGTGCTAAATTTTAAAGTACGCTTGTGAGAATTACTGAAAAATCTGGTGATCATTATGATTTTGTCACAAATCAACTGTGTTATATAGATTAGCTACCCTGAAATAAACCAATCATATCATATGTAAATAAGTAGCATCTATAATAGAATCCAAAGCAGGGAAGAAAAGAATAGAATAGCTTACGGACCGGCGAAATCAAAACAAAAGCAGTTTTTGCTTTAGTCTCTACCATTAATTATTTGCTATTTCCGCACCCAGGTGGGTTGGGGCTGTTTGACGTTATTCTTCTTTCGAGTGAATTGAATTACTGCACTTAAAAATCTTTAATTAAATGGAAGGATGGATGCCTGATCGTAATTGATCAATAGAATTTTCAGATACAATACTCAAAAAAATCTTATGGCCATTATGACTTTGTCATACATCATGAGAGATGACTAAATTTTCAGCATTGTGGCTAAATTTTTGGTGCTCAAAATTTAGCGATTGCCAAAATCACTTTCTAAAATTTTGACAAGCGTACTTTAAAATTACGGTTGAGGGCTATTTTTACATAGAAAATAGGATTTTATGGCTTTTTACAATGTTGAAATTAAGAAAGTTTCTTTTTAGATCTCTTATGTGTAAAAGATAAATCTCTTATATATAAAAGTAAATCTCACATGTATAAAAAAATCATAAAACTAAAATAAGTTTGTAAAAAGATTTTTCTTAAGAAAAACAAAATTTAAATGTGATCCAAAAAAGGTCCCTCCAGTGTAATTTTAGTAAATTGACAGGGGTCGTGGGCTTAAATCTTAATCTTCAAGGCCCAATTGGTGTGGTCTTCCAGTGTAGCCATCAGTCATACTGAAGTTTATCCCGTTTCGCGCACTCTCTCCCCGCCACTGGAACTGCTTCTGTCAATTCCTCTGCAAATCATCTCTGTCCGAATTATCCATTGTCAAATGCATGATGCTCCTTTCAATCTCACTGCTTCCCAATTCATCAGCCTCATTCGCCACCGTAGCATTTTCTGTCCCAAAAATTCACAGTGTTTTCAGGCAGTCCATTCGATTTAAGGTCCATGCGTTCCTAAACAAACCACTGGACTCGAGCTCTGCACCGGCCTCTAATCAACCATCCATACTTGTCGACAGTCTCAGAGTCCTCGAATGGGACAAATTATGCGATTCCGTCGCTTCCTTTGCCGGCACTTCCTTAGGCAAAATAGCTCTCAAGGTTAACTTCCCGTGTAGTTTTTGCATGATGAATTAACTAATTCTTCTCGTTGTAGCTTATTCCTGCAAACACACAAATGTATATGTACCGTGGTTGTATTTATGTATGTGAGTCAGTGAGTGTGTGTCTATATATACATATGTACATGGTATATGTGTACGAATATGTATGTATGTGTTTGTGTATATATTTATATGTAAATACATATTAATAATATGATTCTCAAAGGAATAGTAGTGCAGGAACAACTAGGGTGCTTGAATCAAACATTTGAAGATAGTCTCAGACTCTTAGAGGAAACCAATGCTGCCGTAGAGATGAATAAGTATGGTGCCATGATGGACTTTAACGGCATTGATATCGAGCTGGTTGGTTCTCAATTTAGCTTGTTGACCTATGGTGTACTGGTTTTATTTAAAACTTAATCTGGGGAACCTCCTTGTAGTTGAATTCCTGCTTAAATTGTGAATGGCAGAATCATGTTATCTGTTTCTCTACTGTTGTTGAAGGTCAAAACTGCCGTACAAGTTGCACGCAGAGGTTTTCCTGTCAGTGGGACTGAAGCAATGAACGTTGTAGCGCTACTGCAGTTTGTGGAAATGTTGCAGTCAAATGTCAAAGCTGCAATCAAGCAAGATGCAGAATGGTATCAGCGCTTTATGCCTCTCACAGAAATGGTAATATAATTTCGGCAGCAATGAACTTGTCTGCAATTACATATGGCGCGTTTGTCTCCAATTATTTTCTATATTTACTGCAGATTATGGAACTAACCATCAGCAGATCACTAGTGAGGTTCATACAACAATTAGTTGATGACGATGGTTTCGTCAAGGATTCTGCGGTCTGTCCTCATTTTAATGAACTCCATTGATATTTCTTCAGTTTAGCTATCTTTTTTAGCGTGTTCTGCATCTTCTATCATGCAATGCATTGACTCTGTTATTTACATAGTTATATTTGACGATTACTAGTCTTATTTGAATTACTTTATGGTTTTAGAGCTCTTCCTTGAAACAATCTCGTGATCAAGTTCGCCTTCTCGAAAGAAAGGTAGAGTTCATTCTTCCCTCTTCTAATTGACTCTACTTCGGCAAAATTGGTGGTTATTACTTTTCTGAAGCTTCTTCCCGCTTGAAAATATTTGCTTTAGGAATGTTTTTCTACAAAATTTGGTTTTTGTGAGCCAGTGCATATTTATCCTCTTGGCTTTCATCAGTTTATGTGTCTTCATAAGCATAATCTCTTTAGTTGGAGTAAATGTTAAAACCAAAGACTAGTATATAACTATAGTATCATGTGTCATGCATACTCTTAAGGTGATGGGCTAATGTTGTACGTTGTTATGTCGTTAATTCTTTAACTGTTACAAAGTAAAGTCAGTAAATCTTGTGGCTGTATATCTGAACTGACAGCCTTAACGTTCGACAGAAGATGAGGACACTGGAGGTGATAAATCCATTCTACGAACAGCCTCTAGGTTGTTACCAAGGCATATACCTTTTCATAACTAAAATCCCATCCCAGTTTTTAATTGTTACCAAATTCATCTCTATTTGGAGGAAATTAATACTCCCTACCATGCAGTGCGGCTGATGCAAGTTTGATCTATTGTCTCTATGTATGGAGTAGGCATAATAATAAAGTTTGGATGTCCTTTGGGACGAGAACATCTAGAAAGCGATAGAGGGATTGCAGGAATTATTATCTTTAATAAAAGCAGCAATTCTTACACATGTCAGGAACCATTTGTCTCTTTGTTGTACTTCTGTTAGGGGAGTACCCACATTGCTGACCGGGTGTGAGATTGTCTGTTCTTTTGCTGTTTCCTGCCCCTAAATTCTCTGCTTGGACACTAACCTATTGCATTCTCTTGTATCTTCAGTTATACCAGTTGATGGAGAGCATAATCAGGAACGGAGTGGAAGAAGCGTCTTCTATGGTAATCCGGCCTTTGTCCTATTCATTCAGTTCCAAACTGGCTTTCCACATAAAATTTAGAAACTTAAGCTTTGAATGTGGTGATGAAATAAAAGAGTTTCTCTACCTGAGAGTGTGACCTTAACAGTTGGATGTGGGTGTACCTTTCTGGATTTGTCATAGCACCCTGTGAACCTGATATATTTACTCAGGAAGTGAGTGAAATTGATGGGAGATGGTGCATTAGATCAGGATTTAATCAGCGAATGAGCTTTGAGGGGCTATTATTGTCCAGGTGTGTTAATATCTTAAAGTTTCCTCAATCCTCCCTTATTGGCGCTTATGTAAATAACTATGTATAATGTTTGTGCATTTTTCTTGTCTTTTCTGTCCCTATCTTGAAAGCTCTATATTGGTAGAACATGCTAACCAGAAGTTGGTGACATCATAAATTAGTAAATGACATAAGCAAAGAATTACTGCTCTGACTAAATTCCACAATTCACGAGGAACTTGTCCGAAGCTCTGTTGCTGAAAATGAGTTTGAATTATTCATTTGTTTCATTTCCTTCCTGCAGGAATTCCACGGTTTTATGGTGTCGTAATTCTACTGTTGCATTATACTGTGCTTGATATTTTGAAAAATAAAAACAGGTGCTCATAGAAAGGACGGGAAAAACAAGCTTCTCAAAACCCTCTGATATGGCATTATCTAATGACCAGTTCAAAAACAGTTCTACTTCTCTGAACAACTGTTTGATAGTTTGTAAGATTCGTTGCACAAAAGCTGGATAAACCCCTTTTACAAGCTGTAGACGAGCTATTAGGAAACTCTTGGAATTGCATCTAATCAGCTATATAAAATTTGACCATGTTAAATAAAGTTTCAAATTCGATTGGTTTAGGTACTCCAAAAAGTGCATAAAAAATGGCATGATGTTTTCAATAGGGGATGATATGCTTTACTCTTTCAAGATCTATTTCTTTCACTTCAAATTGTTGTGGGATTACTATAAAGTGCAGTAACTACATCCAAAAGTTGCAAAAAAAATGTCTGTCCTTTCTTTCTATACAAGAGTTTCTATGAACTGTACCGTTCTCTTTGATGTTAACAAAAAAACGAAAACCACTAGGAAAATGCTGTGATTACATCCAAAATTTTGCGGAATTACTTTCCAAGCCTCATCTCTCTTTTTGCTAATGTTTCTTGTCCTGCTTCAGAAAGGGTTATTCACATTGCCTGGCATATCCAAGTGAATTCCCCTTGAATTAAGCATCATTTTCCACTGTCTTGATGTAATTTCAAACTACCGCATCTCCCCTGCTTGGGTACTCGGCAAGCACCAATTAGTGTGTTGAGACTTCTTTTTCTCAAATTGTATGCTGTAAGAATATGTAACAATAGCTTGCAATGCTCTTGTTTGCTCCAAGAAGGTTGATACTTGGGTGCTGTAGACTCCGAAAGAGCCTCCTCTGGAAAGTGCAGCATTTCCTTTTACAAAAAGATTCATGAGGCAGTTCAATGGAGAGTTTTTCATTTCTAGCAGCCCTTTCTTCTCCCCCTGGTTCTCTTAGCAAGTTGGTTATACATTATTGCATCTACGTAAATTCATTTATTCACTCATTTAAAACAAAATAAGCTATTATTCCCCTCAGTTAAGCCCAAAAGTCGTACTTATCATATTCAGATAGTGCTTTCTTGGTTTTACAAGTTTTGTAGGAAAAAAAAGAACTGCTGCTAGATCCAGGGATAAGTTTAACATTATTCATGTCATAAATGCCTCACCTGTATTGTATAATTCATATTCTCTGAATCGGTGATAGTCAATTTCAGTGCTTCAGGTACTGGAAGTGTTGTAGAACCTCTCTCAGCAGTTCCAATGAATGATGCACTCCAGCAAGCCAAGGCATCTGTGGCAAAGGCTGAAGCTGATGTGCTCCTGAAGATAACACAAAAGGTTTAGCTTAACTTATGCCTTTCCCCCCTTGTGTTGTCTTATATGGATATTAACCAGTGGTTTCTTATTTCTATGCAGATGCAAGAAGAAATTGATAACATAGAAAACATTTTCAGCATTATGGTTAGGCTTGATGTGGTAGGTTCTACTAGTTTAAATTATAAACTTTCTTGTACCTCTAATTATTTCGTTTTTAATTATGTTTTCTTCTGATATATGTATTTTATTTAAAAGACTGGATCTCTATGGTTATTTGATACCATATATGACACCCAAAAGGAGCTTCACATTGGTTGGAGATAGATTTTGAATTGGTTTTATAAGGCTCTGGATCCTATTCTATTAACAACTTCAGCTTAAGATTTTGAGTTAAGTGAGAATGAGATCTAGTTGGCTGGGGTTGGGGTGTCCAACAATGATCCTATTATACCTTGCTGATTGAGTACTAATTTTTTGAGCAGATAGACTATGCCAATTGTGACTGTCTCCATTTCTTTATAAAATGTCATAATATGACCGATAACACTTGAATAATCTAAAGTTCCTAGAAATATTTATTGGTTCTCGGATCCTTAACAAATTCGAAGATGTTTGACATTGCTGTCTGAGACCTACCAATTTATGCTCTTTGATCTATTATGTCGAGTGGAACATCGTTCGCCCACTTAATCGGTTTTATTTGATGTCGGGTATATTGAGTGTTTATTTTATGTTGTTACTGATGCAGTTTATGTTCCATTGTCATTCTCATATCCACAGATCAACGCAAGAGCACAATATAGTCTTGCATTTGGAGGCGCTTGTCCAGACTTATTTTTGCAACAAGATAAGGATAGCTTTTCATGTACTGATGCTTCATTGGTGGCAAGAACCTCAGTGGCATTGCGTCCTACACGGAGGAAATGGACAATGTATCTGCCGAAAGCTTATCATCCTTTATTACTTCAAAAACATCAGCAGGCTCTACAGAAGGCCATGAAAGATGTCAAAAATGCTAATGCGGTAAGTCACTCTCCATATCACATGCATATGGAACATGGAGAAGTGTGTGATTCTCCAAGCATTTCAAAAGGCTCCCTCTTATAGCCTCTCTATTGCAACATAATCTGGTGGGTACTTGCATCAAGCAATCTCTCTTTATGGTGTTTTCTATTTTATTAGAGAACAAAGATCCATAGGTTTCCTACATGAACTCCTTCGATTTGAGTTGGAAGCAAAAGGAGTGTCGAGATTATAGCCGAGTTTCATGAAGTATATAAAGATTTGCTATTACAAAATTCATGAATTTATCACTATTGCTTTTGTGCCGATGGACCTCCTTTTGGATTTAAGCATTAGCGACTTGTGTGAGTGGTTAAGCTTTAGTAAGATGGTGCTCTTAGTCTTTTCTCTTTTTCCTTTTGAAACCTTTTGCAAAAGATGTTGTGGTTTTCATTTACCTGGCCAGCTCATACGCATGGCAGCTGAATTACTACTATGTATGAGACGGGTGTGGTTGTGAATTCTTTAAGGGTGGGATATGGCTTTTGGTAAGCCTGTTCCAGTTCCATCTCTATTAATTATTATCTTATATGGCCACCTTGAAGTAGACCTTCCTTGACTAATTAATGCAACCTGTGAAGTTGATAAAGTCTCAGGGTGAGAGTCTGGTGGGAGGGTCTTAGAAGTGGAAAGTGGATCTCAGTGGTATTTTCTTTTGTATTCCTCTTTTTCTTTTTATTCCTTTCAAATGGTTATAGGTTTGAGAGAGAACCTTGAGAAAGTTTTGTTGGGACATAAGCTGTTAGAGACTCTATACTGCTCTATTTTGGATGAAACAGCTAATGCTGCTGTTTAAATCTGCGAATAAATTTATACAGGCCTTACTAGAATTGTCAATGTAGAGATGCCATGGCAATGCATCATAACAGTTGGATGCTTTTCAATGTTTTGAATAGCCTTTCTTCTCATAGTCTATCATATGTCAGCTCCGTTTGCTGTATTTTCATAACAGTTTTAAGTGTTTTCATTGTTGTGATAACCTAGGGTTGATTTGCGCTTAGTTGAATTACTTTGAGTTCACTAAGAGTTCAATTGGTGTTTTGTGTATAGGAAATTAGGAGGAGGAAGCAGCAGGGAGAAAACATTATTTTGAGAGAAGAAACCAATATGAATTTGCAGTCCTTGGAAGCAAAAGTAATGTTTTTTAACATGATCACTGAATTTGATGGTGAATGCAAAATTTCCATTGTAGATGAATGAGGTACTTTTTACCTGTTAACGTCAGGTTGCTAAGATGAAAGAGGAACCCCCTGTTCCTGTTGACATATATGTTGCTCAGAACACCCGAGTTTTGGTTATAACTGGTCCGAATACTGGGGGTAAAACCATTTGCTTGAAGACTGTGGGTTTGGCTGCTTTGATGGCAAAATCTGGTCAGCACAAATACTATATATTTACTTTGTTCATCAAGTCAACAACTCACAAAATGCAAATTTCCTTAGACATCAATATATTTACTAGACCATATATAATGAAACTTCAGAAGATAATTACCAGTATCCTATACAAAGAGGTAATTGAGCACCTGTCAAAAACAGAAAAGAGAGGTAGTTTTAGTTACTTTCCCAAGGTAAGTTACAGCTAATTTTCCAAGTGATAACTTTCATTTTTTATTACTCAATGCCGGTAAACTTTACCCCCTCAGACTAGTTAACAGCCCATATGATCTCTTTAGTGGAGAAACAGTCATTCAAGACCAACCTTGTCCGACTCTGAAACATCTTAAGTTTGTTTTCTTCTGTTATTACTCTTGCAGTAACACTTCATTCATTAATATCATTTTGCTCACTCTTCGGCAGGACCATCAGTATAGCCAACGTAAATTGGGATGCAAAAATTGTATACATGCCTGACATCCTGTCCATCTGCATTTCTCTGCCTTGATATTATCCTAATATTGAATTTGCAGTTCTGCCAAATGGTTATTTGGGCAGCTTCTCTTGGCTATGTTTCTTGTTCCTCCTGAAATCACATGCTACTTATACTAGCGCATCTCGACTGTTCCACGAGTTATATGCATCCTCTGACCAGTACAGGTTTTCAATATGGCTAACTCTGCTCATAAAAGGCTTAGACAAACGGGAAGAAATCACCTAACTCTTTCTGCCCTTATTGGGATTCAACCCCTGGTTCCCATGATCTTTCTTCCAGCTTCATTGACCGTTAGGCCACACCGTTGGATGCATTACACCTAACTTCATTGCTACTGTCTTTGCAGCGACTCTTCATATCACACTTTATTGGCACTGCCTAATTTCCATATGACAATCATCTTCGACAACAATAAAATCATTAATTGCATCAAGCTTTCTCAGTATATTTTAGTTGTATAATGAGAAAAGGAAATAAAGAAGGCGATTGCTTAGCAAAATTATGTAATCAAACTTAGATTATGGTGATAGAAGAAGTGCTGGTGCACAAATTGTTGTTGATATTATAACTTTTGATATGCATAATAATCATCTGAAAGAAGATATTTCTGTTTGAATAGCTTGTTATAGCTGGTCATATAACTTATGCGAGATTACTTTTGGGAAAGCCTCATCTCAAAAGTAGCTCTTGAAGGAGGCGATTTATTGGTCTTTTAGCTTGAAAGCATCTGAACTTGAATACTATTGAGTTGGGATTAATTGATTGTTGACTCGTGAAAAGTTACTCAGAACTTCTTTTTTTTTTCTTTAGTAAGAAAGTTTGCTCTCAGGTTGAATCACCTAAGGTGAGCATCAATGTATTTAGAACAAAGAAAATGTGAGAAGAGAATAGGCTATTTTCTCATAGTATTATCTATATACCTTTTCCTATGTTGTTTCAACTTTGTTATTACAATTATTTCTTCTTTGTCATCCTTAGGATTTCTGTTGTCATCTATGCAAGAGGCGCTTTCTGAAAACACGAACTCTAGGTGTTGCACTAAAGTACGTGTATTTATGTAATCTTATATTGATGTGTTTTAAAGTCGCACTAGATTTGCAGGTCTTTATGTGTTAGCATCAGAACCAGTGAAGATCCCTTGGTTTGATTTTGTATTTGCTGATATTGGTGATGAACAGTCCTTAACCCAATCACTGTCTACCTTCTCGGGGCATCTGAAACAAATTAGTGTAAGTTAATGAAGTTCCTTCTGGAATTTTTGGCATTTCCTTTACTAACCTAGCCTGACATGACGTGGCCATGTCGTCGCTTCTTACCCTTTTCCTTGAGGATGGACATTTGAAGCTATATATAATCAAGAAATTATCTAGATTGTACATGTATAAAGGACCTTGTTTAATTTAAATATCGACCACCATCCTGGTATACGCTCAGCTCCTCTAGTGTAGGAACTATAGATCTGGTTTATATTGCAGCTCTCCAGGAGTAAAGCACACACATAGTAATAATCTAAGTTGCTCCGACACTCCAGTTTAGGTGCCGCACCCGTGTCGACACGACACTAGTATGGGTGTGGGTATGGGATCCGTACCGGATATGGTCAAACACTTTTGGGTACTTTGACCACAACGGACGAAAAAATTCGATACAAGATACAATTTGATTCCCGAAATCAGAACCAAAACTAGGATAAAATTTGAAGAAAATAACATACCTTATCTACGATATCAATCCATTACTTATTTACAACTTGAGAATAAAGAAGAAATACACACTTTACAAGCTATGCTAAGTATTCCACTAAATTTCTTACAAATTTTGATTTATTTTTATATTTTTATTTTTTTGAATTAATTTTAGCCGGATCCCCGCACTTGTATCCACACTAGGATCCGTATCCCTGAATCTTAGAATTTACATTTCAAAGGATCCGATCTTTAGATCCGCACCCGTGTCGGACACCCGAACCCGTGTCCGAGCAACTTAGGTAATAATGCGACGAAAATGAGCAGCATCATCTTACGCGCACATATTACATTACCTAAACCTGCTAACTTATTTGCATGAAAGTTCCTGTCAAATAAAGGGGGAGAGAGTAAGGATTCCTTTTGTTTGTACCAACTCTCGGGTGATTGTTAATTACAGACAGTCGACCGATTGTGGATAAATGAGGAGGCATATCCAGTGTGTAGTCAAGATAGTACCCGTGGAAGGTAATTCATATTTGAATTGGTATGAGCTTAATCAAGGAGGGTGTATTAGACCACCTATTGGAAAAGGGGATATTAGGAAATGAATAGGAAGAGCCAAAGATGAGGGTCCAAAGTTACAACTGATATAGTTGTACTTCCTCTGTTCTGAATTTCACTTGCATAATTCTACAATTTGAGGTTCAAGTTGATTACACTTGTCATCATTTCCAGTATGGTGATTCAAGGACTTTTGTTTCTTTTTTTAAGAAAAAGAACACTTTAGAAAGTTCTAAATGATAAAACTGTCAGTATCAGAAGGGGAGCCAGCCTTGGAGCAACGGTAAAGTTGTCTCCATGTGACCTATAGGTCACGAGTTTGAACCGTGGAAGCAGACACTAATATTTACATTAGGTAGGCTGTCTACATCACATTCATTGGGGGCGACCCTTCGCTGGACTCTGCGTGAACGCGGGATGCCTTGTATACCGGGTTGCCCTTTTTTTAATCAGTATCAGATCAAAATATTGGATTGGAAGGTGTTTGATAACTTAGGGGCATGTTAGTATGTCAAAAGGTAAATAGGTTGAATGAACTGGGACAGAAGTTGAAAACGTTATTTTATAACTTTGGCTAAATAGTGAACATCCCTGGATGGAGCTGAGAGAAAAAACAGATTATGTGCTGATGATGTGGAGGTGATAATGCTTAGGTGACTGGCATGTGATATCCAAGTTGTAACCATGCAGATGGCCTAGCATTCTGTATACTTACTGAATCAGTTGATATAGTTATAAGATGCTTAGAGCCCGTTTGGATTGGCTTAAAAAAAGTGATTTTTCAGCAGAAATGACATTTAAGCAAAAAAACAATAAGTTGGGGTTGCCTAACTTATTGCTTTTGGCTTATTAAGCAGTTCTTCACTTATTTTAAGCAGTTTTTAACTTTGCCAAATACTACAAAAAGCTTAAAAGCTTATTTGACCGGCTTAAAAGCCAATCCAAACACCCTCTTAATGTTATAATAGGCTGTTTTTGCTTCCTAGGAATTCTTTAGCATCTTGCACAGGAGGCCTGTTGACAAGCGCAAACACAACACGAAATTTTGCTAGCCAAAGATAGTATAGTTATGATTATCATCTCCACAAGGATTGGATTTAAACAATGTTCAAGTAATTTCTAACTTAAGCTATTCAGGATGATTAACACGCTGGTTGGGATGATTAATAACTAAAATTAATTATGAAACTAAAACAATTAACAATTGATCACCAGAAGACAAGAGTTGAGCAACACTGAAATATCAATGGGAGAAATAAGGGTCGTGACTGGATAGATGCAAGATGGTAATTTGGAATCTAACTCTAGTTCAATTCACTCTAATGTTCTAATGATTCTCACGCTTTCACTCGATAATTAGTTCAAACGTGTAAGCAAGACGCTCTATATTAAATCTTAACTCTACGAGGTGAACTAATATAAACACAGTGAAAATATCCAAACATGCGTTAATGGATTAGTCTTCAGGTAATGTTTTCTCGAAAATTCTCCTAACTTGATCTAATCAACAATTCAACAAGCTCTTTCGATTACTTAATAGAATTACCGAATTAAACCAAACAAAATAATGCACGATAGTCCCCACACAATTCCTCTTTTGATTATATAAACCGATGAATAAAGTTGCAAACAATTCTAAGCTCCATAAACGAATTCAAGCAAAGAACTAGAGTTAAAATCCACAAATATCAATCAAAACACCATATCCGTCAAACCTTAAGGGAAACTACTCCATAATCTTGGAGGAAGTCATCACAAATATAATTAAAATCAAGCTAAAGTTACAATCCAAACTCCCGTATTGAATTGATGGAAAGATGATGAAATCTTGTGTCTTGTAGCCTCCAATGCTCTCCAAAAGCTTCGAAGGTCAAAAGTCCCCTAAAAATTGCCTTTTTGGTGTATTTATACCATGTAGGAATGAGCCGGGGTGAATCTACCCTTTCCTAGCCGAAACAGGAAAATACCCTGTAAAAATTGCACGGTAGAATGATTTCTGACGGACAACAGGAGAATACACTGCCGCATTGCCCCATGCGCCGCCCCACGCAGCGTGGCTGTGTAAAATTTCCAGAGTAATTCGTTTTCTTCAATTTTTGATATCCAGACTCGGCTCTTGACCCCCGAACGTGATCCCGGTTTAATTTCTTGGATTTTTACTCAGATTTCAAAGCTCCAAATCATTCGATTTAGCTCCAGATTATCTTCTTACCTTGGAATCACTTCCTGCAAGGCATAAAACACGTAATAAGTGCAATTCACTATCATTTGAGCTCAAACACATGTAAAATGCAGTAATTAGAGTGCAAACTATGACTAAAACACGGGTTTCTAGCGTACCATCACCTGTGTGTACCAGACTATCAGCTACCCTGATGGATTGATTAGCGGAATTTGACTCATTAGCACTTTAATGGTTTTATGATGTGCTAGATCTTTGTCCAATATTAGATATTTGTTGTCCATGATTCTGGATTGTTTTGCAAAAAGTTTCAGGAATGCAATTTCTTTAAATGCTCTGTTGGCTTCCTTTTCCTAAGGTGTTCTTTTTCATGAGGTCAATATTCAAACTAACTTTAAGGTCGAACCTTTGATGCAAAATGTAAAACAAGCTTAAATATACTGTTACCATTCTTGATCAAAGACAAATCCAATTTAGTGCATTCATCAAATATTTGAACTCTTGAATGTGTCTCTAATGATATTGGCAATGATTGACCAGCTACAGTTAATGTTTATGAATATAAAGCGTTCCTTTTAGATCCAAATGCAGAAATTTTATATAATTTCTTATCAAATGCAGAAAATCCGGTCTCACTCAACAGACATGTCACTTGTGCTATTAGATGAAGTATGTACTGGGACTTCAGCAGTTATTCATTGTTCTTCCAGAGGCACAGCCATATTGTTGCTATGAACAAGTGAAATTATGCATGGAAAGAACGGAGATTTTTCTTCATAAAGACCAATATGTGTGTTCTTTATCTTGTAGGTAGGGGCTGGGACAAATCCTCTAGAAGGAGCTGCACTTGGGATGTCACTACTGGAATCTTTTGCAGAAGCTGGGAGTTTGTTGACTATAGCTACAACACATCATGGAGAACTTAAAACCCTTAAATACAGGTGCTCAATGCTAAGATGGAACTTTTATTTGTGACAAAAGACTCACTTCCTCTAACATCTTGGTGCTACAATGTACTTGACAGCAATCATGCCTTTGAAAATGCATGTATGGAGTTTGACGAAATGAAGTTGAAACCAACTTATAGGATTCTGTGGGGAATACCAGGTTTTCCTTGTATCCATGTGGTAGTTTCTTGATTAGCTTAGAATTTCTTACCTGATACCTGATAATAGGATGTCATGTTGCTTCTTGTGGCGAAAAGAAGAGAAGAAATACTTCTTACTTGGGCTTAAAAAGAAAAACATGATACCTCATTGGTCTCTGATCAAATTTTGCAGGGTCACAATCTCAATGTCACAAAATATTCTTGAAATGCAGTTCCTTTTATTATACTATCTACTGTTATACTTAAGCCAGTTATTGAAAACCTATACACTTTCAATCATCAATAGATATTCCTCAGATAAATCGTTTTCATCTCATCATAGAAATAGTACCAAGTAAAACCATGGAATAGTTTATATCAATCAATTCGTACTCTTATGTTATTGAATAACCATGGAATTTTGGTATTTCACCATTCTGCACAAATAAATATGCAGATATTCAATGATAAATCATTTTTACTGGTTCAAATATACTTTGCACTATCACATATGTAAATACTCATTCCGTCTCCAAAAACTGGACCTACTTAGAAGTTTTCGAGTCAATAGCTTTCTTGTTTCACCATTATTTTTTTATTATTTCTTGTATTTTGAACTCTTACATATGTGTTTAAAATTTCTCCTTAAGCACTTTCCATATCTACAAAATTCAAATTAATATACATTTGAACTGGGACTGGGTAGCTGATGCACTACATATCCAGTTACCTTTTATGTGACCGGTGAAAGGGGCAGGGGTATGATTACAAGAGAAATAAAGGATAATTGCGTATACAGATTTCGGAGGATATTCTCTTCATTTGTGGAATTTTTAACAATCTACAGTAGATAGTTTTTGATGCTTTGATGTCTTCTTATCATTTGGTGATCGTGTCATTGAGTTTTTTGGTAGTATTTCTTATTTTCAGACTTCTCCAACTGCAGGACGGTCAAATGCAATCAATATAGCCGAAAGGCTCAGGATACCTGATATCATTGTGCACAAGGCTCGTGAACTTTACGGAGCTGCTAGTGCAGAAATCAATGAGGTACTTGCATATGATACCATTAACTGGATTTTGATACTTGTAATTGATTAAAGATTTGCATGGGATGTTAGTAGTCTGCCTTATTTTGCTAATGTGCATACATCCTTTAATTTTTGTTCCATATATAGATGGCTTACCGAGATCCTAGATTTATTGCCACTCTGTAGAAGCATTTGTACCAAGAAATTTGCTGACCTTTGTTTAGCTTCTATTGATTTTTGCTTCATTAGTTATTTTCTATTGGTAGTGGAAATCAAAAGAACCTTCTCATCATATCGTCTAGTTTTAGAATTATGCGCAAGAAAAGTATTTAGTTCAGACACAATGAAAGTAAGTCCCTGTGACATCATATTTGTGCATCTGAACATACATGAATTCTCTTTCTCTTTAGCACTTCGATTTGCATTGACTAGCAAGTGCTTTTCTCAGACGTTTATAACATTGTACTGCAGGTTATACTTGACATGGAGAGATTTAAGCAGAACTTTCATGAGCAAGTTCGTGAATCACAACATCTTCTGAAGTGAGGATCCTTTGCTTACCTTAGCTGAATTGGCATGAAATTTCATCCAAAAAGCAATCTCCACTTTAATGCTAAATCCCATATAGCCTCAGAATTCACCAAAATAGAATTATCCTCCCTTATGCAGTAGTTTTGGTAGTTGAAACTGTTTCAAGATGGATTTGGTTCCATTATGGATCTCAATCTTCTCTGCATTGATAGGTGTTTAGCATGAGGATCTGTTCCAACCTAATCAAGGAGAAACAAATTAAAGTAAATCATGGCGCTCTATGGCAATCAGTTACCTTGTCCCTTGGTACTGGATTAATACTAGTTGGCATCCACCTGAACCTAAGATGCTAGAGTGCGAGAAGTGTGTGTGAATATAGAAAAAAAAGGGACGATATGGGGTAGTAGAAGGTAATAGAAATAGGGTAATTACGATAACTCCCACCTGCAAAAGCAGGGAAATAGCGACAAAAGTCTGGCTTGGTCTGCAGAAGCAGAGAGCAAATCATGAAAGTTACGGTTCTGGGGGCTGTAGTTGGTGAAATGTTTACCGGTGGCAGATTTGGTGGAAGTTTGATGGAAAAGGTTTCAGGTTAATCTTGATTTATGGTCAATGTTAGATATGCTGATGGTGGCTGGAAAATTTTGTGAAAGCAGTTCTAATCAATGCTGTCACTAGAAATGCTCTGTTGCATTTTACATTCAATTAGTTTCATCATCTTGAAATGAAATCAGGAAGAAAGAATAAAGGAAAGAGAAACATAGAAAGCCAAGGAAAGTAAATGAGTTGTTTCCAATGTTAGAAAGTATGGAATTCCTGTCCAGTTTGTGTGCCAGTGGCTCTTGTAATAAGCACAAAGGTTAGGTTGCCTTTGTTTCATTAATCATAGATTTGTATCCTTCAATGCTTCAATGGACGGGTAATAGTTAATACAATTGCATCCTTATTTCGTACCATTAGGATTAGAAAGAAACAAAGAGGCTGTGTACTTGCATGGTATAAATAGCAAGTAAATATGATGGTGTTTGTCATCTTGAAAGGAAATCAGGAAGAAAGAATAAAGAAAGAGAAACATAGAAAGCCATGGAAAGTAAATGAGATGTTTCCAATGTTGGAAAGTATGGAATTCCTGTCCAGTTTGTGTGACAGTGGCTCTTGTAATAAGCACAAAGGTTAGGTTGCCTTTGTTTGATTAACCATAGATTTATATCCTTCAATGCTTCACTGGATGGGTAATAGTTAGTACCATTGCATCCTTATTTCATACCATTAGGATTAGAAAGAAACAAAGAGGCTGTGTACTTGCATGATATAATTAGCAAATAAATATGATGGTGTTTGTCATCTATCAATATTATTGGATCCCTTCTAATTTTGTCCACTTGAAAAACAATGTCCTCTACTTTCTATCTGAGATATCAAACAACGAAAAGAGGGTAAGTACTTCCAGAAGGGAAAATCCATCAACCCCTCATTTTTTCATCCTTCTCCTTTCCTTTTGGCTGGGGCATAAAAGGGGAAAGGAAGGACGTGATGATGATTGTACCTTGACCCTTTACTTGCACAAAGTGGATCTCTTTGTTCCCTTTCTAGTTGACTGACATGTATGTAGAGGAAAATGGAGAACCTCATTTTCTAAGAAGAAATTTCTTTAACAGGGAGCTACTGTTTCGTTGCACTTTCTCACCGTCTTATTATATGTGACTGTACTTGATTTGACCAGTGTTTAAGATGTTAATTTGACTCATTGCATTAGTGATAGTGGAAGAAAAATATTAAACGATGGTTGAAAGTTTAGTTTGATGGGAGAGGCATCATATCAAAGTTCAGATTTTAAAACTCTCTTTATACTAGTAATTGAAACTAAAATGGAAAGAGTCATATAAATTGAAACAAAGGGAGTAGCTTTATTTGATTGGGATCTCTGCTGGTCATTTACAAATTTAGAAGTTTTTGATGATTTTTGAATATTTGACATTTCATTTCTTCAGGGATTCTGTATTTCCTAGGCAGCCTTTTGGTCTTTTTTCTTGTAGTAAACTGATTATTGAAAATTAACTTTCTCACATGTACCTGTTCTTTGTCGATTTGGTTTAGACTCACTAAAGGTTTCCATAACAAGTTGGTTATAGCCCAAAAGAAAGTGAATGAACACCGTATTAATCAAAGATACAGAAAGGTACAAGAAATATCTGAAGCAGCAGCAGCAGCACGATCTTCCATTCACAAGAGAGCACGAGAATACCGTGCAGTTTCAAGTCAACCATCCCAGAAAATACTGGAAAGTAATGGACACACGTCAGCTACAAAGAGTGAAGCTAAAGTGGAAAAAAGTAAAATTTCAGAGGCAACTCCTGCGGTGTTCTCTGCCAGTACATCCAAGCTACCTGTTTCAGGTAACATAAATTCCTTTTTTAAAAAGCTTTTTGCATCTTTTTTCTCCTGTATATCTTTTTTGGTGATCATTCATGTCAACGGTTTGCACGCTTATATTATATTTCCTTTATTTACATGGGTCAAATATCCACTACTGTTGGTGATGATCTATTTTGCCTATGCTGCAGAAAGAAGGAAACTTCCAAGTGTTGGTGATTTAGTCCTTGTTCCTTCACTTAACAAGCAAGGTTTAGTCCTAAAAGTGGATCCTTCTAGAGAAGAACTATTAGTACAAGCTGGTAACATGAAGCTTAAGCTTAAAGTAACAGATGTATTCACCAGGTAGGTTTTTCATAACTCCCTCCTGCAGTGAGAACTATCCTTGGGACTGGCACTTGAAACCCAGTTTCTGGCGACCTGCAATTGCTATGACGGAACAGTTAAACTTGCTTAATGTGGATAAAGAATGGTTGATGGGTATATTTTCATAGCCCGAGTATATATATATATATATATATTTGTCATAAGGTGTTGACTGAGTCCTAAAGCAACATCCATTCATCCCATGACGGAGCTTATATCCAGTTACCCGAGATGTACATGGGAGCTTATATCCAGTTACCCGAGATGTATCTCATGCTACTTGACTAGGTATTAATTACCATTAAGATCTTTGCACGTGAGGAAATGTACCAAAAGTTTGCAGCTGCGCCATTCTCACAATGTTTTGGCGTTTTAAAGGGAGGAGAAGGTTCCATCAAAGAATATGCCCAGTAAGCAAGCAATAACTTTTAGCAACTGCATATCGTTACATGCGAGGAACTTTGTTGAGGTTGCTCTGGGGGTAATGCGAATGTTGTGGGGAACTTCTGATTGGTCCTCGTTCAGTACTTATTGGTTTGAGCCTCTAAAGTCAACTGTTAGATTCTGATTGACATCATATTATCAATTTTTTGTATTAGAGTTGCTTAGTTGCCTTGGCAGTTGTGTACTTATTAACTCCGTTGTCCACAAAAAGGTACATAATTTATACTTTCTACTTCCTTAAATGATGGAGTATTAATGTTTACCTAATTAATTAGTCGCTATTCCCTATTTCCACCTTTAATATTCGTTTTTGACTGCAGACTAAGAGTGTGAAGTCCTCACATGCAGTGCGTCGGTACTTCAACTAGGTAATGACTCATTAACCTAAATGCCTGATGGCGAGCATCACTATTTGGGTGCCGTTGTGCCAGCTAAAACAAATTTAAAAATAAAGGCAGAAAGTGTATGCCTGCATCTCGTTTCCCTGATATGAGACTTGGAGCATACATTTTGTGTTCAAGGTTCTCCTATGACGCCCCATGACCCATCACATAAATAAAAGAACTGCAACTTCGATTGCATAGACGTCTTAACTGGAGTACAGAAGAGATGGACCAAGTTTGATTCCCTATTAGTCATTGAGAAGTATTGAAGAATTGAGTCTTATTCTTCTCTCTAAGTGTAATTCTTAAAATTTCAGAACATAACTGAAGCACATTACTGAAGGATGCCGTTACAGGTTACACGAGCAGATCAATGCAACCTGGATTGAATCTAAACTGTTCCATATACTACGACTACTACAAGCTAATACGCCCGCCCATAATAGGATTATACAGTTTAATTTAATTTTGTTGGGAATAAACCCTCCCACAGAAATATATTCCCGGTAATAACAGCGGAACAATAATTGTAGTAACGAGATACAATAATCAACAAGAATAAAAAGACCAACAAGGACACAATTTTTTAACGTGGAAAACCCTGCTGAATAGGGAAAAATCACGAGCTTGAGAGGAGCAAAGTAATCCACTACAATGAGAAATTTTACACCTAGTAATCCGAGTAAAATACTCCAAGGACTACTATACACTCAAAAGAAATAACCCTCTTTTTAGATTTCGACCTCACTATAATATCGCTCACACTTTTTATTTTCCCTACACAATCTATTTCTCACAATGCCTAAGAAATACTCTTTGTAACTACTATGTTGCTTCTCTTTCTGTGTTGAAATGAGAGCCGAAGCTCTCTTTTTATAGCTGAGAAAATGTTCCCATGACAACCAAATTGGTTTTGGTTCTGCAAGTTGTAGTCTTGAAAACTTGCAAATTGGCAAGTATTATCCACTACCCAACGTAGCCGATTTATTTTTGTTCCAAATCTAACTTCATCCCTTTTTTTTTCTTTATTATTATAAGGATGGACCCCACAATCCCCCATCCAGACCCATTCACCCGAAGGAGGTAACACTAGACTTTTAGCTTGAGTGCATGCCGACAAGTTGTTTGTACAACTCGAACATATCTCTTGGTACCACCTTGGTCAGCATATCTAGGATTCTCATTTGTGGTGGTCTTCAGGACTTGTAGAGATTCCCTCTCTACCTTTTCTCGGATCTCAATGATATCTTACATCGCTATGTTTGGACCTTGCATGGTACATGAAGTTCTTGCTCAAGTCTATTGCACTTTGATTGTCATAATAGATGACATACTCCTTCTGATGCAATCCAAGCTCTTGAAGGAACTATTTAGACCATATCATCTCCTTGCCAGCTTTAGTAGCGGCAATATACTCCACTTCAATTGTAGAGAGTGCGACACACTTCTACAACCTCGACTGCCATGATATAGCCCCCCCCCTGAAAATGTAAGCAAATATCCAGTAGTGGTTTTTCTGTTATCATTGTCATCTGCCATATCTTCATTTGTATAGCCTCAACACCGGATCAAATCCTCCAAAGCACAAACAATCTCCTGCGGTACCTCTCAGGTACCTGAGTATCCACTTGACTGCTTCCCAGTGTTCTTTTCAAGGATTTTAAAGAAACCTGCTGACAACATGAACTGCGTGAGCAATATCAAGTCTAGTGCATACCATTGCATAAGGAACTTTGGTCATGTTCTCCTTTTCCTCCATTGTTGTAGGATACATCTTCTTGCTCAACTTCAGATGACTAGCAAGAGGTGTGCTGACTGGATTAGCATTCTTCATGTTGAAACGTTCCAGTACACTTTCAATGAACTTCTCTTGAGACATCCACAACTTTCTGCTTGTTCGCTCTCAAATAATCTTCATTCCCAGAGTTTGTTATGCTGGGCCCAAGTCTTTCATGTCAAAGGACTTAGATAAGTCTCCCTTCAACTTGGAAATCAGCTCCTTGTCTTGTCCTACAATCAACATGTCATCCACATACAACAATATAATAAAGTTGCTATGAGAAAATCTTTTGAAGTATACACATGTATCAGAATGTCTTTATGTAAGTTTGACTTTTCAGAATTAGTCAAACTTCTTGTACTACTGCCTTGGTGCCTGCTTCAACTCATAAAGACTCTTATTCAGTTTTCACACCATGTATTTTCTTTTAGCTATTTCAAATCCTTCTGGCTGATCCATATAGATCTCATCTTCCAAATCTCTATAAAGAAATGCAGTATTTATATCCAACTGCTCCACTTCAAGATCTAGGCTAGCTGCTAAGCTCAAGATTGTACGAATAGAAGTCATTTTGACAACAGGTGAGAAAATTTCATCAAAATCAATACCTTTCTTCTGCTCGAAGCCTTTAACCACCAATCGATCTTTGTTTCTAACCAACTTGCCATTTCCATCTTTCATGAGTTTAAAGACCCACTTACATTTGATTGGTCTTTTATAATTTGGAAGTTCAACCAGCTTGTACGTGCCATTTTACTGTAGAGATTCAATCTCTTCTTGGATAGCTTTCATCCACTGGTTCGTTTCTGGATGGGACAACACCTCCTTAAGACTTTTTGGCTTCCCCTCATCACTGATGAGGACATACTCCGTAGAAGGGTACCTGTGTGACTCTACCCTTGGCCTCTCTAATCTCCTTGGAGGTTGAGGTTGTTCTTCTTCCTGAGTGAGATACTCCACTCGCTCGAAATTATCATCAAGTTGCTCCCCAGCTCAGTAACCTTACCAGGTTGCTCTCCCTGTTCGATAATCTTGTCGGTAGTACTTTCTACATTTGTGGGATAGTTAGAAGAATAAGGAATGGTAACAAGGTTAGGGATTCTACCATTCTCTTTCTTCTCTAACTGATCATCTACAACTCCAACTCACTTTGTCGAAAGATTATATTTCTGCTTCTAATGACCTTCTTTTTTACAAGATCCCACAATCTATACCCGAACTCTTCATCTCCATATTCGATGAATATGTAGGGAATGGATCTATCATCCAGCTTTGTTCTTTGCTCCTTTGGTACATGTGAAAAAGCTTTGATATCGAACACCTTTAGATGTGAGTAGTACACCTCCTTGTTAGTCCAAACTCTCTTTGGGATGTCAAACTCCAATGGAGCTGATAGACTCCTATTGATTAGGTAACAGACTGTCTGAACTGCTTCACCCCAGAATGACTTTGCCAGTTTAGCCATTCTAAGCATGCTTCTCACCTTCTCAATAATGGTGCAGTTCATCCTCTCAACGACACCATTGTGTTGTGGGGTTCTAGGAAATGTCTTTTCATGTGATCCCATGAGTTGAACATTACTCTTCAAATTCCCTTGATGTGTACTCACCTCTATTGTCACTTTTGAGACGTTTTAGCTTTCGACTCGTCTCTATTTCCACTAGAGCATGAAACTTCTAGAAAACTTGAAGCACATGATCTTTGGTTTTCAAGATATAAACCCACAATTTATGTGAAGAATCATCAATAAAAGTAACAAAATATTTGTTACTGCCTACCGATTCAATTTCTATTGGAACAACAACATCAGGATATACTAAATCAAGAATATTCAATTTCTTTCAGACGATGTCTGAAGTGAGACTCTATGCTGCTTACTGAATAAATAGTAGTCAAAAGGTTTTACTCTTGTACCTTTGGCAAAGAGATGAGTGATTTCCTAGCAAGAATCTGCAATCCCTTCTTGCTCATATGACTTATTCTTTTGTGCCACAAATCTGCAAAAATCTCATCTTGCGCCACATTCAATTCACCTTGGCATATTTCTGCATTTTTCCTATATAATGTGCCACGAGCAACTCCCTTTGCAATCACCAATGATTCCTTGGTGAGTCTCCAATTTTAATTTGCAAAATAGTTCTCATATCCATCTCGATCTAAAGTAATTCTCGAGATCAAGTTCATCCGCAAATTAGGTTCATGCCGCACGTCCTTTAGAACCAATGTGCATCCGATATTTGTCTTAATACAAATGTCACCAATCCCTGCAATCTTTGAGTAACTTGCGTTATCCATTCTCACAGTGCCAAAAACACTTACTATATATCTGCAAAAAATATCTCTTATCGATGTGGCATAGTAAGATGTCGCTGTGTCAACCACCCATTCTGACTCTAGACCTGACAGGTGAATATATTCCTCTTCCTCATTTATAAAGAGAACAACATTATCACTATTTTGCACTATGACGTTTGTGTTGTCGTCATTCTTCTGGCCAATGGTTTCACCTTTGCCCTTCCTTGGATTTGGGCAATCTCTTTTGAAGTGACATGGTTTATCACAATTGTAGCAATTTATGGCTCTTGATTTGGATCGGTTCTTTGACTTCCCACGAGCTTCAATTCTACCATAGTTGCTTGAACTCCTTTTATAACTCATGCCTCTACCTTCTGTGATGAGAGCATGCCCTTGATTTTCAGTCTTCTTCTCATCTTCTCATTGAGTAGACGAGCTGATGTGACATCTTTTAACTCAATGAAGGTCTTATCGTGCATGAAAGTTGTTGCCAAATTATCATATGAAGATGGAAACGTGTTCAATAACAAAATGGATTTATCTTCTTCCTCGATTCTCACTCTGAGGTTGGCGAGCTGTGTGGTTAGTCCGTTAAACACATTTTATATGTGGCGAAAACTTTGTACCTTCACCCATGCGTATGACGTATAACTGCTTCTGCAGGTACAATTTATTTGTCAGTGTTTTGGACATGTATAGGCTTTCCAAACTTGTCCAAATGCCATATGCGATGTCTTATTTAATGATGTTATTTACCACATCATCTGATAAGTGCAACCTGATTGCACTAGCAACTCTTTCACTCAAGTCAGCCCAATCCTCAGCTTTCATGGTATCAGGCTTTTTGACATCATTATCTAGTACCTTGTGTAATCCTTGTTGATGAAAAAATCCCTCATACTTCTTTGCCATATTGAGAAAGCGTTATCTCTGTTGAATTTTTCTACCTCGTACTTTACTCCGGACATTTTTATTTTTCACCGAGTATAGTACTACCGACAGAGACTAGTATTTCTGTGAACGAGCAGAATCTGTACTCTGATACCAGTTGTTGGGAATAAACCCCCACTTCCGAACTGAAATAATATTCATGATAATAATAGCGGAACAATAATGTAGTACCCAGATACAATAATCAACAAGAATAAAAAAGAGCAACAAGGATACAAAACTTTTTAACATCAAAACATCTTCTGAATAAATTAAAAAATCACGAGCACAAGAGGAGCAAAGTAATCCACTATAATGAGAAAATTTACACCTAGTAGTTCGAGTAAAATACCCCAGGGACCACTATACACTCAAAATAAATAACCCTCTTTTAAGATTTCTACCTCACTACAATATTGCTCACACTCTCTATTTTTGTCTACACAGTCTATTTCTCATAGTGCTTGAAAAATACTCTCTGCAACTACTATGTTGCTTCTCTTTCTGTTTGTTGAAATGAGAGTCTAAGCTCTCCTTTTATAGGTGAGAAAATGTTACCCACAACAACCAAAATTGGTTTTGGTTTTGCAAGTTGCAGACTTGAAAACTTGCAAATTGGCAAGTTGTTATCCACTGCCCAACTTAGACGATTTGCTTTTCTTTCAAATCTAACTTCATTCCTTTTTTCTTTATTATTATGGGGATGTACCCCACAAATTTGACATGAAGATACCTAAGTCAACAACATATAAACCTGGTGGCAACAACATAGAAATTCATTGCATCAAACAATCTGCTGGTTGTTGTCACCAGTTACTGCAACCCATCCAAAATCAGAACTGACGTCCAGAAAATAAAACCTGAAAAATAGGAAATTGCAGTAGAGAAGCGAGAACATAGGAATAGGAAAAAATTGGGGAAATGAAAAGCAAAATGTACGCAGTCCGAGTGACTAGAATTAGTTGCCTTTATTCAATGTCCTCCTTACGTACTCTGCTGTAAATTCTTCTTCTCCTCCACTTTTAAGGCCTCCTATTTTTTAATAGTAGTTCTTTTTGGATGGACAAAGTCAGGTATAGAAAGCCTAAGAGAAGTTCGGGGAAACGAACAAATCAGTATATTCTGGCATCTCTATTTACTCGTGTTGCAGAAATGCAAGGTAAGACTGCGTATGATAGACCCTTGTGGTCCAGCCCTTCCTCGGGCCCCGGACATAGCAGAAGCTTAGTACATCGAGCTACTTTTTTTTATGTACTTGTCTTCTGATTTATTATGGTGTCTACATACAGAGTACTTGACCAACCTTAATTGGTTATTGGCTGCTACAATTTAGCATCGACGTAAAACTCGAACCTAATCGTTGGATATCTTTTTTCCTCCCTTTTCCTTAACTGTGGCAGACACAAGTCTCATCTTAGTATTCTTCTAGTTTTTGCCGGAACCGAAATGTGGTTCTTTTGGAATCAAACGATCGAAATATGTGGGAAAAAAAAGATAGTGACAAATATGTGTAATGCCCTTTTAAAGGGCGTTATACCTTAACGACCATTTGCTCATTAAGGTATAGCGCCATCTAAAAGGGCGTTACAGGTAAATTTGAAAAGATTGGGAGGTATAGCGCCCTTTATTACTACACTATACCTCAATTTGAAAAGACTGGAGGTATAGCGCCTTTTATTACCATGCTATACATATTTTGTGGGCCCACCAATAATTCTTCTGCGCTTAACTGATATAATAATAATTCAAATGGGTATAGTGCCCTTATTTAAGTCGCTATACCTCAAAAAGTTCGGCCCCCCGGATAGGGCATTGCCTTATTTAAAGACATTGAAGATTTTTTAAAAATCTATTCAGAAATATTCTTATGTCTCGTGAAATTTTTTTTTGTTAAGTTGTTTTGCATTTTGTTAGAATTTTTGAAGAGCGAAAAATTAGGGTTTCATTATATTGAGGGGGACGAGGGGGACGAGGTTGTGGTGGTGAATAACTCAATAAGCTATAGTTTATCTCTACAGTGTCATGTTAAGTTTCCACTTACAATGGACTACAATAGAATGATATCGTTGTGGTATAATAAAATGAGTGTGAGAAAATATTCGGTGAATCTTAAAGTGACCGAAAATATCTGTATTATGTGACTCCCCAAGGGATTGCTTGTTATGTTGAGTTTACCAGATTTTTCGAGGACTCCGGATGAATACTAGGAATTTATTGGGATAAAACTATTGAAAATGTACGTCAAGGTTTAAGACGTTCGCAATAATGAGATTGCGCAAAGTAGGGATATCCCTCAATCACCGGGTAATTATTTTGGAGCAGTTTTAGCCGAAGAAGTTCCGGCTGAAAGAGATTGGCCGGAACTAAACTTATCTCCGCGGGTGAATGAGGAGCGAGGAAATAATTTCTCCCCTAGTTTACATAATCTACAAGCCGAGTGGTAAACTTTAATTTTTCTTTGTGTTATGATGTATATTTTTGTGTATTGTATTTGTATTAACACTCATATTCTACAAGGGGTACCAAACATATATGAATTTTACAAGTTATGAACCAACTATAAGTTGGAATATGCCTATTTTTTGTGTGTTGGATCATGTTAGTCCATCCGGGAGTCAGCATCAACAAGATAATGTGCATCACGGGCTTTCAACACATTATGATTTGTAAGTGAATATATAAAGTTATATGTATTGTTTGGACCAATTAGAGTAACTCGTTATCTTTTTGGTTGTGCAGTGAAAACGAGAAACTTGATGGTCATGTCCTTACTTAATTGCTCGAAGATGGTATACTTAATCGGGATCTGGTAGATGTGTAGAGTCGGGAAGAGAATAGTGATTATGACAATAATTCTGATGAGTCTGGAGATGAGACACCCTTCCCTAACGAGGGTGATAATGAGGAGGAAGAGAATGTTGAACATGATTTGACGAGGAAGCATGCTCCACCTCCCATTAGACCAAGAGTGTACGAGTCCCACGTACCGGTTCATTCAAGGCATTTTCCCTAACTTGATCATTTACCAAGTATGTAGGATGTGTATGTACACAAGGGATATTGACAAATTCGAACAATAATATGGGATGAATCTAGACCAACAGTGCTGTCAAAAGAGTCAAAGGACAAGTTTTTTTCCTAATAAAGCGCGCCTAAGCAGCGCGGTGAAAATATACAGTGTAAAAGAGTGACATGAGATGATGGTATGGGAGTCATCTTCAGATGTATACAACGTTGTTTGCCATGTATGGCTTACATGTTGTACTTGAATGCTGCGTGCGAGGAAGAAGAAAACAAATATGTGGGTTGTGGGTGTCACATCTCCTTTTGGCGCGCCCTACCCCGAATGGTAATGCGTAAGGGAGTTTTTCCACTTTAAGTGACAATATTCGAAATGAGATTATTTATTTATTTCAGAGTCGCCACTTGGAATAAATTATGGTGTCCCAAGTCACCGATTTATTTAAATCCCAATTCGAGGAAATTTTTGACTTTCCAAATGAAGTCTGCGAACCAGAAATTCTAAGTAAGGAATTCTATTGACCCGAGGGAAGGTGTTAGGCACACCCGGATCCCGTGGTTCTAGCATGGTCGCTTAAATTATTGTAATGGTTAAATATCTAATTTTAAAACATGTTCAATACTATAATATAATTTTAAATCATTTACCACATTTGGTTATTTTTTAAGAAAAAGAAAATATTGTTATTGAGGGGTCCCGCAATTGTACATTTGATTTGGTGAGGCTCGTGTCATTTTATTATTAAAGGTAAATCCTAAGGTAAGCTAAATTTTTCTATTCTTTATTAGTCTCTATAGGCTAATTAATTCACAAATATAAACTCAAGCCTCGAATTCAAGTCCGAATTCAAAACAACAGGGAAGACCCTTTTAGCTTGAACCCGCAACCTAATTCGAAATTCAATTTTATATCATGGCGTTTTAAATTTGCGAGGGCCATGAAAATTATTTAAATGGCATGCCTCGGTTCTAATTTCAATGGATTATATTATTCAAAATTGTTATAATCGGATTATATGAAATGCACTCCCGAATTGAGATTCACATATCGTAACTATTGTCACACCTCCTTTTTCCGCACCCACGAGGGCACGAGGGAGTTTTTCCAATTAAAGGACAATCGAAACGGGATTTATTTATTTAGTTCAGAGTCGCCACTTGGGAAAATAATGGTGTCCCAAGTCACCGGTTTAATCCCGAACCGAGGAAATTTATGACTCTGTATTACAGTCCGCGAACCGGAAACCTGGATAAGGAATTCTGTTAACCCGGGAGAAGGTGTTAGGCATTCCCGGGTTTCGTGGTTCTAGCACGGTCGCTCAATCATCGTATTTGGCCTCTTTATCTGATTTTATAATGTGTTTTAACCTTTGTGCAAATTTTAACTTTTAACCGCTTTTGATTATTAGTATTATTATAAGAATTATTGTTATTATTATTTTAACAAAGAATTGCAACATTGTGAAAATGTATCTCGAACCACGTCGCACCAGTGCACCCGTGGTTGTCAACACATTTCGACTTCGTTGAGATTTAGATTTGGGTCACATAAATGTGCACCCGAGTTTAGGAAAGTAAATTATTAAAGGCGCATCTAAAGCAACCAACGCATTATTATTTTAGGGAAGGCCATGAAATTTGCTAAACAGTCCGTCCCGAAATCTAAGCGTTTAAAATAACCATCTATTGAGACCCCCGCAATTTGTGTGTTATTTGGCGAGGTTTGTCTCATTTATTATTTAACAGTTAATTAACCCAAAGTAATTACGATCTTCATTATTCTTTCAAAACTTGGGATTATTGCAGACCTTGCATTTTTCCATAAATTATATTACCCCTTTTGAAGACACTCATACCGATAAACATGTCAACGCCTCAAGGAGATTATTATGATATGAGCAAAATAAATTATACTAGCGTAACACTAAGTGAATAAACCAACGCCAAACTAATTTATAAAACACTTAACAGAACTTCATCAATAGGATGCAAATAAACAAAAAATAAAATAATAAATCAAAAGACATGGAAGAGATAAAACAGAAAATTAGCAAAACATCCGTTTCTATACTAACAAAAACACAAAGAAATGTACTGACCTGAAAATCACATTTGACACCTTTCAACATATATAAATGTCTTCCGACGGGTTTACAAGATGAAAGCGATGTTGTAGCTGAACACGAACTCTTGACCGTAGACCTTAAACGGCAACCTCAAACGGAACTCACTGGACTTCAATGGACAGCAAACAACAGCGAACTGTGGGTGATTCGTTGCTGCTGTTCGTGGTTAACGACGGTGGCTTCATTGACGACGAGTAGAAGAAACAACCATGGTCGATGGTCAACGGAAATGGAGGTGAAGGTGACGACGAGAGGCTGGTTTTACTGATTTGAAGGTGTTTCGGGACTGTTTTGGTTGTCACTGTTCGGAGATGAAGTAGTAATGAGCTATTGCATCAATAGCGTGAGGGAGAGGCAGTAGCTCTAAGGGGTCGTGCGACGGGCAGCAGTGATGCAACAGTGGTCGTTTGGGACGTCGAAGAGTATGGCTGCTGCTCGCCTGAAGGAGAACGGGTGGACTGGTCGACGCTACTGGTTTGTTTAGTTGTTGTTCGGTGGGTTAACAATGTGAGGGAGTTGGTCGTTGCTGTTGGAGTGACGACGGGGTGAGGTTGCTGGACGGGAAGGTGAGGGTGGTCGTGAGGCGTGACAGCAAGGTGAAGCAGTTTTTTTTTTTGTTCTCTCTCGTTTTTCAGTTTTCTTTTCGTCGAAGAAAATCACCTCCTCGTCCGTCTTCTTCAGTTTGTTCATGAAGAAGCCCTCTCACGTTTTTTTCCTCTAACCAATGAGCTCCCCCTCTAACCCCCTGTTTCGTTTTCTTTTTAAATCACCCAGAAGACCCCCCCTCCCGTCTTTATCTCTTTTTTTCCTTTTCTTTTGCCTTTTGATTTTTTTGTTTTTAAAATCAGCCCCCCCCCTTTCCTGTCATTTTTTCTCCTTTTTGAACTCTGTTCCCACGATCAGTAGCTCCCCCTCCCTTTTTGTTAATTTTTTATCTCATTGTATTGTTTTCTTAGCTTTTCAAATTAGCACCCAAAAAATTCTCTTTCCCCCCCCCCCTCACGTGACTCTCTTATGTCACATATATTATATTGTAAGACCAAAAATGATGGGTCTCATGTGGGGTTGGGTACCCAATAGTGATGGGTCTTCCTCGTGTTCCGTCCGTGTCCCCCATGTGTGTCCCCCACGTGTGGTGGGCTCGGATTATTATGGGCTATGTCCGAAAATTATAAAACCGGGTGGTTTGAACCCGAATATTATTCTTCGCCCGGAACCGAGAATGAGAACACGGTGTTATTAATTAATCACTACAAAATAAAATTATTTTTGTTATTTTCGTTTTTAATAAAAAGATAAAAATATAAAGTACTATTTTTGTATTTTTTCAAGTTTAAAATGACTACGAAACATTAATAAAACTATATTTTTGTTATTTTTCATTTTAAGGTAAAAATAAAGTAAAAGAGTCAAATTTAGCTAAAATAGCTATATTAAAACTAAACTAAATATTTTACGCTAAAAATATAGAAAATCTCGGGGAGGGTCAAAAATCACGCGTTTACAGCTGCCCCTCTTTGACTGAAAACACAAAGAGTTTTCGGACAAAGAACGACTAGACAAGTGTTTTTGACCTGACCCTTATTGGGAGGGACTAAACTAAAAGAAGAGGAATGTGACCGAGCCCTTGTATCTGAGCCGCCTACATATCCTTGGCTATAAAGGAATCAGGCCACGTGTAGTTCGAAAGTGAGTGAGGAAGGGGTATACCGAGGTGGAGAGCCAGTCGAGGTGTCGTTCCGTCGAGGTTTCGTTCCATCGAGGTTCCGGTCCGTGGTCCTGCTATTACATCAAAAATCAAAGCATGAGAAGGACTAACTAAACCTATCAGCTACTAGTTACAAGATTCCTATCTATAAGTCTTCTGAAGCTTGATCTTGAGTATTGGTTGGTGCTTCATGCAGACTCTAAATTTGAACCTTGATACTTGCTAGTTGTAGGTGCTGCTTTTCGGATCAAGACCAGGTATGCAGTGCTTGTTACCTCGGCCATGTCTTGAGCACACCACATCTTTCATCAACTTCCACACTTGGATTAACTATTTGCCCTTTTTTTTCATTGTGACTGACTTCTATTGATCATCTCGGACTGTTGACTCGCATTCTGGTCGCAAGCTTCTTTTGTTGCTAACTTGTATTGCACTCCAAAGTGAATTCCCTGACTTGTGATCTTCGAGCTATTCTCCTTCGAAGTCTGAATCTATCTTTTCTGATCCTTGTTGCCTTCCTTCTGGTTCATGCTGGGGATACACTCTGTCACTTTTTGATTGTTCACTATCCTTATCAAATCTTGGAAACTGTGACGTCGTTCTGCTTTTCTGGCGGGCTTCTGACTTTAACAACAAACTCTAATCATAAATTGTCATTCCCTTCTTCGAGTGGGCACCTGACTTCAACAACAAACTCCGAATATAAATTGTCATTCCATTCTTCAAGTGGGCACCTCATTACCAAAACTTGAAATGTATAGATCGAATGATTACCATCTCAGGAGAAAGATTCATCGGACTGAGATTTTGATGTCTTAGGAGAAAGATTCATCGGACTAAGACTTTGACGCTAGGAGATAATTCCTTAGACTAGTTCTAAATTGTTGTGATCTCAGGAAAAAGATTCATCAGACTAAGACTTTGACGCTAGGAGATAGTTCATCAGACTAGGTCTAAATCATTGTGATCTCAGGAGAAAGATTCATCAGACTGAGATTTTGATATCTTAGGAGAAAGATTCATCGGACTAAGATTTCGACGCTAGGAGATAATTCCTCGGACTAGGTCTAAATTGCTGTGATCTCAGGAGAAAGATTCATCAGACTGAGATTTTGACGCTAGGAGATAATTCCTCCGACTAAATTGTTGTGATCTCAGGAGAAAGATTCATCAGACTGAGATTTTGATATCTTAGGAGAAAGATTCATCGGACTAAGATTTCGACGCTAGGAGATAATTCCTCGGACTAGGTCTAAATTGCTGTGATCTCAGGAGAAAGATTCATCAGACTGAGATTTTGACGCTAGGAGATAATTCCTCCGACTAGGTCTTTGATATCTTAGGAGAAAGATTCATCAGACTAAGATTTTGACGCTAGGAGATAATTCCTCATACTAGGTCTAAATTGATGCCTTACTTGAAATCTTCCAATTGTTGCTTCCTTCTTCTTGTTGCTTTCATCTAAAACCTCTAATTGTTGTTTTTCACTTCCTATTAAATTATCTTTAACTATAACTTCAAAAACGAAATCGCCACTCCATTCTTCAGGCGGGCTCCCTGACTTCAACTACAACTCAAAACTAAATCGCCACTCCATTCTTCAGGCGGGCTCTCTGACTTCAACTATAACTTCAAAACTAAATTGCCACTCCATTCTTCAGGCGGGCTCCCTAACTTCAACTGCACTTCAAAACTAAATCGCCACTCCATTCTTCATGCGGGCTCCCTGACTTCAACTATAACTTCAAAACTAAATCGCCACTCCATTCTTCGGGCGGGCTCCCTGACTTCAACTGCCACTTCAAAATAAATCGCCACTCCATTCTTCAGGCGGGCTCCCTGACTTCAACTACAACTCAAAACTAAATCGCCACTCCATTCTTCAGGCGGGCTCCCTAACTTCAACTACAACTCTAAACTAAATCGCCACTCCATTCTTCAGGCGGGCTCCCTGACTTCAACTGCACTTCAAAATAAATCGCCACTCCATTCTTCAGGCGGGCTCCCTGACTTCAACCACAACTTTAAAACTAAATCGCCACTCTATTCTTCAGGCGGGCTCCCTGACTTCAACTACAACTTCAAAACTAAATCGCCACTCTATTCTTCAGGCGGGCTCCCTGACTTCAACATCAACTCACTAACTCTATCTCATCCTTTCTTCCGAATTACCTTGTTTCGGAATTGCTTTCCTCATAGGTCGTGTTATTTTTCCCTTGACTGCTGGGGATATCTTTGGAATTGTTTACCTACCTGCTGGGGATGATGCTGCTGGGAAAATATTATCTATTTCCTCCTTTTCTACTTCCTTCAAAACCTTTTATTCTCTCCCGGGATTGCGGGGGATTGAAATGTCATTAGCTGAGGATTGTCTTGTCGGGGGACCCCTTTTCTTTTTCCTCTTTCCAAACCTCCTTCGGGACTCGTGCTTCGCTCCCTTGAAAAACTTGTAGGATATAATGCTACCGGGGAAAATCTCGAAATCAGTGTTTCATTTTTCCGAGAACTGCTGGGGATGATACCAGCTTCTTGCCTTTCTGAACGCAAGCTTCCTCGTTTTGTCCAGTCTGCTGGGGGTATAATTTCCTCTATCATAGCTTGTTGTTTTCTTTCTTTCAAAGTTGCTGGGGATAATTGGGTTCAAAGATCATTTCCTCGCGTTAACTGGCTTCTCTCCCCAACGTATTTGTTTTCGAGAAAATTTTCACAACGGGAGAAAATTTTCTGCCCCAGTTTGAGAATCTTCTTCGTGGCATGCTTTTCTGCCAACAACCCCTCTTTTTCCTGTTTCAGATCAAAGAAAAATTGGTTAGTTTTAAAATGTGGTGGCCGGTTGTGGTGCTCCTGCTGGGGATGGTTCTCCTCCTCTTTCCCTGCTTTGCGTTTCATTATCAGAACTTGCTGGGGATGTTATTATTTGATGATATTCATGCTGGGGATAGTTTTCTCCTTTCTTGCTTCCCCGCCTTCCTTGACGACTCTTTATTCGCGAACCTTTCCACGTGGTTTTCCACCGACCACCCGAATTCCTATAATAGTGACCCTTCGTGAAGACCTTGCATGTTTTACTGGTGAACCATTTTCTTTATTCACCCTTGTCACTGAAAATACCTTTCTGCTGGGGATATCTCCCCTTCTTTGGCGACATATCTAAGGAATGGGCATTTCCCGACCTTTGAGTCTCATTGGCCTTGGCCTCGAGGTCATTAACCTTCATTGAGATATCCTTTTTCACATCGATCCACCCTTTTGTCGATTTCCTATTGCTGGGGAATATCCTTCTGGACACTGACTTTGCGCTTAATCCCTCCTCACTTATACCACTTGGGTGTACCAATCAAATTCCGTCTTGCATAATTGGAAAGTTGATGGAAAATTTTGAAGTCATTTCTTACAAACGGACTCTATTGGGGAATTCTTTATGAAAGGAGAAAGATAAAAGGAAACAGAATAAAAGACAAAAACGAGGATGACTCTCTAAAAAGAAAAATTATAAAATAACCATATCAAACGTGGATACCAGCTCTAATGGACATGACATACACATATAGCCTATCCTCCGTCGTTAAACCGCCTTTTGTAATCTTCTCCTGGGGCTTTCCTATCTCATTTCCAACCTTCGTTCGACTTGTAGTGCCCGAGGGGTTTTCACTACCAAGCCTCTCTCATTTTGGTTTTCTCTCAGCTTTCATCGCCTTATGGTGTTTGTGAAGGTTTTCACCGCTAAGACTCTCTCATTTGTGTTACTTTTCCGCTGGGGATTGGTGGTGTTACTGCTAAGATTCTCTCATATTTCTTCTGTTGCAGATCAGAGTCTTTTCTGACGGGAAATCAGGGTGTTATATTCTGATAAGACTTCTCTCATTTGCCTGACTTGGACTCTTTTAAAGATTGGTCAAAAGGTCTTTCTTTGGACCGTAATGTGGATTTGGATAAGGCTAGAAAGAAATGGTATTAAAGGCTCGAAACAAAACAAAATGGGTTCAAAATTACAACCTTCGGAGTCTACATCTTCCTTTATAAACACAACTTTTATTGCCCCAGTTTCTAGCTTGGGGATTTTTATTTCTTTATTTACACTATGACCGAGCTGTGAAGCGCCTACGTATCCTCTTTGAGGAATCAGGTCAAACGTAGTTCCCAATTCCTTGTTTTTCTAGTTTTTCCTTTTCATTTTTCATTCTTTTTTTTTCCTTTCTTTTTGGTTGTTTTCGTTGTTTTCTTTTTCTCTTTTTCTTTCTTTATCTTCCCCATTTGTGTTTCTAATTTTGGTACCGATTCCGAAGGAGGGGTATGAAAGAAATCAAAATAAGGCTCGAAGGGTTGACGATGGATAAAGTGTTTGGATAGCAGAACAAAATGCCTTCGTCATTCCAATCTTCAAAACATGCCAAGTGTAAACAACACAATTAATATTCGTCATTTCTTTAAAGCACTGTTGGGCAACACTCTCATTTTTATTATTATGAACGACCCCATGTCAATTTTGGCAACTTGCCTTTAACGGTTTTCTTTTACTTGCCCCAGTTTCTCATGACTCGGGTTTCGAATAATCTCAAACCGTTCTTACTTCATTTAAATATCTCGATCACCTCCCAATGGTTTTGTGATTAACTTTTAAGATCAGACCAGAACTATGCGCGCACGTCATGTCACTAGAGCTAGCAGAAAAAGAACTATAGGAAGGAGAGGACTAAATAACAGAAAATGTCTAGAAATAATGTAAAATAGGTAATTGCATTAACCGATAAAACAACGACTCGAACAACCAAAAAACAAAACTGGGGTTACAACCCTTAGAACGAACCTAGACCCCTTTAGATGAGACACTATGATCAAAAGAAAAATACAAGGATAAAAGGTTTGAGCCACAAAACAACATTCGGATTACCATTCTGAAATAACTCGGACAAATAGAAATGACAACAAAATAAGCCACCACAAATGACTCTCCAATTGATAAGCTTGACATTTAGCCACGAATTTGATTATCAGAACCACTAGGGCCTTCTCTCATTTCAGTCGGCAAATTCCCGAGTGGATTCTCATATTCCGTGTCACCAGGCATCACCGCCAGAAAGTGTGTATCATCAGGTGCAGGTAACGGATTCAGCGCGATATTCTGGGTGCCACTGTTATGAATCACAATCAATCTTTCTTGGATCATCCTTTCTATTTCCCTTTTCAAATCCCGACAACTTTCCATGTTGTGCCCCCGGGCATGGGAATGGTATTCACACCTTTTAGATGGGTCAAAGCTCCTTGCACGTGGGTCCACATGATTTGGAGGGATGGGTGAAATCATGTCCTGTTGCTTTAACTTCTCAAATAAGCTTTCATAGGAAACTCCTATTGGTGTGAAATGTTCCTTCAACTTCGGTTCCCTTCTATACCCTTGGTTTGGAAGTGGGTTATAAGGTATTTGGAAATTTTGCAGAGGGTGGTAGAGATTTTGTTATGCCCGTGCTCGCTTTCTTGGATGATTTGATGGCTGAATAACATACTGGGGTGGATCAACTGAGTATGGTGGGTTTGGAGGTGGATAGTAATGCTCAGGGGAGTTATGGAAAACCCGTCGAGACATCGCATACCGTCGAGGTGCTCTTCTGGAACCTTTTCTTGACCCTGATATCATCATGACTTCTTTATCCCTCTCATTCGTGTCACTAGATTCAAATTGGACAGCCTGAGCTGCAGCCTTGAGAGCCGCTTGACTTACAATTCTGCCTGTCTTGAGACCGTTCTCTACCATTTCTCCCATTTTGACTACATCCAAGAAGGATTGACCAACCGCAGACATCATGTTCCGAAAATAATCCGGCTCTTGAGCCTGAAGGAAGACAGTGATTAACTCATGGTCATCCATGGGTGGCTCAGCACGAGCCGCTTGCTCTCTCCATTTAAGGGCATATTCCCTGAAACTTTCACTTGATTTCTTCTTCAGATTTGAAAGGAAAATGCGGTCTGGGGCAATGTCAATGTTGTATTGGAATTGTTTGACAAAGGCCTGTGCCATGTCGTTCCAGACGTGCCAGCGAGATGCATCTTGATCCCAAAACCATTCAGAGGCTACTCCTGTAAGGCTTTCCCCAAAGTAAGCTATTAACAATTCTTCATTTCTTCCCAGACTCCTTAGTTGATTGCAATACCTTTTCAAATGGGCTATGGGATGTCCATGTCCATTGTACTTTTCAAATTTGGGAATCTTGAAACCAGGTGGCAAGTGGACATCGGGAAACAAGCATAGATCTTTGAAAGCAACACTCTTTTGACCTGCCAACCCGTGCGTGTTTTTCAACCGTTGTTCTAAGCTTTTCAATCTTTGGGTTAGGCTTCTCGATGTTTGCAGGAAGGTCAAACGAGTACGAGTGGTACTCGGAAAAGTGGTACTGTTCTTGCTGTATAGCAAATTGTGACTCATGAGAAAGTTGTCCCCGGCCATTGGCCCATGCTTGACGTATTTTGGTCATTTGTTGTTTCAGTGTTCTATTTTCCTCAACCACAATAGACCCCTGTTGAACTTTCTGACCCTGAGTCTCTTGAGCACTTGTAACAACTCCGATGTCGGTTATCATTTTCCTTGAATCTTGCTTTCCAATTTACCACAACCAACCACCTCAACTTTCTCGATTAACAAAACGAAACCACCGGGTTAGTGTAAAGGTATTCCGATTATTGATTTCCTTTGTTTTTCTACTATTTTCTTTTCTTTTTCCTTTTTGTGGTTTTTTTCATTTTTTTTTTCCTTTTTTTTTTTTTTTTTTTAGTTTTTTCATTTTTTTTGGATATGGTCGAATCCTATGTGGATTGCCTACGTATCATGACCCCGCATGAATCAGACCGAGCGTAGTTCTTGCAAATTAATGCAAGAAATAAAGAGATATTTATTTGATTTTTTTTTGTTTTCTTTGAAGAAAAATTGTAAAAGCTCACTCCAACTACAAACTCTCATAAAAAAAAAACTTTCACGCCTTGTGCCAGAGATTTCTACAAGAATCAGAATAGTTTTCACGTCAATTATGACTATTTCTACAAAATTGGCCATGTAATGGCTTATTTGGCAAAATGGCTATTTTTGCAAAATTTTTACTTAAGAAAGTAAACTTGAAAATTTTCTCATCCTGGGGCTCATGGGGCATCGTTCGGCATCGCCATAGGCCAACAAAAGATTGAGAAATTTTTTATGTCAATTGTGACTATTTTTACAAAATTGGCCACATAATGGCTTATTTGACAAAATGACTATTTTTGCAAAATTTATTTAAGAAAGATAAACTTGAAAATTTTTTTATCTTGTGGCTCATGGGGCATCGTTCGGCATCACCATAAACCAACACAAGACTATTTTTCATAAATTGGCCATGTAATGGCTTATTTAGGCAAAGTGGCTCTTTTTGCAAAATTTTATTTAAGAAAGATAAACTTGAAAAAAAAATTTTATCTTGTGGCTCATGGGGCATCGTTCGGCATCACCATAAACCAACACAAGACTATTTTTCATAAATTGGCCATGTAATGGCTTATTTAGGCAAAGTGGCTCTTTTTGCAAAATTTTATTTAAGAAGATGCAAATTCAAAATTTTTATCTTGGGGCCCATGGGGCATCGTTCAGCACCGACACAGGCCAACACAAGACTGAGGAAGTTAAAATGCAAAAATGTAGCTATTTCAGCAAAACTCCGGCCATATAATGGCTTATTTGATAAAGTGGTTATTTTTGTGAAGTTGAGTGATGACTCAAAACTTAATTTTGTGGATACAGCCTTTCGACATTTCCGCGAGGGAATATTTCAAGGTTGTGCCCAAAAATTATTTATAAAAATTCAAAATGGCTATTTTTGCAAAAACAGCCTTCCGGCGTCCTTTCAGAACATTCGGCTATTTGCAAAAACGGCATCACTTTGATTTTATTGACAAAATTAAACACATATTTTTTTATTTTTTAAAGGGGTGGTTGAACCCGATGAGGGTTGCCTACGTATCCCACCTAGTGGCGAGAATCAAACCTGCGTAGTTCGGTCGGATTATTTTATGACCAATTATTTCAACAAAATTGCTCTTCCTATTTTTTCAAATTTTCAAATTTTCGACAGCATTTCGTCAATATTTTTCTATTCCAAAATTCTATTTTTTTTTTTTCAGGAATTTAACCAATCATCATAATAATACATGATAAATAAATGCAACATATAATATGCTCGGTCCATGATTACCGGGTCACCTGTCCTAGACGGACCCAACCCTTGTGTTGAGTCCCCTAAGTCAAATCAACTTGATGCAAATAAGCGTTTCCTACTAGGGATCCGGCATGAAGTCATGTTATTCTAAGTTCAAAACCTTGGTACCTGATCTAGACTGTGTACCCAAGCGGACAACTCGGGCCGAGGAAGGAGCTCCTTTCCGGGAACCAAAAGGCCAACCGGCTTAGAAACTTTCCGAGCCTCTTCATTATTTTGGGGTATGACACTAACAGAATAAGGAGTCTCAACCAGTGAGCATATCCCCGGGGGTGAGAGAAAGAAGGGACTCGGCGCAGTTTGTATATACAGTTCAGATAGTATCAAAGCGGTAAACATATAGCAGTTTGTATATACAGTGCAACTAGTATCAAAGCTGTAGACATATAGCACATTAATTAAACATATAATAAAATCAGATATAGAAAAAAACAACAATTTAACTGAGCTCGAATTCTTAAACCCTGAACCGAAGTTCTGGGTTAACCCATCCCCAGCAGAGTCGCCAGAGCTGTCACACCTCCTTTTTCCGCACCCACGAGGGCACGAGGGAGTTTTTCCAATTAAAGGACAATCGAAACGGGATTTATTTATTTAGTTCAGAGTCGCCACTTGGGAAAATAATGGTGTCCCAAGTCACCGGTTTGATCCCGAACCGAGGAAATTTATGACTTCGTAATATAATCTGCGAAACTAGAAACCTGGATAAGGAATTCTGTTAACCCGGGAGAAGGTGTTAGGCATTCACGAATTCCGTGGTTTTAGCACGGTCGCTCAATCATCGTATTTGGCCTCTTTATCTGATTTTATAATGTGTTTTAACCTTTGTGCAAATTTTAACTTTTAACCGCTTTTGATTATTAGTATTATTATAAGAATTATTGTTATTATTATTTTAACAAAGAATTGCAACATTGTGAAAATGTATCTCGAACCACGTCGCACCAGTGCACCCGTGGTTGTCAACACATTTCGACTTCGTTGAGATTTAGATTTGGGTCACATAAATGTGCACCCGAGTTTAGGAAAGTAAATTATTAAAGGCGCATCTAAAGCAACCAACGCATTATTATTTTAGGGAAGGCCATGAAATTTGCTAAACAGTCCGTCCCGAAATCTAAGCGTTTAAAATAACCATCTATTGAGACCCCCGCAATTTGTGTGTTATTTGGCGAGGTTTGTCTCATTTATTATTTAACAGTTAATTAACCCAAAGTAATTACGATCTTCATTATTCTTTCAAAACTTGGGATTATTGCAGACCTTGCATTTTTCCATAAATTATATTACCCCTTTTGAAGACACTCATACCGATAAACATGTCAACGCCTCAAGGAGATTATCATGATATGAGCAAAATAAATTATACTAGCGTAACACTAAGTGAATAAACCAACGCCAAACTAATTTATAAAACACTTAACAGAACTTCATCAATAGGATGCAAATAAACAAAAAATAAAATAATAAATCAAAAGACATGGAAGAGATAAAACAGAAAATTAGCAAAACATCCGTTTCTATACTAACAAAAACACAAAGAAATGTACTGACCTGAAAATCACATTTGACACCTTTCAACATATATAAATGTCTTCCGACGGGTTTACAAGATGAAAGCGATGTTGTAGCTGAACACGAACTCTTGACCGTAGACCTTAAACGGCAACCTCAAACGGAACTCACTGGACTTCAATGGACAGCAAACAACAGCGAACTGTGGGTGATTCGTTGCTGCTGTTCGTGGTTAACGACGGTGGCTTCATTGACGACGAGTAGAAGAAACAACCATGGTCGATGGTCAACGGAAATGGAGGTGAAGGTGACGACGAGAGGCTGGTTTTACTGATTTGAAGGTGTTTCGGGACCGTTTTGGTTGTCACTGTTCGGAGATGAAGTAGTAATGAGCTATTGCATCAATAGCGTGAGGGAGAGGCAGTAGCTCTAAGGGGTCGTGCGACGGGCAGCAGTGATGCAACAGTGGTCGTTTGGGACGTCGAAGAGTATGGCTGCTGCTCGCCTGAAGGAGAACGGGTGGACTGGTCGACGCTACTGGTTTGTTTAGTTGTTGTTCGCTGGGTTAACAATGTGAGGGAGTTGGTCGTTGCTGTTGGAGTGACGACGGGGTGAGGTTGCTGGACGGGAAGGTGAGGGTGGTCGTGAGGCGTGACAGCAAGGTGAAGCAGGGTTTTTTTTTTGTTCTCTCTCGTTTTTCAGTTTTCTTTTCGTCGAAGAAAATCACCTCCTCGTCCGTCTTCTTCAGTTTGTTCATGAAGAAGCCCTCTCACATTTTTTTCCTCTAACCAATGAGCTCCCCCTCTAACCCCCTGTTTCGTTTTCTTTTTAAATCACCCAGAAGACCCCTCCTCCCGTCTTTATCTCTTTTTTTCCTTTTCTTTTGCCTTTTGATTTTTTTGTTTTTAAAATCAGCCCCCCCCCTTTCCTGTCATTTTTTCTCCTTTTTGAACTCTGTTCCCACGATCAGTAGCTCCCCCTCCCTTTTTGTTAATTTTTTATCTCATTGTATTGTTTTCTTAGCTTTTCAAATTAGCACCCAAAAAATTCTCTTTCCCCCCCCCCCTCACGTGACTCTCTTATGTCACATATATTATATTGTAAGACCAAAAATGATGGGTCTCATGTGGGGTTGGGTACCCAATAGTGATGGGTCTTCCTCGTGTTCCGTCCGTGTCCCCCATGTGTGTCCCCCACGTGTGGTGGGCTCGGATTATTATGGGCTATGTCCGAAAATTATAAAACCGGGTGGTTTGAACCCGAATATTATTCTTCACCCGGAACCGAGAATGAGAACACGGTGTTATTAATTAATCACTACAAAATAAAATTATTTTTGTTATTTTCGTTTTTAATAAAAAGATAAAAATATAAAGTACTATTTTTGTATTTTTTCAAGTTTAAAATGACTACGAAACATTAATAAAACTATATTTTTGTTATTTTTCATTTTAAGGTAAAAATAAAGTAAAAGAGTCAAATTTAGCTAAAATAGCTATATTAAAACTAAACTAAATATTTTACGCTAAAAATATAGAAAATCTCGGGGAGGGTCAAAAATCACGCGTTTACAACTATACCACGAGAACCGTACCCATAGCCGCTACCAAATCACGCCACTATCCATTATCGAACCATCCTTAAACCCAACTTCTATTAATTTAGATTAAAAAAAATCCAAGGCTTAACACTAGTATTCACAGATTATTAATTAAACTTTCAAGAAAAGCTTATTAGAATGACAAAATGACGTCAATGCACAAGAGTTGATGTTTATCAATGTAACAATCAAGCATATCGTTTTGGTCTTTCTAAAATAACTCTACTACAAAATATCAGAACAAATAATAAACTGTCAAAATAACGCCAAATAAGAATAATGAGAAAAAGACGAAAGAAAACCTGGCTTCTCATGTTGGTGCAGTTCTGATTCATCTTATTAAATACTTATATAAATTGATATGTGAGGCACACCAAATAAAGGCCGAAAAACAACAACTTCAAGTGAGCTTTTCCAGTTAGATTATTCTCCGGGTACTCGACCAAACGACCTCGAGACCTCAATGACTCGCTCCGAGCAGATCTCACAAGCGAGTTCCAAAATGAACTCAAACCAACGAAATTCCAATAGCAAAATGAGGCTACGCATCTTCAAACTCAATCTCAGAAACTGAAATTTTCTTCGAGTTTCTTCGAGTCTCAACACCAGAAAATCCGATTGTCGAACAAATTTTTATTGATGAACAAAATCAATGTATACAAAAAACTGTGCAAGACCTAACTAACTGAAAAAAAACTGAAACTATGAGCTAGAACTTTGACATCGAAACCTCGCCGGAAACTTCGGACAGATCTCATGTGACTCAACTTCCATCGGACTCCATTGAAAACCAAAAATCTTTATGCGTTTGTGCGTGCGTGTTCAGAAATGGAGTGATCGTGGCTAGTTTGTGTTGTTAGAGGAGGAAAATAGCTGATGCTTCTATTATTTCGATCAAGAGCAGTCGCTCATGGGGTCATTTGTGGCTAGGAAGAAAACCATGGAATTTTTGGCATTTTTCTCTCAAAAAGCCACTAAAACGAGGGTACCAAACCTTTTTTAAAGCTGCCCTCCTCTTTTGTCTAGCTCTCTTTTTATTTTTTTATATTTTTTGAATAAGAAGCTGATGGGTATGAGTTGTATTCCATTTGGTGGAGGAAATCATGGGAGTTAAAGTGTAAAGGTAGAATGTGGAGGCAAGGAATGGGGAACAAATAGAAGTGGGTTACATGAGTGGGAAAAGTGGGTAAAGTGGGAACAAATTCAAATATGGTAAAAAATTAGGTGTTAATAGTGGGTAAATACGTTAGCACCCACAATTATGAAATGGACAGCGGGAATCACATTAACATGGCTGTTGACTTGATTTCTCTTGTCTTGATTCCACACATTGAAACCTCCGTAAGGTACAAGATCAAAGAGTGTATTACATATGTCTACTAGGAATATGGGCGTACCACTACCAAAAGAAAGGCATTTCTCAGGCACAAACGCGCATTTGAAAATGTTTATCGTAACTCGGATAAGTCATTTGCATCTCTACCTAGGTACATAAAATGCAAAAATGCGCATTTGAAATTGTTTATCGTAACTCGGATAAGTCATTTGCATCTCTACCCAGGTACATGGACGCATTGCAACACTTTAACCCCAGAACTGTTGTTGAATGAAAGCTTGAGCGGAGTCCGGGAATACTAGAATATATATATATATATATATATATATATATATATATATATATATATATATATATATATATATATATATATATATATATATATATATATATATATATATATATATATTCAGATACGTGTTCTAGGCATTTAAACCAGCAATTGATGGTTTTGTGCATTGACGACTGGTAATATCCATAGACAGCACTCATGTCTATGAAAAGTATGATATTAAGCCGTTGATCACCGTTGCAGTAGATGCTAATGGAAGCATAGTTCCCTTAGCTTTTGCTATTTGTGCCAATGAAATCTAAGAGACATGGACACTATTTTTGAACCACTTGAAAGAGCACATTGTCAGACAACGTTCAGGTATTTGTCTAATATCTTATCAGCATAGTGGTATTAAGTTCTGTATAGAATTTGCCTGCATGACAAGAACCATACGCCTACTATCGTTATTGTGTGAGGCATCTGAAGGCCAATTTCTAGAAGGTACATCCCAACAAGTATTTGCATGATTTAACGTGGATGGCTGCAATAGAACACCAAGAGTGTAAATTCAAGAGGCGCATGGATTCTATCAGGCATGAAGACGAGAGAGCCTTTTGTTGGTTGATGTGACATCAGCTTGACAAGTGGGAATTGCATGCGGATGGTGACAGACGATGTGAAACCTTGACTATAAATGTGTCAAAGTCTTTCAACGGGTTATTGAAGTCTGCACGTGGATTGCATGTCACTGTCATGGTGCGATTGTTATTCAAATAGATGGAGGAGAGGTTTGTAAAAAGGGTTAGAGATACGTCGTCATTGATGGAAATGGGTATTGAGTTTATTCCAATAACAATGATAAGATTTGAGAAATACAGGAGGCGAGCACATTGACATTCATTTTTATAGTATTGCAACGAGCGAAATATTTTTGAAGTTCGCATCGCTATCCATCAAAATCGGGGGAATAATACACACACTATAAATAAAGCCAGAAGATTATGTTCTTGTGGAAAATGGTTCATCTACCACATACCGTGCTCACATGCCATGAAGTGCTTTCAACATACAGGTTTTGCGGAAACTGGTACGTTAATAAGGAATATAGTATTGCTGCATAATTAAACACCTATAGCGCGAACTTAAAGCCCGTGGGTGCTAAGCATTATTGGCCGTCGAAACTATTTAAAATGGTGTGTAATAAGGAGTTTTTGCGTCAATGACAAGTACAAAAAAGAACATATATACGAAACCAAATGGATGTTGATAATACTATTTAGGCGCTCAAATGTGACATAGACTGGTTTGGGTGACTGTGTTAATCCATATCCTAGTGGAAGTTCATCTATTGTGCTCAACTATCAAGGATACACATAATGTTTCGTTTATCTCGTTTGTAATATGGTCATAATAAGTATATGTACTTGTTTATCTTGAAGAATGTATGAAATAAAATTATGTTTCCATTGCTGTTAAATCTTATTGATATTTAACATTAATAATTTATTACAACAATCTAACATAAACCCATTTTGCAAAAATAATTGTCATTCGCCATATTTTTTTACAAGTTATGGATCGATAGTGTTAAGACGTAATCCATGGGGATCTATTAATGAATGTTGTAATGTTTATTCAAAAGGTCTTTGAAATACATATGACTTGGTTTAGTTTAATAAGCTTTATTATACCCGAAATAATTATTATCACATGAAGAATAGCGCGGTTAAATACCATATTATGTGTATTGTCTTGTCGTTCTGGAAAAGCTATTTTCTGGAAAATCTTTATTGTACTGTAAAGAATCATTAGCATGCGGAGCATAGAGCAATTACATACCACGTTATGTGTGTTGTCGTGTCAACCTGATAAATCTATTCTGGAAAAGTTGTATTATACTGTAAAGAATCATTAGCACGTGAAGCATAGCAAGGTTAAATACCACGTTATTTTTTTTCTTGCCTATAAATGACTAGCACATTTTAGTTATTATTTGCACTTAACCAAACCTAATAGCAAAACTTTTCATAAATTTTTCATTTTTCTTGCATTAACAAATGTTTGGACGCAATGACCAACCAAGGTGCTATTGTGGCAAACATGCAATTTTGAAGACATGTTGGTCCGATGGTGATGTTGGGCGCAGATACTGGATGTGTCAACAATTGTTTGGACATTATGACGGAAATCATTGTATATTTGATGAATGGTATGATGAACCCATGAACCAGGTATACTACAAATCAAGTTTGCATTATATTTGAAATATGAACAGTGAACACCAATGCCAGATCACAGAAATGCAACGAGAAATTGCGGCACTGCAGGAGAAACAAAAAGAGGCGGAAGAAAAAAAATAAAATAAAAGAGAAATTTAAGTGGTTGGAGCAGAGAATAATAAGTGGTAATGACTAAACAAATACATGTATGTATTGAGTGTAGTATTTTTATTAGTTGTACTGAATTTAAATTATGTTAAGTTGCTATATTTGTGTTTGTTTTGTAGTATTAAAATAACGAAGAATAGGAAAAATAAAACATAATGCGCATATAATGTAAACAATAAAAATTGTTGTTATTATTTACTGAATGTCATATGTACATAAAATATAAAGAAAATCAATGTGTCCTACATCATGTATGCTTTAACGCAGTCGTTGGCCTGAGGCGCATCCCATCCGCCCTACGATGCTATCAGGATCATCCTCATCACGTCACCTCTTTATCAGAGGATGCATTGTAGTATGATTGTCAGTAGGGCTGTTAGACTCGGTAGAAGGAGTCATCGGTCCAGTAGTAACCTACAGAATAATAAGATATTTCAGTATATGACATATATATTATTAATGTACGTGTTAAGTCACTAAAATTTATAATTATTTTACCATTGTCTCGTCGCGCTCCTAAATATAATCATCTATCCCAGTCAGGTCTGTATCACACACAGTGGCCTCTGTGATGGGCGAGGATGAAGCCTTAATAAAAAAAGTAAAGATATTTATGTCTAATCAATGAGATAAATACAAATAGTAATACTAACATACTTGCACCTGTGAAAGATCCCCACATCCTTCACTGATGAGCCATACCCCAGTCGGCGCCGACTATCTACATCTCGTACCGGACAAACATCAGCAACCGTCAATGCTTTTGGAGGGTCAGGAAAATACGTATCCTAGTCGTGAGGTAATGGTTGTGCCCGTGATCAACAATGGAGCTGACAGGGTCACGTGCGAAGTTCCTGGAGTAAGACCTAGGCTAAATGATGGCATATCACTAGGATCAGGGTGGTCACCCGACTGATCAACCCCAACATCCTCAATAGGTGCCTCAACACCCCCTTTCTAGGGACCACCTCCTCACTAACCCCCACGACCTCATGGGACACCTCTACCTCGTGGGGAACGCCTGCCACGTCGACCACTCCAGCCTGCACTGGTGCCCCACGATGGTACTGCCCTGGTGCCACATAATTAGGCTCGTGTCCTAAGCGCTTATCATCTCGGGGTCACTGCAATGTCTGGGCAACCAAATTTGTAACCTGTCGACCATACTCATGCAAAGTGGTCGCTCCTTCACCGGTATGATGATGCATATGCAGTCCCAACTGGTGGAACAGATGTGGGCCAATAGCCTGGACAAAATGTAAAATATAAATTATGGAATGCTAGGTTAACATTATAAGTAAGTATACCAAATAACATACAGTGCCTCGTGCCCACGGCGTATAGAACGTTTCGATCGCCAACGCGATAAATGAGATTTTTGACAAAAATTTAGGTAACGCTGCGGTACCAGACCATATAATCATGCTCACCATCCATCCGGATGGGTGAAGGGGGCGGAATCAGGTTTAGTCATTGGTCCCAAGTATCGATATGTGCCTTTAGCCATGCCATATATGTCTTGGTCCACCTTGTAACGATCATCCCGCTGGTAATATTTGCTATGCCAGGTGTGCGGTAGCGGTACAAGCTGCAGGCGGCCAAACCGACAAAATACTCGCTCGGTGACATGATGATCCACAATATCAAAGAACATCAATAGGATAGAAGATCTCCACATAAGTCGACCAACCGAGCAATAACCAAGCAAACCAACTATTAGCTCGTCGCTATATGACCTCCAAATGAACTATTAAGTAACAACCGAAAATGTGAGTATACACAACACATATGAAGCCATGTCAAGTAAACTTAGTATATATTTACTTGTGCGCCCTCCAGCAAATCCAACAAATCCCTGCACAAGGGGAGATTATGTCGCGCCTCATACTCTCATACATATCCTCGCCTATCAACCCACCTCCTAGCTAGAGGTGGAAACAGAGGTGGTGCACTTGGAGCTAAGGGTTGTAGAGGTGGATGCAGCTATAGGAACCGCTCCCAGGCCCAAACCTAATATACAAAGTGGACGTAAAATTTAAGGTATATATTTACTAGGTGTGTTACAATGAATAGGGTATTCGACTATGTTTTAACCGGTAGCAGCGGGAAAAAATTAGCAATGTCAGTGTTCATGCTCGCCCGACACATCTGCCTGTACAAGTAATCAAGAACGAAAATACCCCAGTTGTATTGATGTAAATCATCTAGCCGCTCAAGATGATGAAGAAATCTCAAGCTGAATAGGTTCCCCAAGGGGTTCGAGAACAAAACCCTTCCAAATATAAGGAGCAACAGCAACCTCGTGACCGATGAATATGAAGATCCGTGTATCATACGTAATGTCAGCATGCAACGCCTCCAGATACAGTCGAATGGGCGTCAATTGCACACAACTAGCCCTGCTCAATGCACCCTTATCCACTGGCCAAAAGCCGGTGAGCCACTGCAACATCACCAGGTACTCATCTCTCCTATACTCTCTCATGGCATGTAGCAAAGCAACAGGGTGTCCATTAACGGGCAACCCATACAGGACCTCCACGTCCTGAAACATGATAGTGGCCTCGCTAATGGGCAAATAGAATATCTGCATCTCTGGTTGCCATCGCTTTATCAGGGACATGATCACCGACCAATCCAGTTGTAGCAGATCGATCTCCACAATCATATAAAAGCTCGTAGTCTAGAGGCGTCTGGCTATACGGGGATGGAGAGGGTGATCCCTGAGAAAATCCCCACATATCGTCTATTCTCCTGGCGCAGAATGTTTAGGCCAGTAACTGTCCCTCCCATATGTGGGACGACCTATAATCGCCTAGTAACGATAGTAGCTCCAGGCTGGCAGGTCCGAGATGCAAAGGCGGAACCTCCATATCATCGTCTACTGTAAATTCAACAACATTAATTATATTATTTTATTTTAGTATGTTAGTTTCATTATTTTACATGTTAGTTTAATCATTTTATACTATGTTTGTTTGTAAATTAAATAATTAATTTTTATAATTATACAAGATTTAATTAATGAATATTTACATATGGGTTTCAAACTCGATATTTGAGGCCTAGTAGCACCAAGATTTTCTGAATTCTTGTATTCATGATGAGAAATTTTTTCGGATTATCTCTCAACATGTCTGTTATTTTAAATGCTAGTTTTATTAATTAATATGTTAGTTTATTATTTTACATATTAGTTTGGCGAAATACATAAATAGTCCCTTCAAGTTGTCCACAACAGTCATTTGAACACATTAACTTGTTATGTGACCAGATAGATACCTCCGCTTAGTATAAGTATATTCTCTTAAACTCCTTATGCTGACATGGTAAATTTTGTGTGTTACACTTACATCTAAGCGCGTGAAACCTTTAAAATTAAGCTTATCTTTTTTTTTTCCTACTAGAATCAATATGGACCTCACTATTACACCACCTCAAATCTTTAGATCTGATTTTTTCTTCTTTTTAATTGAATCTTGACCACCATCAAATATTCAAATCCCAATTTTCTCCTTTTGCGTATTAATTACTCAGTTAATTCTCATTCGTCAATGGCCTCAGTTAGCATTGTCAGAGTTTTCATGCTCGTCATTGTTCTCTCCAACGTTGTTGTTGCAGCATAGGAGCCTAGTCTTGCACCGGCTCTGTCACTCAATGCCAGAGCAGCATTCTCCTTGTTTGTTTCTGGTGATGTGATTGGAACTTCTATGTTCCTCTCTCTGTTTGTTGTACTGAGGCATTAAAAGCTTGTGGCTTTTGGTATTATTTATATTGTAATTGATTTGATTCTTAAAAAAAAAAATCAGGCTTGAAGCTCCTTCAATGGAGGCCAATTTTTTTCCCCTCAAAATTAGATTTCTTGTAGCAAACCAATGAATGGAATCACTTCAGCCAATCGATCCCATCTCTAATAATCTGTTGTTGAACCCACAAAATCTCAAAAATCGACATACACAGTAATAATCTCTTGTTGAACCCTCAAAGTTAGATTTTGTCTTTTCAATAAAATAAAGTTACAATACAAAATTTTGATTAAACTTGATTAGAGTATTACTACAATAGAGTATTAAACATAGATTCTTTTATTTGGCAGTGAAAAAAGGAAGAAGATAGGAGTTTAGTAGGAGATGTCATGTGGAAGGGGGTTGGGGGAGGGGGGCGGCGAGAGGGGGAGTAAGAAGGAAGAAGATGAAGAGGGGTTGGTTAATAATAAAAAAAAATTCTAATGTGTTTAGTTTATATTTATCAAAAATTTTATTGTAAATTACAGATATTATTTTTAATTGGTTCATTTGACATATCACTGGCGAGTGCAACTCACACATATAGTCTGCCAGACTCGCGTGTTCACGAGATACATTTAATAGCCACTTGAAGTGTTTAACTAAAAATAGTCTCAGTAGAGGTGTTCAATTGACTGTTGTGGACAATTTGAAGGGGCTGCTTATGTATTTCGCCTATCAGTTTTATTATTTTATATGTTTGTTTATGACTCACTTATTTTTTACTATAATAAAATTAATAATTAATTTTTATTATTACACAAGATTTAGTTATTAAATATTTACATATGGGTTCCAGGCTCGATATTTGAGGCTTATTAACAACAAGGTATCCTAGAAATATTGTTGTTTTCCCATACTTAGTCCAGGAAATATTATTGATTTCTCATGTTATTTTCTTACGGTCGTTGACTAAAATTCAACAGAGTTCGTGTTCGAACTTCAACTTTTTTGACGTAGTTTTGGATATAGGAGATACTTAAATGATGGATTTCAATAACTACAAGGACACCATGCTAAAGGGCACTATATTTTGCTACGCTAAAAGGGTACTACATTTATAAATACAAGCACTACATTAAGCCACAAGATACCACTAGAGGGAACTAAAGTAACAATTATCTATTTTATTAGTCTTCAAGCAAAAGTAACTAATTAATAATATTTTTAATAACTAATGATAATTTCTCTATTTTTACTAATCTTTTTAGCACTAAGGAGTCGTTTGGTAGGATGTGTAAGAATAGTGCGGAATAAGGTGTATTAGTAATGTAAGGATTAGTAATGCATGTGTAATTAATGCAAAAATTAGTTATGCAGATAGATTTCTTATCTACTATTTGGTATGATGTATTAAAATTATAATGCATAATTTTTAAGAAAAATAGTTGTTTACAAAAATGCCCTCCATATTCTCTAGTTTTAAGGGACTTTAAGGATAATTTTGTCTTTAACCATACAAATGCATGCATTAATAGCCTTGGTATTACTAATACCATGATTTTTTATGTATTACTTATACATAGGATAATACCAAGTATGATGTATAACTAATACAAGTATTAGTTATACGCAGGGTGAAAAAATATACCAAACAAGGTATTAGTAATGCATAGAGCTAAAACTTGCATTAATTTTTTCTAATACCTCCTACCAAACGACCTGTATACTATAGCCCGAATAAATATAATAAATTAGTTAAATAAAAACAATCACAAAACAACATAGAACACACTAAAAAAACTAATATGTATATTTTGATATGAATTTTAACAAAAATTAAGTCGGAGTACCTTGATTTTAAATTTTTGGTGTAGCGAAGATTTGGTGATTCGGAGCCGAATCAAGCAACCCACTCCGAAAAAACGCCTTAGCTAGGACGTGGGATCGAGAATCTATACTTTTTATGGGACCGATGGGTTCCACTCAGACTTTTTTTGTTTAAAAATTTAGGGAGGGGGGGGGGGGCTTTTTTTTTTAAAGGGAGGAGGGATTCTGTCTGGTTACGATTTTTAAGTGGGTATAGTGTTGTTTATTAAGGTGCTATTCGTATAGCACGGTAATAAAAGGACACTATACCTCCTATCTTTTCAAATTCACGTACAACGTCCTTTTAAAGGGCGTTATACCTTAACGGGCAAACGACCGTTAAGGTATATTGCCCTTTAAAATGGCTTAATTACATATTTTGTTCACTATCTTTTTTCATGTATTTTGATCATTTGAGTTTAAAAAAGTCACATTTTAGTTCTGAATTCCTTACATTGATGAATTGGTAAACTGATTATTTTTGGATTCTGAGTATAGTAATCTCTTCTCTGAGCTCAAATACTAGTTACTCCTTCTGTTTCAGTTTATGTGAATATATTTTCTTTTTTGTCCGTTCCAAAAAGAATAAATTCTTTTTAAATTTGATAATAATTTAGCTTAAACTTACAATTCTATCCTTAATGAGAAGCTTTTATAACCACACAAATATTCTTAGTTCCTTTTTGATTTGTTTAGGACTACAAATTTTAAAAGTCATCATTTTTTTTAAACTCCGTATTCAGTCAAATAAGTTCATATAAATTGGAACGAGGAAAGTACTCCCTCCGGTCCAAAATAAGTGATTTTTTGCCTTTTTTTTTGTGGTCCAAAATAAGTGATTTTTCGGATTTCAAGAATGACTTAATGATGTTTTTCCTACATTGTCCTTGGAGTAAATAGTATTGGAATATGTGTTAGGAGTATTTATGTGAGATAGTAAGGTTAAAATAGTAAATTCTATTGCTAATTGATACTAAAAGGTAACTTTCTTAATATGTATAAAAACATCCAAAAAAAAATTATTTATTTTGGACGAATAATAAAGAAAATTAGTTGACAATAGGTCTTCACACTTTTGTTTTCTAATGCTCTCATTTTTACACACCACTATCGACAATGTTTAATATTTCTCGTATCGGTGGTGTTAGATTTTGACTACTTTTTTGTCTGACAAAAGGTACTCGTAGTAATTTTCAACTAGTTTTTCCAATTCTATTAGAAAATATTGATGAATGACGACAGACAATTAAATGTAAACATCGTGCTTTTCCTCGTTTTGTCTCTCATGGAGTCGTTGACCTACATGACGTTAACAAATTCCTCTTCTAAGTTTTAACGTCACGCACCCATTTAGGCAGGGACGTATTTAGCATTAATGTGACGGGTTTATTGAACCATAATTTTTTATTTACGTTATAAATTTATGTGTATAAATTTATTAAAATTATAATAAATAATAAATATGAACACATAATTTTAAAAATATAATGAGTACAATACAAAAAACTATATTAAACTGATAGAGTTTTAATCCCGTAAAAAGGACGAACTAAAGAACACAGCATATTTAATCAAAGATACAGAATACGAAAAATAACTGAGACGTCAGCAGCAGCATAAAATGAATCTTCCATTCACGAGAGAGCACGACCTGCAGATCGTGCATTTTCCAATCGATCATCTCAAAAAATATTTGACACATCAGTTTTTTTCAATGACGAATCAAACCGATAAAAGGAATCGTGGCAACAAGGCCACTTTACACTTCTAATATCCGTCCCGTATTTAAGTTGTTTGCAAAAGACTTTACCTGCTGGAGAATTGTTCGTCAATTATGAAGAATAAACCTAATGAGGAAAATAATGAAATTTTCCAAGGCAACTCCTGCTGTGTCGCCAGTACATTAAGGCTACGTGTCTCAGGCAACATGATACTTCTCTCCTTTTTCCCCTCTTTGTGGTGAGTCATCAGTCATCACTGTTCCAAGAGCGGCCTCACGAATTTTGGGACCTAAAGTTAAATTTTATAAGGAGAAATTTCACATTAGAGAAATTGGGCTCTCTACTTTTCAATTTTATAGCCTATATTTTAATTTACAATCAACTAGCCAAAAATAATAGGCTAAGATTTAACATCCAACTCCAACAAATTCTCAAATTAATATTTAATTTTTAAAAAAGGTTCCTCAAGCTTTTACATTTATTTTCGAATCAGTAACTAAATGTGACTCAAATATTAATTCAACAAACCAATTCATTTGGATGGTGAAAATTAGATTTTGTAACAAGCTTAAATATGTGGGTTGAAATTCCGAAATTGATTTTGTGAGAAATTTGGAGTGGGTGTTATCTAGACTTGTTAGAAATAGTATAAGGAGGTTGTATAAAAAATTTGAAGTCATTTAATGGAGATCTAGACTAGTTTTGAACAAGAATTGCAACTGAAAAGTGTAGAAGAAATTCATCTATAGATGCTTGTACAAAGGTGTATAAAAGTGTATAATAGTGTATAAGGTCTAGTTCTACACTCATATACACTATTATACAAGATTATACATAATTATACAAAAAACTATCTTCGTCTTCTTCCTTGCTTCTTTTCTGAAATTTAACTCAAATCTTGCTCAAATCTACTCCAAATCACTTCAAATTTAAATTTTGAACTCCTTTTGATATTTTAAATTAATTGGAACAACACCCAATCCAAACAACTAACAAATTCAAAAAGACCATTTTCAAAAGCAAAGCTTTGAATGGTCTCTAGTGGTGGACTTCTACTCTTCAATTTTCTTACATTGCAAGTAGGTGACACAAGAGGAGAAACAGAAAATACACGATCATTTGAAATATATGTAGAAGATCTGAGAAGAAGAGAGAGTGAAAGCAATGGTTGTGAGAACATAGATTTAACTTCATAACTTTTACAAGCAATAGTTGTAAGAGCACAAATTTTCAATTTGCTAGTGTTTTCAAAAGCACAATATTTCCAACTAAAATCAATAAAAATAGGACGAAGAGAGTAATAACAATTGACACTCTAATTTTAAGCAATTGTAATTGAAAAACACGAGCAGCAAAGAAGAAGTTTTTAGAAGACCTCTTCCTGGAGAGGATATGTAACCGCTACATAGATATGGAAAGGTCATAATACTTAAGAATTTAAAATACGATTTCAGTTTTCAAAATATGTATTAAGGTGGTTTAGGTGGGGTAAAACTTAAAAATATGGGCTATTTTTTGTTATGGTGTGAAGTCATGTGTATCTTTTTGTAATTCTTTCAATTTTATAAGGTACCTTAACTTTTTAATTTTTGTATTATTATTTCTTTGAAGTTTATATTTTAGCTTTTTTTATATACAAAGTTATTAATAATTTTCTTATAATGAATAACTTCTAATAAGTATTTCTCAATTGACAATATAACTAATCCATTTAATCTTTCTTGTGCCATTGTTGTTCTTAGGTAAGATTTTATCAATTTGAATTTTGAAAACTTTATTCCGTTGAAGCAACGGTTACATGAGTTATTAACATTATTCCATAAGCAATTTAGACATTTGGAAAAGAATTAAGTGTATTAATTAAACTGTTATCTTCGAATTGAACTATTTTCATTTAAACTTTTAGTTCAGAAAATAAATCTGAACCATCAGTATCAAATTAGCTATTATGTTTCAAGGAACATTCACGATTAAGGCAATTGTTTTTTTCAAATTTTCAACATGTAGTGATCTTAATTTTTATTGCTAAATAGAAAATCAAAAATATTTTCATATGTTTCGAATTGTACAAATCTATGTTGAAGTAAAAATATAGCCTTGTCTATTATGTATAAAAGTAATCAAATCTGAATGACTCTTTGAAAGATTTGGAGATTTCATTATCAATATTTGTACCATATTGTTACTTCTTATATATCACATGTTCTTATGAAATTCGGGTTTTATATTCGTTTCAAGTACAATTTTCTTGGTATTAAACTTATACATAGTCTATTAGGTGTAACAAAAAATGGAGCCCCCACAAATACGGAGCCTAAATCGGTTGTTTTATAGAAGGTAGGGGTGTCAATTTAAGCCCATACCCATTTAACTCGCCCAACTAGCCCAGAAATTTAATGGGTTGAGCTACAACCATTTTAGCTTATAGGTCAATTTGGGTTGAGCCCAAGTTAACCCATTATTTTTTATAGCCCATTCTGACTCATTTAACAGCCCAAATATAACCCATGAAACTCACATAAAACAAAGTATCTCAACCTAACTTATTTAGAAATTTACTTAGTTACTCCAATTTTTTTATTTTTTATTTTCTATTATGTTGTTTTTCTACGCCACTCACTCACCCACCCCACCACATCCCACCCAACCCCCTACACCCCCACCCCGCGCAAAACCTCTATGAAAGATAATTTCTATTCTGTTGTTTTTTAATTTTTCTACCATCCCACCACACCCCACCATAACCCCCATTTAACCCCCCTCCCAGCGCGAACACCCTAAAAAAATTTATTTTTTATTTTTATTTTTTAAATTTTATTTTTTATTTTTCAGCTTTTTCTGCCACCCCACCCCACCACACCCCACCCCATCCTATCAATACCTCCCCCCCCCCCACACACACACCTTACCCCACGGTGCCAAACCCCTAAAAAAAATTTAGTTTTTATTTTTATTTTTAAATTTCTATTTTTTATTTTTTAATTTTTCTACTACCCAACCATACCCCATATCCCCTAGCCCTTACCCCTACCCCTCTCCCGCCACACAAAATCTCTAAAAAATTCATTTCTTGTTGTATTTTTAATTTTTTATTATTTTATTTTTCTACACCTTCTACCCCTACCCCTCCCATGCCCCCCCTCCCCTTACCCCGGGCGCAAACGCAAAACCCCTAAAAAAATTGTATGCAAGATGAGCATGATTTTAAAATATAGGTCATGTTAGGCGGGTTGGGTTATGACCCATTGTTTAGCCCATCTTGACCCAGCCCATCTTAACCCAAATTCACTTTGGGCTGGGTTGGACAATGACCCATTTATTGACTAACACATCTTGACCCGCCCAAATTCAACCCAACCCGCCCATCTGCCACCCTTAATAGAAGGGCCGCCGTGCTCTATCACTCCCTTTTCTAGCGTACTATTATTACCATTGCGAGTAGAAATATTATATTTCATGTATTTTACATGGATCAAATATCCATCACCGTTGGTAATGATCTGTTTTGCCTATGCTGCAAACTGCAGAGAGGAGGAAACTTCAAGTATCGGTAATTAGTATCCATGGTAGTTGGGACTGCGACCAAGCATATATAACGTTACTATAGATGCATTTTAATGCTATTTCAGTAGAGACATTTTTATCTCTTAGATTTTTGCAGAGGAGGACATTAACTCAAGAAGCTGTTCTAATATGTGCGGCAGTGTGGCCAAAATTGTGACTTCTTTGAAGTTGCTTTTCTGATGCTATCGTGATGGTGAACTTCTGATTGCTCGTCGTTCAGTCGCTCTTACATTTATTTGAATATGCCAAATTTGATAAAAGTCAACTGCTAGATTCTGAGAAACACTATAGTCCATATTTGCGGTAGGTTTGCTTAGTTGCCTCAGTATGGGTACTTTAATTAACTCCTCTTCTCTAAAAATCATGTGCTCCAATTTTGTAGGCTAGAGGGATCGCACCGAGAGTAAGTTCAATATGGACCGAGCTCAATCACGAAGGCAGAATACAAAGCTCGAAGATTAAAGTGCTCGATGAACACCGGGGCGAGTATGATCAACCTCGAGATAATACCGTTATTATTTTATAATAGAAAAAGCTAGATTCCCGCGGTGACCCTAAAATCACGACATAAAGTCTGGAACGAATTTGTACTAGGCGGATAGATAGCTGTATAATAAGATTCCTTACTCCAATTGGAATTATACCTTATTTAGGATCACATACTATATAAATGGGACTCCAATCATTTATAATAGAAGATCAATCATTGAGAAGAGAATATACATTTCCACTTTATTGTTTATTGTTCATCTGAATCGTCTCATTATTATTTTATTATTCTTGTTCACTTACCTCGAGGCCGCCCTTGCTCGAGGTCGAAGTCTGCTTAAATGATTGATTTGACTTGCCTTACTCTTAAATGTACACATTAGATTCCTTATTTATCAATTAGTATTGGATTAAATCACACATCTTTAAAACCACAAAACAAGTTTAATTGTTACTCGGATTTTAAGGTAAATAATTTGGTGTCCACCATGGGGCTAAAGATAATAATGGTTATTCTAGTACAGATTCTGATAACACACGTTATTTTCATACTTGTCCTTGTCAATAATTTTTGTTCTCAGGTTAAAATAAGTCACACTCACAAAACGCACATGTACACTATGATGATGGTCTTGGATTTCATGGAAAACAATAATGTAGTTGCTCCGGGATCCGGTGTACCACCGATTAACCCTGGGGAAGTGCCAATTGTGGAACTAGTCGATGTTAGTTCACACATTGCTTTGAATGCGGATTTGGGCCCAAAACCCGGAGGAAGTGTACGCAGGAAAGTCTGATCTGGTGGCCAAAGAACACAGGGTATAGGATATGGGGGAGTTAGCCCTCCAAGTAATATTCGAGATGTTATAAGCTCAACAGGTTGCTATCGCTCAGCTTCAAATTCAGCATAAGACTCCAAGTGTGGTCGAACCAGAAATCACATGGCGTACTGAGCCGATGCCAGAAAGATTGAACGATAATGGCTCTGGGACTGATCCCATGATTATGAGGATGCTCGAGGAACTCACCTAAAGAATCGATTTGGGGGAAAAAAGATTGAGGATAATGACAAAAAGGTGAAGACGTATAACTCCTACGTTGATCAAATACCGGGGGCACCCCTAGTTTTGAAAGGTTTGGATGCCAAAAAATTCGTACAAAAGCCATTCCCTCCAAGTACGCCTCCGAAGTCCATTCCCAAGAAGTTCCGTATGCCAGATATACCTAAGTACAACGGGACGAGCTATCCTAATGAACACATCACCTCGTACACATGCGGGATTAAAGAAAATGACTTAAATGATGATGAGATCGAGTCGATTTGTTGAAAATATTTGGGGAAACTTTGTCGAAAGGAGCAATAATTTAGTATCAAAACTTGCCACCGAACTTCATCGATTCGTTTTCTATGTTAGCAGATGGCTTCATAAAGGCACACTCTGAGGCTATAAAGGTTACGACAATGAAATCAGACGTTTTAAAGATAAGAAAAAGGGTTGATGAGATGCTAAAGGAGTTCGCATCATGGTTTCAAATGGAGCGAATGGAATTACCACCGATCTTAGATGAATGAGTCGTGCAAGTTTTACACAGGGGTTGGACGACAGAGTTCGATCGCGTCACAACAGTTAAAGCAAAATCAGATCGAGCATCAAGTTGTAACTTGGGTAAGTGTGCATAATCATTATGTAACGAACCGACCGGTCGTTTTAGAAAACTACGCCCCAATCCCTAATTTAACTATTCCCCTAAGTTCATTTCTACTATTGAGGTTTGCCGGGTGAGTCGGTTCTGAAAATTTGAGCATTTTGGGACACTTAGTCCCTAAATAAGAGCTTTGAAGCTAGAAAATGGCCCGTAGCCGGAACAGTGTTAAGACGATCTCGGAATGGAAATCCGATGGTTTCATTAGCTCCGTTAGGTGATTTCGGGGTTGGGAGCGCGTTTGGAATGTATTTTGGAGGTCCGTAGCTCAATTAGGCTTGAAATGCCGAAGGTTGAAATTTTGGCGAATCCGAACGATAGGTGAGATTTTGATCCGGGGTCGGAATGGAATTCCGATAATTTCTGTAGCTTCGTTATGTGATTTTGGATATGTCCGCAAATTTTTAGGTCATTCGGACGTCGTTTGGTTGGGTTTTAGATCGAATGTGCAATTCGGAAAGTTTTAAGAAATTTAGGCTTGAATTCGATGTGAATTATGGGTTTTGATGTTGTTAGACGCGTTTTGAGGATTGGGACAAGTTCGAATAAGGTATTAGGATGTGTTAGTGTGTTTGGATGAGGTCCCGGGGGCCTCGGGGTGGTTTCGGATGGTTAAACGGAAGGAAAACATGGAAAATTGCAGGTTGGGCCTTCTGTTCTGTCATTTTCGCCCCTGCGGAAATGGGACCGCAGAGGCGAGCCCGCAGGAGCGGAACTTGGGGCGCAGGAGCGCCTGGGTTCGCAGAGGCGGATCCCTTTCCGCTGAGGCGGAGTCGCGGGTGCGGAAGACTCGTCGCAGAAGCGACCTTGGGTCGGGGAGTGAGAACCGCGGGAGCGGAGGGGAAATCCGCTTAAGCGAGTCCGCAGAAGCGGACCACTGATCGCAGAAGCGGGAATGCTCGCAGGAGCGGTTGGCCAATCGCGGAAGCGGACGCGCGAAAGCGGTCCTTTTCTCGCAGAAGCGGATTGGGCCAGCCAGGCCTAGGCTTCGCAAAAGCGACAAAATGTCGCGGAAGCGGATCCGCAGAAGCGGAATTTTGTCCGCAGAAGCGGAAATCGCAGGGAGTTAATTATGTCAGAAGTTAGAAACTTCAGAAACATTTCCAAACCTTGAGGGCTCGGCTTAAGGGGCGATTTGGGCGATTTTGAAGGGAGATTCAAGGGGTTTCTTCAAGTAATCAATTATGGACTCCAATTATGATTGTTGTTGATAATATTATGCAAGTTTTTCATGAAAATGGAGGAATTTGGGGTAATTAATGGGGGTTTTCACCCTAGACCAAAACCTTTAAAAAATCAAGGTTTTGAGAGGGCAAATGGAGTCCGAATTTGATAAACTTTATATGCTTAGACTCGTATTGAGACAATGGTTCCGAATATATAACTTTCGTGATTTTTCGATAAGCGTACCGAAAGTCGGATTTTGGCAACTTGTGGGTTTTGGTGTATTTTGAGTTATTTTGATTGGGTAATGCCCAATTGGCCTATTTTGATGTGATTCTATTGATTTTTATCAGATACTACACTTGTGGAGGCCGACATTCGCGGCAAGAGGGTTATTTCTTAGCGGTTTCGTACCGGAATCGAGGTAAGTGGCTTGTCTAACTTCGTGTGGGGGACTTTCACCCCTAGGATATTATTGTGATACTTTAAATGCCTTGTACGCGAGGTGACGGGCGTGTACATGCGCTGGTTGTTGAACACATACTTTACTCAAAATGTTCAATGAGTGATATTCCTGTTCTTAGTTGTTAAATTCGATATTCCTACCCGGTAGTAGTTAGAAAAGCATGATTAGATAGAATCTAACCGTCTAGTTGCTTAATTGACTTACTTGAGTTTTCTTGGTAATCGTTGGCGCTGTTCATCGGCGAAGTTATCATTAAGCATATTATACTTCTCTCTGTGTATTCCTTTACTTGCTGTAGTTATGGACTACGGGTTCGATTCCCGAGATCCTGAGATTATTGAAATATGGACTACGGGTTCGATTCACGAGATCCTGAGATTATTGAAATATGGACTACGGGTTCGATTCCCGAGATCCCGAGATTATTGAAATGTGGACTACGGGTTCGATTCCCGAGATCCTGAGATTTTTGACATATGGACTACGGGTTCGATTCCCGAGATCCTGAGATTATTGAAATATGGACTACGGGTTCGATTCCCGAGATCCCGAGATTTATTGAAATGAGGACTACGGGTTCGATTCCCGAGATCCTGACTGATGGGTAGGGACTGCGGGTTCGATTCCCGGAGATCCTGAGTTATTGAGATATTATTGAGACATGGGCTGTGGGTTCGATTCCCGGAGACCCAGAGGTACTGAGAATGGGACTGTGGGTTCAATTCCCACAGATCCTGGATTCGTTTATTTGAGTTGGTTATTTGTTGTTAGCTTAATTGTAGACAGTTGCAGTAATCATCATAATGTTGTTGTTTCGGAAATTATTATCATTTAAACTCTTTATTTTGTTATCATCATTATATTATTGTTTTCTCAGTAGGGCCCTGACCTACCTCGTCACTACTCCATCGAGGTTAGGCTTGGCACTTACCGAGTACCGCCGTGGTGTACTCATGCTACTCTTCTGCACACTTTTGTTGTGCAGATCCAGGTACATCAGAGCAGGCTCGTGCTAGGTGATTTCCGCAGCTTTTCTGGAGACCTCGAGGTATGATCTGCTACGTCCGCAGATCCGGAGGCTTTCCTTCTATTCTAGTAGTACTAGTTGACATTTTTCTTCATTTCGTTGTTAGATACTCTTTACACATAGAGCCACAGTTGTATTTTCTCTTTTAGTCTGTGTTACCGTGGGGTTCCGGATCTTGGTAGTGTTTTATTCATTGTGTGACGGATGTATGTGCCAAGCGGCATGGATTACATATCTTTTATGCTATTTTTCCGCTGTTTCTTATTTAAGTATTTATAACTTGTATATTCCGCAACGTGTTAGGCTTACCTAGTCGTGGGGACTGGGTGCCATCACGATATGTTCACAATTGGTGAACTAGGGTCGTGACAAGTTGGTATCAGAGCTCTAGGTTCATAGGAGTCACGGGACACAGACCGGTTACTTAGAGTCTCGCTGATCGATACGGAGACGTCTGTATTTATCTACGAGGGGCTATGTAACTGTTTAGGAAACTCTTCATTTCTTTTGGATTCCTTGTCGTGCGACATTTTTGGCATCAAAATCTAAACCATTGCTTTCTATTCTCTCACAGATGGTGAGGACACGAGCTACTCGCGATGATCAGGTACCCGCGCCCCCTGTTGCCGCCGTCAGAGGCCGGGGCCAAGGTAGAGGACAAGGACGTGCCCGAGGTGCAGCCACAACACCCGTGCGCGCTGCCGCTGAGGTGCCACCAGTGGATCAGGTTGGAGCGCAGGCACCTGGTACACCGACTACAACTGCTACTACTCCAGCACTACAGGAGACCCTGGCCCAGTTCATGAGTATGTACACCATTTTAGCTCAGGCAGGACTGCTTCCTCTCGTCGCAGCTGCATCTCAGGCCGTGGGAGGAGCCCAGACTCCCGCAGCCGTTACACCGGAGTAGCGTGTGCCGGTGGGACAGGTTCCAGATGTTTTGGTTATGCCTCCTGCCGCCCCAGCACAGCCCGGAGGTGGACCAGCTGCCTCTGAGGACGAGCAACGTAGATTGGAGAGGTTCAAGAAATATGACCCTCCAGTGTTTAGTGGTTTGGCTTCGGATGATGCATTGGGTTTTCTAGAGGAGTGTCATCGTATTCTTCGTACTATGGGGATTGTGGAGACCAGCGGGGTTTCCTTCTCACTGCTTTTCAGTTTCGTGGGGCCGCTTATGATTGGTGGCGCACGTATGAGTTGGATAGTCCAGAGGAGTCTACTTCATTGACTTGGACGCAGTTTTCAGATCTGTTTTTGAGGGAGTTTGTTCCACAGAGCCTTAGGGATTCTTGGCGCTCGGAGTTTGAGCGGTTGCGACAGGGCTCCATGTCAGTATCGGAGTATGCTATCGGTTTCACCCGCCTAGCCAGGCATGCACCGGCTTTGGTAGCCACGGTTCGGGAGCGAGTGCGGAGATTTATTGAGGGCCTTGTTCCGCCTATCCGATCCAGCATGGCCAGAGAGCTTGAGACAGATATATCTTATCAGCAGGCAGTTAGTATTGCCAAGAGGATCGAGAGTATGCTCCCTAGAGAGCGGAGGGAGAGAGAGGCCAAGAGGTCTCGTGAGTCGGGCCATTTCTCTGGTGCCCGCACTTCATCAGCCGGTCGTTTTGGCAGGGGTTATTCCGGTCGACCAGTTCACTCGGCATTGCCCGCAGCCGGTAGTACTCCAGGTCTTCCAGCACCTCAGGAGCCTTATTATGCTCCCCCAGTTTCCCAGTGCACCTCCTGCGCGGGGTCCTTCCAGGGGTCAGACTAGTGGGGGTGAGGCCGGTCAGTCACAGCCACCGCGTCCTCCCGGAGCTTGTTTTGAGTGCGGGGATACTCGCCACCTGGTTAGGGAGTGCCCCAGGCGCAGGAGAGGAGCCCCTCATCAGTCATCACAGCATCCGCGTGGTTCTCAGGGCCAGCAGGCTATCATTCCAGCCCCAGCTGCCACTCCACCTGCCCGGCCAGCCAGGGGCGGGGGTCAGGGTTCCAGAGGCCGCCCTCGAGAGGGGGGACAAGCCAGATTCTATGCTATTCCTGATTGTGCTGCGGCTGTTGCATCTGACTCTGTTATCACAGGTATTATTATGGTTAGTCACAGGGAGGCATCGGTTCTATTCGACCCCGGTTCCACTTTTTCATATGTGTCTTCTTACTTTGCTTCTCATCTGGGTGTGCCTCGGGATTCTTTGAGTGCCCCCATTTATGTTTCCACTCCGGTGGGTGATTCTTTGGCTGTGGACCGCGTATATCGGTCGTGTTTGATTACCATTTGTGATTTTGAGACCAGAGCGGATCTATTGCTGCTTGGGATGGTCGATTTTGATATTATTCTGGGCATGGACCGGTTGTCGCCCCATTATGCTATTCTTGATTGTCACGCCAAGACCGTGACGCTGGCTATGCCAGGCATTCCACGTATTGAGTGGAGTGGTACTCTAGATCACACCCCTAGCCGTGTTATTTCTTTTCTCAGAGCTCAGCGTATGGTTGAGAAGGGGTGTGCTGCTTATCTAGCCTATGTGCGGGACGTCGGTATTGACGCTCCCTTTATTGATTCTGTTCATGTGGTACGTGACTTTGCTGATGTATTTCCAGCTGATCTTCCGGGCATGCCGCCCGACAAAGATATTGACTTTGCTATTGACTTGTTGCCGGCACTCAGCCCATTTCTATTCCACCGTACCGTATGGCTCCTCCTGAGTTGAAGGAGTTGAAGGATCAGTTATAGGAGTTATTGGGCAAGGGTTTTATTCGACCCAGTGTTTCGCCTTGGGGTGCTCCCGTATTGTTTGTGAAGAAAAAGGACGGTTCTATGCGTATGTGTATTGACTATCGTCAGCTGAACAAGGTTACAATGAAGAACCGGTATCCTTTGCCCCGTATTGATGATTTATTTGACCAGCTACAGGGCGCACATGTGTTTTCTAAGATTGATTTGCGCTCTGGGTATCACCAGCTGAAGATTCGGGAGCCAGATATCCCGAAGACTACCTTCAGGACCCGGTGTGGTCACTATGAGTTCCTCGTGATGTCTTTTGGGCTGAATAATGCCCCAGCAGCCTTTATGCATTTGATGCACAGTGTGTTCAGGCCTTATCCTGGACTCGTTCGTGATTGTCTTCATTGATGATATTCTAGTATATTCTCGGAGTCGGGAAGAGCACGAGCAACATTTGAGGATAGTGCTTCAGATTCTGAGGGAGAAGCAGCTTTATGCCAAGTTCTCTAAATGTGAATTCTGGTTGAGTTCAGTGGCATTTTTGGGCCACGTGGTGTCGAGTGATGGTATTCGAGTAGATCCGAGGAAGGTGGAGGCCGTGCGGAGTTGGCCCAGACCCTCCTCCGCTACTGAGATTCGCAGTTTCCTTGGTTTGGCGGGCTATTACCGTCGTTTCGTAGAGGGGTTCTCTTCGATTGCAGCACCTATGACTAGATTGACCCAAAAGGGTGCCCCTTTTCGGTGGACAGACGAGTGTGAGGCGAGCTTTCAGAAGCTCAAGACAGCTTTGACTTCGGCCCCTATATTGATGTTGCCTACAGGTACGGGGTCCTATACCGTATATTGTGATGCCTCACGAGTTGGACTCGGTGCGGTATTGATGCGGGACGGTAGGGTGATTGCCTACGCGTCGAGACAGCTGAAGGTGCATGAGAAGAATTACCATGTTCATGATTTGGAGCTAGCTGCCATTGTTCACGCCTTGAAAATTTGGCGTCATTATTTATATGGGGTTCCTTGTGAGATCTACACCGATCACCGGAGCTTGCAGCACTTGCTTAAGCAGAAGGACCTGAATATGCGTCAGAGGAGATGGTTGGAGCTACTGAAGGACTATGATATTACTATTCTCTATCATCCGGGCAAGGCTAATGTGGTTGCTGATGCCTCGAGTCGTCGGGCAGAGAGTTTGGGGAGTTTAGCATATCTACCGGCTTCGGAGAGGCCTATGGCGATGGATGTTCAGGCTTTAGCTAGACAGTTTGTTAGACTGGATCTTTCGGAGCCCAGCCGGATTCTGGCATGTGTGGTTTCTCGGTCTTCTCTATTTGACCGCATCAGGGAGCGTCAGTTCGACGACCCACATTTGCTTGTCCTTCGGGATAGAGTTCGGCGTGGTGATGCTCGAGATGTTACCATCGGAGATGATGGAGTCATGAGGATGCAGGGGCGTATCTGTGTGCCCAATGTAGATGATCTTCGAGAGCCTGATTCTAGCAGAGGCCCATAGTTCGCGGTATTCCATCCATCCGGGTGCCGCGAAGATGTATCAGGACTTGAAACATCATTACTGGTGGAGGCGGATGAAGAGGGATATAGTTGATTATGTTTCTAGATGCCTCAACTGCCAGCAGGTGAAGTATGAGCATCAGCGTCCGGTGGATTGATGCAGCAGATTGAGATTCCCGAGTGGAAATGGGAGCGCATTACCATGGACTTTGTATCTGGACTTCCACGGACGGTTAGGAAGTTTGATTCCATTTGGGTTATTGTGGATCGGCTGACCAAGTCCGCCCATTTCATACCGGTGAGTACTGCTTATTCATCGGAACGACTGGCGGAGATCTATATCAGGGAGATAGTTCGGCTGCATGGTATTCCAGTTTCCATCATTTCGGATAGAGGCACTCGGTTCACTTCACGGTTCTGGAGAGCCGTACAGCAGGAGTTAGGTACTCGGGTAGAGCTTCCGAGGCCTTGAAAACCTCATTCTATGTTGCCTCGATTTACGTGCACGATCCGAGCATGTAGCCGGAAAGATTTTGTGATAGAAAATATGAATTCTATGAGAAATTTGGATAAAAATGATATTAATATTGATATGGTTGACTTCGGTCAACATTTTTGGTAAACGGATCCGGACCCGAGATTTGATGGTCCCGAGAGGTCCGTAGGAAAATATGGGACTTGGACATGCGTCCGGAGTCGAATTCCGAGGCCTAGAGCCCGAGTTATGAATTTTTATGTGAAATTGTTTTCGATGTAATTATTAAAGGAAATAAATTAATTGACCTTGGTATCGGGCTCGTATTTTGGTTCCGACGCCCGGTACAAGTCTTAAATATTATATATGTGATTTCTGTAAAGTTTGGTGACATTTGGATGTCGTTTGAGATGTTTTGGACCTTGAGTTCCAAGTTAAGAAGTTTTAAAAAATCAAAAGTATGAAAATCATGAGTTTGAGGCTTGATTTGATGAAAACGAGGTGATATTGGCGATGTGATCGCACGAACAAGTTCATAATGTGTTTTTGAGGTCATGTGCATATTTGGTTTGGAGCCCCGAGGGCTCGGGTGAACTTTGGATAGGCCACGAGATCAATTTTTCATGTTAGAAGTTGCTGTCTGCAACTGGTCTGCAGAGTTCGCAAATGCGAACAATAGTTCGCAAATGCGAACTCCCCACTATTCTGCAGAGTTCGCAAATGCGAACAATAGTTCGCAAATGCGAACTCCCCCTATTGTGTCTGTGTTCGCAAATGCGAACAATAGTTCGCAAATGCGAACTTGACCTTTCTGTGCCTGTGCTCGCAAATGCGAGCTATAGTTCGCAAATGCGAACTGGCCACTATTCCGCATGGGTTCGCAAATGCGAACAATAGTTCGCAAATGCGAACCTCCCCATATTTAGCCTGTGTTCGCAATTGCGAACAATAGTTCGCAAATGCGAACTTCCCAGTTTTGCCTTGGCTTCGCAAATGCGAAGAAATGTTCGCAAATGCGAACTTCCCACCCTTAGCTTATTTTTCAAACTCCGGAAATTGGTCGGGGTTCGCAATTGCGAACCCATGTTCGCAAATGCGAACACAGAGACCTGAAAAACACGAATTTCAGTCATTTCTTCATTTTTCACAAAACCAAAACACCCATTTGCGACTCTTCAAGGATTTCTTCTTCATCAAAACGATTGTAAGTCACTTTTTACTTAATTCTTTCAATTCCTAACATCATTAAACATGTTTTTCATAAGAAATCAAAGATTTTCATGGTAAAATTCTTGTTTTTGTTAGAAAATAGGGTTTTTCATAAATTGGGGAATTGGACCTCGAATCGAGGTCCGATTTTGAAACAAATTATATATATGAACTCGTGGGGGAATGGGTAACCGGATTTTGGCTCTAACCCCGAATTCCGACCATGTGGGCCCGGGGTTGAAATTCACTATTCATGGCAGAATGTTGTAAAAGTGGTATTTGGTCTTAAGAATTAGTTTGTTGAGTAGAATTGATGATATTAAATCAATTGTGTATAGATACAATTGGATTGGAGTCAAATTCGAAAGGAAAGGGCATTGCTACGGATTAAATCATTCGTAAACTTTCGAGGTAAGTGTTTGTTCTATCCTAGTTTGTAGGGATATGAATTTAATTATAAATATTGTTGACATAGAGATTATTGGCTAAATGCCGGTAACATATATACTATATAATTGGGATCGGGTGGTACGCCTACCACAAGATATAATTATTGATATAATTGGGAGCGGGTGGTACGCCTACCACGAGATATAATTATTGATATATTTGGGAGCGGGTGGTACGCCTACCACAAGATATAATTATTGATATCATTGGGAGCGGGTGGTACGCCTACCACGATATATAATTATTGATAATTGGGATCGGGTGGTACGCCTACCACGAGATATAATTATTGATATATTTGGGAGCGGGTGGTACGCCTACCACAAGATATAATTATTGATATAATTGGGAGCGGGTGGTACACCTACCACAAGATATAATTATTGATATAATTGGGAGCGGGTGGTACGCCTACCACGAGGTATAATTATTGATATATTTGGGAGCGGGTGGTACGCCTACCACAAGATATAATTATTGATATAATTGGGAGCGGGTGGTACGCCTACCACGAGATATAATTATTGATATATTTGGGAGCGGGTGGTACGCCTACCACAAGATATAATTATTGATATCATTGGGAGCGGGTGGTACGCCTACCACGATATATAATTATTGATAATTGGGAGCGGGTGGTACGCCTACCACAAGAGATAATTAATGTGATAGTTGGGAGCGGGTGGTACGCCTACCACGAGACATGAAATGAAAGAGGAAATTGAGACAAGAAAGTAAGGTTTATTCTATTGATTTGATTATTCTGGATAACTTGAGTTATTGACTGTTATTTTAGAGCAGAGTATTTCTTTATAAATGTATCGTATATATACATATATATATCTATATTGCAACTGTACAGGTTTAGGTGGGTGACTGGCCTTAGCCTTGTCACTAGTTCGCCGGGATAGGCCAGGCACTTACCAGCACATGGGGTCGGTTGTGCTGATACTACACTCTGCGCTCTTTTTGCGCAGATACAGGTTACGGACAACAGCAACGGTAGTAGCGACTTGTGGATTTTTCGACTACCGAGACTACGAGGTAGCCTTGCAGGCGTCCGCAGGACCCGTTGTCTCTTCTATCTATGCTTTTCATTCCGTTATCTCATGTAATCGAGATAAACAGCTTGTATTTTCTTTCAGACAGTTATGTGTATTATTCTTAGAAGTTCGTGAGTATTGTGACACCAATCTTGGGTAGTATATGAGATTTGGATTTTCTTTATCACATTTGACTAAGTCTTCCGCTGTAATTTTTATGTTGTTAATAAGAAATTAGTAATTAATGGAGATGTAATTAATATTTGGCTTGCCTAGCTTCCATTTAGTAGGCGCCATCATGACCCCGATGGTGGGAAATCCGGGTCGTGACAAGTTGGTATCGGAGCACTAGGTTGCACAGGTCTCACAACTTACGAACAACCTTAGTAGAGTCTGAAGGATCGGTACGGAAACGTCTGTATTTATCTTCCAGAGGCTATTGAGTTAGGAAAAAGTCTCTCATTTGTTCTTTCTTGTCGTGCTACTTGATCCTCAATTACTGATTGAATTTCTATTCTGTCCTTTCGCAGATGGTAAGGACACGCACTTCTTCGTCCGCCGACCAGCAGCCTGAGCCCCAGACAGCTCCTGTGAGGGGCAGGGGTCGAGGCCGTATCAGAGGCCGTGGTAGGGGTAGAGCTCAGCCTCAGGCAGCTACCCCAGAGGTGGAGCCTCATATTGAGATGGAAGAGGAGGTTCCGGTTCCAGCAGCTCCAGTGGGCCCAGCTCGGGTCCCAAGAGAGGCTTTGATTACCCCGGATCTCCGGGATGCTTTGGTCAGAATAGCGGGATTTATGGATAGCATTGCTAGAGCGGGTTTATTATCAGTTGCCCCAGCCACTTCTCAGGCTGGAGGAGGGGCCCGGACTCCTATTGCTCATACTCCGGAGCCAGTAGCTCCTCAGCCTCAGGCACCAGTAATTCAGCCAGCTGTGGCCACTCAGTCAGGTACCACAGCTTATGCCGGCGATGGAGCGGCCATGACTTTCGATTCGTTATGGAGGCTTGATCGGTTCTCCAAGCTATTTACCACTACATTCGGTGGAGCCGCATCAGAGGATCCTCAGGACTTTTTATTCGGTTGCCATGAGATTCTCAAGACTACGGGGATCGTGGAGACAAACGGAGTTGATTTCGGTACCTTCAGACTTGCAGGATCCGCCAAGACTCGGTGGAGAGATTATTGCTCGACTCGACCAAGCAGGGTCCCCAGCTCTATCATGGGACCGGTTTGGAACCGTTTATGGAGAAGTTTCTCCTCGCTACTCGACGGGATTTACTTCGGAGGCGCTTGAGCGCCTCCATCGTGGCACTCATGACGAGCTACACAAGATGAGACGAGATTCATTGACTTGGCTCGTCATGCAGCGGTGATACTTCCCACGGAGCGGGAGAGGGTCCGCAGATTTATAGATGGGCTTAATCGGCCGATTAGACTCCAGATGGCTATGGGCGTGGGGAGTGACATATCATTTCAGGAGGCAGCCAATGCAGCACGCAGATCGAGATGGCTCTGTCACAGGGAGCGAGACATGGATCAGATAAGAGATCTCGTAATTCGGGTAGATTCAGTGGTACCTCGTCCGGAGATAGAGATTTTTATGATAGAGGCCATCCTCCTAGGCCTTATCAGTCAGCTCTTCAGGTTTCTCATGATGCTTCAGGTGATCGTAATTCTCAGCCACGCTACTCTGATCAGCAGCCTATCGGTGCACCACCACTTCTCCATTTTCAGCAGCCGAGGGCTTGTTTTACGTGCGGTGATCTTAGGCACATTGCAAGGTATTGCCCTCGAGCTTCTGACAGATCTCACCAGCAGGGTTCTCGTGCCATGATTCAGGCCCCAGTTCCCTCACAGCCTGCCCAGCCAGCTAGAGGCGGAGGTAGAGGACATAGAGGTGGAGGTAGAGGTCATAGAGGCGGAGCTCAGACCGATAGAGGTAGAGACCAGCCAACAGCTGATTGTCCTAGAGATACTGCTCAGGGTGGTGGGGCACAGCCCCGATGTTATGCACTTCCCGCCAGACCAGAGGCTGAGTCTTCCGATGCCGTCATTACAGGTATTATTTTGGTTTGTGATAGAAAGGCATCAGCATTATTTGACCCTGGGTCTACATATTCGTATGTGTCTTCCTATTTTGCACCATACTTGATTCAGCCCAGTGATCCACTGAGTGTTCCCGTTCATGTGTCTACACCAGTAGGCGACTCTATTGTGGTTGATCGAGTTCATCGGTCATGTATTATAGTAATTGAGGGTCTTGAGACCCGTGCTGATTTATTACTCCTAAATATGGTGGACTTCGATATTATACTAGGCATGGACTGGCTATCTCCTTATCATGCTATTTTAGATTGCCATGCCAAGACTGTGACTTTAGCTCTGCCAAATTCACCTCGTATAGAGTGGAAAGGAATTTCAGGTCATACTAGCCGTAATGTTATTTCTTATGTTAAAGCTCAGCGTATGGTTGGAAAGGGATGCTTGGCTTATTTGGCCTATGTCCGTGATTCTAGTGCTGAGGTTCCTTCTATTGACTCTGTGCCTGTGGTTCGCGAATTTCCTGAAGTATTTCCTTCAGACTTGCCAGGTATGCCGCCCGATAGGGACATTGATTTTTGCATTGATTTGGCTCCAGGCACTCAGCCCATTTCCATTCCCCCATACCGTATGGCTCCGCCGGAGTTAAAAGAATTGAAGGAACAGTTGCAGGATTTACTTGAAAAGGGTTTCATTAGGCCCAGTGTTTCGCCGTGGGGTGCACCTGTATTATTTGTTAAGAAAAAAGATGGTCCGATGAGAATGTGCATTGACTATCGACAGTTAAACAAGGTGACTATCAAAAATAAATATCCACTTCCGCGAATTGATGATTTATTTGACCAGCTTCAGGGTGCCAAGGTATTTTCAAAGATAGATTTGAGATCTGGCTATCATCAGCTGAAGATTAGGGCATCTGATGTCCCTAAGACCGCGTTCCGCACTCGGTATGGACATTATGAATTCCTGGTCATGTCGTTTGGGTTGACAAATGCTCCAGCAGCTTTTATGGAATTAATGAATCGGGTGTTCCGGCCTTATTTAGACTTGTTTGTAATAGTCTTCATTGATGACATATTAATATATTCCCGCAGTCAGGAGGAGCATGCGCAACATCTCAGAGTGGCCTTGCAGACTCTGAGAGATAGCCAGCTACATGCAAAATTTTCAAAGTGCGACTTTTGGCTAAGTTCAGTTGCATTCCTGGGTCATATTGTGACGGCAGCAGGTATTCAGGTTGATCCGAAGAAAATTGAGGCAATCAAGAGCTGGCCTAGACCGACATCAGCCCCAGATATTCTGAGTTTCTTGGGGTTAGCGGGTTATTACCGCCGATTCGTAGAAGGATTTTCTTCTATTGCAACCCCACTGACCAGATTGACCCAGAAGGGTGTTCAATTTGAATGGTCCGATGAATGTGAGGCGAGCTTTCAAAAGCTCAAGACAACCTTGACCACCGCACCGGTATTGGTTTTACCCACAGGTACGGGACCTTATACTGTTTATTGTGATGCTTCCCGTATTGGGCTTGGTGCAGTGTTAATGCAGGATGGCGGGGTTAGCCTATGCTTCGAGGCAGTTGAAGATTCATGAAAAGAATTACCGAGTGCATGATCTAGAATTGGCGGCGATTATTCATGCATTGAAGATCTGGAGGCATTATTTGTATGGTGTAGTATGTGAAGTATACACCGATCATAAGAGTCTTCAGTACTTGTTTAAGCAGAAAGAGTTGAATATGAGGCAGAGAAGGTGGCTAGAGTTGCTAAAAGACTATGATGTTACTATTTTATATCACCCGGGTAAGGCCAATGTGGTGGCCGATGCATTGAGTAGAAAGTCTGCCAGCATGGGTAGTCTTGCATATATTCCGGTCAGTCAGAGACCATTAGCTATAGATGTCCAGGCCTTAGCTAACCGGTTCGTGAGATTAGACATTTTCGAGCCTAGCAGGGTGTTAGCCTGCACGGTCGCTCGTTCTTCCTTATTTGAGCGTATCCGTGAGAGGCAATTTGATGATCCTCATTTGCGTGAGTTGAGAGATACAATACAGCGGGGAGGCGCCACACAGGTAAATCTAGATGATGATGGGATATTGAAATTGCAGGGTCGAGTTTGTGTGCCCAATGTCGAAGGAATTCGAGAGTTAATCTTAGCGGAGGCCCACAGCTCACGGTATTCTATTCACCCGGGTGCCGCGAAGATGTACCAGGACTTACGGCAACACTATTGGTGGCGCAGAATGAAGAAAGATATCGTTGCGTATGTCGCTCGGTGTCTAAATTGTCAGCAGGTGAAATATGAGCACTAGAGACCTGGTGGTGTATTCCAGAGAATTGAAATTCCCGAGTGGAAATGGGAGCGGGTCACTATGGATTTCGTTACTGGACTTCCTTTGACTCGGAGGAAATTTGATGCTATTTGGGTCATTGTTGATAGGCTGACCAAGTCAGCACACTTTATTCCAGTATCCGTCTCCTACTCATCGGAGAGGTTAGCGGAGGTTTACATTAGGGAGATTGTTCGTCTCCATGGAGTGCCAGTATCTATTATCTCTGATCGGGGTACGCAGTTTACCTCGCGGTTCCGGAGAGCGGTCCAGCAGGAGTTAGGCACCCAGGTTCAGTTGAGTACAGCATTTCATCCTCAGACGGATGGCCAGTCCGAGAGGACTATTCAGATTCTTGAGGACATGCTTCGAGCCTGTGTTATTGATTTCGGAGGCTCGTGGGATCGGTTTCTACCATTAGCAGAGTTCGCCTACAATAACAGTTACCAATCTAGCATCCAGATGGCTCCGTATGAGGCGTTGTATGGTAGGCGATGTCGATCACCGGTTGGATGGTTTGAACCGGGAGAGGCTCGGTTGTTGGGTACAGACTTAGTTCAGGAGGCCTTGGATAAGGTCAAGACTATTCAGGAGAGATTGCGTTCAGCTCAGTCTAGGCAAAAGACTTATGCGGATCGCAAGGTGCGAGATGTAGATTTCATGGTTGGTGAACGAGTATTGCTTCGGGTGTCGCCTATGAAGGGCGTGATGAGGTTCGGGAAGAAGGGCAAGCTCAGCCCTAGGTATATTGGTCCATTTGAGATTCTAGACAGAGTGGGAGGGGTGGCTTACAGATTAGCTTTGCCGCCTAGCTTATCAGCCGTGCATCCAGCTTTTCATGTATCTATGCTTCGGAGATACCACGGCGATCCCACACATGTGTTAGACTTCAGTACTGTCCAATTGGACAATGATCTATCTTACGAGGAGGAGCCGGTAGCCATTCTAGACCGGCAGGTTCGACAGCTGAGGTCGAAGAGTTATCCTTCCGTGCGTGTTCAGTGGAGAGGTCAGCCTCCTGAGGCATCGACCTGGGAGTCCGAGTCTGATATGCGGAGCCGTTACCCACACTTGTTTCCTGACTCAGGTACTTCTTCTTTTGTCCGTTCGAGGACGAACGGTTGTTTTAGAGGTGGAGATTGTGACGACCCAAAGGGTCATCACTTATTTTATTAATAATTTCGAGCTTCGAGGCCTTGAAAACCTCATTCTATGTTGCCTCGATTTACGTGCACGATCCGAGCATGTAGCCGGAAAGATTTTGTGATAGAAAATATGAATTCTATGAGAAATTTGGATAAAAATGATATTAATATTGATATGGTTGACTTCGGTCAACATTTTTGGTAAACGGATCCGGACCCGAGATTTGATGGTCCCGAGAGGTCCGTAGGAAAATATGGGACTTGGACATGCGTCCGGAGTCGAATTCCGAGGCCTAGAGCCCGAGTTATGAATTTTTATGTGAAATTGTTTTCGATGTAATTATTAAAGGAAATAAATTAATTGACCTTGGTATCGGGCTCGTATTTTGGTTCCGACGCCCGGTACAAGTCTTAAATATTATATATGTGATTTCTGTAAAGTTTGGTGACATTTGGATGTCGTTTGAGATGTTTTGGACCTTGAGTTCCAAGTTAAGAAGTTTTAAAAAATCAAAAGTATGAAAATCATGAGTTTGAGGCTTGATTTGATGAAAACGAGGTGATATTGGCGATGTGATCGCACGAACAAGTTCATAATGTGTTTTTGAGGTTATGTGCATATTTGGTTTGGAGCCCCGAGGGCTCGGGTGAACTTTGGATAGGCCACGAGATCAATTTTTCATGTTAGAAGTTGTTGTCTGCAATTGGTCTGCAGAGTTCGCAAATGCGAACAATAGTTCGCAAATGCGAACTCCCCACTATTCTGCAGAGTTCGCAAATGCGAACAATAGTTCGCAAATGCGAACTCCCCCCTATTGTGCCTGTGTTCGCAAATGCGAACAATAGTTCGCAAATGCGAACTTGACCTTTCTGTGCCTGTGCTCGCAAATGCGAGCTATAGTTCGCAAATGCGAACTGGCCACTATTCCGCATGGGTTCGCAAATGCGAACAATAGTTCGCAAATGCGAACCTCCCCATATTTAGCCTGTGTTCGCAATTGCGAACAATAGTTCGCAAATGCGAACTTCCCAGTTTTGCCTTGGCTTCGCAAATGCGAAGAAATGTTCGCAAATGCGAACTTCCCACCCTTAGCTTATTTTTCAAACTCCGGAAATTGGTCGGGGTTCGCAATTGCGAACCCATGTTCGCAAATGCGAACACAGAGACCTGAAAAACACGAATTTCACTCATTTCTTCATTTTTCACAAAACCAAAACACCCATTTGCGACTCTTCAAGGATTTCTTCTTCATCAAAACGATTGTAAGTCACTTTTTACTTAATTCTTTCAATTCCTAACATCATTAAACATGTTTTTCATAAGAAATCAAAGATTTTCATGGTAAAATTCTTGTTTTTGTTAGAAAATAGGGTTTTTCATAAATTGGGGAATTGGACCTCGAATCGAGGTCCGATTTTGAAACAAATCATATACATGAACTCGTGGGGGATGGGTAACCGGATTTTGGTACTAACCCCGAATTCCGACCATGTGGGCCCGGGGTTGAAATTCACTATTCATGGCAGAATGTTGTAAAAGTGGTATTTGGTCTTAAGAATTAGTTTGTTGAGTAGAATTGATGATATTAAATCAATTGTGTATAGATACAATTGGATTGGAGTCAAATTCGAAAGGAAAGGGCATTGCTACGGATTAAATCATTCGTAAACTTTCGAGGTAAGTGTTTGTTCTATCCTAGTTTGTAGGGATATGAATTTAATTATAAATATTGTTGACATAGAGATTATTGGCTAAATGCCGGTAACATATATACTATATAATTGGGATCGGGTGGTACGCCTACCACAAGATATAATTATTGATATAATTGGGAGCGGGTGGTACGCCTACCACGAGATATAATTATTGATATATTTGGGAGCGGGTGGTACGCCTACCACAAGATATAATTATTGATATCATTGGGAGCGGGTGGTACGCCTACCACGATATATAATTATTGATAATTGGGATCGGGTGGTACGCCTACCACGAGATATAATTATTGATATATTTGGGAGCGGGTGGTACGCCTACCACAAGATATAATTATTGATATAATTGGGAGCGGGTGGTACACCTACCACAAGATATAATTATTGATATAATTGGGAGCGGGTGGTACGCCTACCACGAGGTATAATTATTGATATATTTGGGAGCGGGTGGTACGCCTACCACAAGATATAATTATTGATATCATTGGGAGCGGGTGGTACGCCTACCACGAGATATAATTATTGATATATTTGGGAGCGGGTGGTACGCCTACCACAAGATATAATTATTGATATCATTGGGAGCGGGTGGTACGCCTACCACGATATATAATTATTGATAATTGGGAGCGGGTGGTACGCCTACCACAAGAGATAATTAATGTGATAGTTGGGAGCGGGTGGTACGCCTACCACGAGACATGAAATGAAAGAGGAAATTGAGACAAGAAAGTAAGGTTTATTCTGTTGATTTGATTATTCCGGATAACTTGAGTTATTGACTGTTATTTTAGAGCAGAGTATTTCTTTATAAATGTATCGTATATATACATATATATATCTATATTGCAATGTACAGGTTTAGGTGGGTGACTGGCCTTAGCCTTGTCACTAGTTCGCTGGGATAGGCCAGGCACTTACCAGCACATGGGGTCGGTTGTGCTGATACTACACTCTGCACTCTTTTTGCGCAGATACAGGTTACGGACAGCAGCAGCGGCAGTAGCGACTTGTGGATTTTCCGACTACTGAGACTACGAGGTAGCCTTGCAGGCGTCTGCAGGACCCGTTGTCTCTTCTATCTATGCTTTTCATTCCGTTATCTCATGTAATCGAGATAAACAACTTGTATTTTCTTTCAGACAATTATGTGTATTATTCTTAGAAGTTCGTGAGTATTGTGACACCAATCTTGGGTAGTATATCAGATTTGGATTTTCTTTATCACATTTGACTAAGTCTTCCGCTGTAATTTTTATGTTGTTAATAAGAAATTAGTAATTAATGGAGATGTAATTAATATTTGGCTTGCCTAGCTTCCATTTAGTAGGCGCCATCATGACCCCGATGGTGGGAAATCCGGGTCGTGACAAGTTGGTATCAGAGCACTAGGTTGCATAGGTCTCACAACTTTTCATCCCCAGACTGATGGTCAGTCCGAGCGCACTATTCAGATTTTGGAGGATATGCTCCGTGCGTGCGTGATTGAGTTTGGAGGTTCATGGGACCACTTCTTGCCGCTGGCGGAGTTTGCTTATAACAACAGCTACCAGTCTAGTATTCAGATGGCACCGTATGAGGCCCTATATGGTAGGAGGTGCAGGTCTCCCGTGGGTTGGTTTGAGCCGGGCGAGGCCAGGTTGCTAGGTACTGATATGGTTCAGGATGCTATGGACAAGGTCAAGGTAATTCAGGACAGACTTCGTGCAGCCCAGTCTAGAGAGAAGAGTTATGCGGACAAGAAGGTTCGCGATGTGGCGTTTATGGTTGGCGAGCGGGTTCTACTTCGAGTCTCGCCCATGAAGGGCGTTATGAGGTTTGGGAAGAAAGGAAAGCCGAGTCCTAGATTTATTGGCCCTTTTGAGATTTTGAGGCGTGTTGGGGAGGTTGCTTATGAGTTGGCCTTACCTCCCAGCCTAGCCGGAGTTCACCCCGTATTTCATGTCTCCATGCTCCGGAGATACCATGGTGACCCGTCGCATGTGTTGGATTTCACTTCTGTTCAGCTAGACAAGGATCTGTCTTATGTTGAGGAGCCGGTAGCCATTCTAGACAGGCAGGTCAGAAAGCTAAGGTCAAAGAACATCGCTTCGGTAAAGGTTCAGTGGCGGGGCCAGCCGGTCGAGGAGGCGACTTGGGAGACCGAGCAGGATATGCGCAGCCAGTACCCTCATCTTTTCACTACTCCGGGTATGTTTTCTATGCTCGTTCGAGGACGAACGAATCTTTAAGTGTGGGAAGATGTAACGACCCGACCGGTCGTTTTAGAAAATTACGCCCCAATCCCTAATTTAACTGTTCCCCTAAGTTCATTTCTGCTATTGTGGGTTGCCGGGAGAGTCGGTTTCGAAAATTTGAACATTTTGGGACACTTAGTCCCTAAATAAGAGCTTTGAAACTAGAAAACGGTCCGTAGCCGGAACAGTATTAAGACGATCTCGGAACGGAAATCCGATGGTTTCATTAGCTCCGTTAGGTGATTTCGGGGTTGGAAGCGCGTTTGGAATGTATTTTGGAGGTCCGTAGCTCAATTAGGCTTGAAATGCCGAAGGTTGAAATTTTGGCGAATCCGAACGATAGGTGAGATTTTGATCCGGGGGTCGGAATGGAATTCGACAATTTCTGTAGCTTCGTTATGTGATTTTGGATATGTCCGCAAATTTTTAGGTCATTCGGACGTCGTTTGGTCGGGTTTTAGATCGAATGTGCAATTCGGAAAGTTTTAAGAAATTTAGGCTTGAATTCGATGTGAATTATGGGTTTTGATGTTGTTAGACGCGTTTTGAGGATTGGGACAAGTTCGAATAAGGTATTAGGATGTGTTAGTGTGTTTGGATGAGGTCCCGGGGGCCTCGGGGTGGTTTCGGATGGTTAAACGGAAGGAAAACATGGAAAATTGCAGGTTGGGCCTTCTGTTCTGTCGTTTTCGCCCCTGCGGAAATGGGACCGCAGAGGCGAGTCCGCAAGAGCGGAACTTGGGGCGCAGGAGCGCCTGGGTTCGCAGAGGCGGATCCTCTTCCGCTGAGGCGGAGTCGCGGGTGCGGAAGACTCATCGCAGAAGCGACCTTGGGTCGGGGAGTGAGAACCGCAGGAGCGGAGGGGAAATCCGCTTAAGCGAGTCCGCAGAAGCGGACCACTGATCGCAGAAGCGGGAATGCTCGCAGGAGCGATTGGCCAATCGCGGAAGCGGACGCGCGGAAGCGGTCCTTTTCTCGCAGAAGCGGATTGGGCCGGCCAGGCCTAGACTTCGCAAAAGCGACATTTTGTCGCGGAAGCGGATCCGCAGAAGCGGAATTTTGTCCGCAGAAGCGGAAATCGCAGGGAGTTAATTATGTCAGAAGTTAGAAATTTCAGAAACATTTCCAAACTTTGAGGGCTCGGCTTAAGGGGCGATTTGGGCGATTTTGAAGGGAGATTCAAGGGGTTTCTTCAGGTAATCAATTATGGACTCCAATTATGATTGTTGTTGATAATATTATGCAAGTTTTTCATGAAAATTGAGGAATTAGGGGTAATTAATGGGGGTTTTCACCCTAGACCAAAACCTTTAGAAAATCAAGGCTTTGAGTGGGCAAATGGAGTCCGAATTTGATAAACTTTATATGCTTAGACTCGTATTGAGACAAGGGTTCCGAATATATAACTTTCGTGATTTTTCGATAAGCGTACCGAAAGTCGGGTTTTGGCAACTTGTGGGTTTTGGTGAATTCTGAGTTAATTTGATTGGGTAATGCCCAATTGGCCTATTTTGATGTGATTCTATTGATTTTTATCAGATTCTACACTTGTGGAGGCCGGCATTCGCGGCAAGAGGGTTATTTCTTAGCGGTTTCGTACCGGAATTGAGGTAAGTGGCTTGTCTAACTTCGTGTGGGGGACTTTCACCCCTAGGATATTATTGTGATACTTTAAATGCCTTGTACGCGAGGTGACGGGCGTGTACATGCGCTGGTTGTTGAACACATACTTTACTCAAAATGTTCAATGAGTGATATTCCTGTTTTTAGTTGTTAAATTCGATATTCCTACCCGGTGGTAGTTAGAAAAGCATGATTAGATAGAATCTAACTGTCTAGTTGCTTAATTGACTTACTTGAGTTTTCTTGGTAATCGCTGGCGCTGTTCATCGGCGAAGTTATCATTAAGCATATTATACTTCTCTCTGTGTATTCCTTTACTTGCTGTGGTTATGGACTACGGGTTCGATTCCCGAGATCCTGAGATTATTGAAATGTGGACTACGGGTTCGATTCCCGAGATCCTGAGATTATTGAAATGTGGACTACGGGTTCGATTCCCGAGATCCTGAGATTATTGAAATGTGGACTACGGGTTCGATTCCCGAGATCCCTGAGATTTTTGAAATGTGGACTACGGGTTCGATTCCCGAGATCCTGAGATTATTGAAATATGGTCTACGGGTTCGATTCCCGAGATCCTGAGATTTATTGAAATGAGGACTACGGGTTCGATTCCCGAGATCCTGACTTATTGGTAGGGACTGCGGGTTCGATTCCCGGAGATCCTGAGTTATTGAGATATTATTGAGACATGGGCTGCGGGTTCGATTCCCGGAGACCCAGAGGTACTGAGAATGGGACTGTGGGTTCAATTCCCACAGATCCTGGATTTGTTTATCTGAGTTGGTTATTTGTTGTTAGCTTAATTGTAGACAGTTGCAGTAATCATCATAATGTTGTTGTTTCGGAAATTATTATCATTTAAACTATTTATTTTGTTATCATCATTATATTATTGTTTTCTCAGTAGGGCCCTGACCTACCTCGTCACTACTCCATCGAGGTTAGGCTTGGCACTTACTGAGTACCGACGTGGTGTACTCATGCTACTCTTCTGCACACTTTTGTTGTGCAGATCCAGGTACATCAGGACAGGCTCGTACTAGGTGATTCCGCAGCTTTCTGGGAGACTTCGAGGTATGATCTGCTACGTCCGCGGATCCGGAGGCTTCCCTTCTATTCTAGTATTACTAGTTGACATTTTTCTTCATTTCGTTGTTAGATATTCTTTACACATAGAGCCACAGTTGTATTCCCCTTTTAGTCTGTGTTACCGTGGGGTTTCGGATCTTGGTAGTGTTTTATTCATTGTGTGACGGATGTATGTGCCAAGCGGCACGGATTACATATCTTTTATGTTATTTTCCGCTATTTCTTATTTAAGTATTTATAACTTATAGATTCCGCAACGTGTTAGGCTTACCCAGTTTCGTGGGGACTGGGTGCCATCACGACATATTCACAATTGGTGAACTAGGGTCGTGACACATTACCAATCAAAGATCAGGGTCGAGACTGAGCAGCTGGGTGCCCCCTGAGGTTCAGTTCATCCAAATTGATTAGCAGTCAAGGCCCCGAGAGATACCGACAGGGAACCAAGATCAAATAGGGAACGATACCAGCCATATGTCGCAGATCGAAGAAATAATGGTCCGGGACGTAATCCTCCTCGGAATGATCGAAGAAATGATAGAGGGTAAAATTCTCGGGGATTTTTGTGTAAGAGCGGTTTTGATAAACATACTGAGCTCGCAGAAACACCTCGATTATCGGAGTATAATTTCAGTGTTGATGTATTGGGGATCTTATCGTCTATTGGAAGGATCAGAGACACCAGGTGGCCTAGACCTATACAAACTGATACTTCTCAAAAAAGTCCAAACTTGATGTGTAAATATCATGGCACGCACGGCCATACGACCGAAGACTGCAGACAACTAAGGGAGGAGTTTGCTCGATTGTTCAATGAGGGTTATCTTCAAGAGTTTCTCAGTGATCGACTAAGAATCACTTCTGAGAAAGAGACGCCAATAGAAAGAATGAGCAGGAAGAGCCGCAACATGTAATTCATATGATCATTAGCAGTGTTGATGTTCCACAAGGTCCTATATTCAAACGTACCAAGGTTCCGATTACCATAGAAAAACGGACTTGGAGTTATGTGCCCAAAGGAATTCTATCATTCAATGATGAGGAAGCGAAAGGCATTTCTCCGCCGCATAATGACGCCCTGGTAATTCCTATTATGTGAAATGAAATTCAAGTTAAATGTGTTCTAGTAGATCCACCAGGCAGCTCAACAAACATATTGGATCAAGGGTCGTAGAGCAGCTCAACCTACAGGACCAAATTGTACTTGCATCTCGAGTCCTAATCAGCTTCAACACCGTAATTGAAACAATAAAGGGGAAGATAATCCTACCAGTGAACGTGGCTGGGACCATCCAAGATACGAAATTTCATGTTATTGAAAGTGACATGAGATATAATACACTACTCGGGAGGCCATGGATCCATAATATGAGGGCAATACCATTGACTATTCATCACATGATGAAATTCCTAAAATTGGATGATGTGAAAATAGTTTACGAGGAACAACACACAGCAAAGGAAATATTTTCAACCTATGAGGTGACACTAATACCAGCTCTTTTGATCCCGGAAAAATCAAGCACCAAAGATAAACAGACGGCCAAATAGCAATCATCGTCCCTAACCTCGACCAAATTGGAGAAATGGGTAATTGAAGAAGAAAAGAATTTCCTTACTCCTCGAACTTTCGTTGTTCCCAAAGAGTTAGATACAACCAAGTCAATGGTCGAGGAGCTGACACAGGTCATACTGATCTAGTATATGCCTGAGAGAAAGGTATACCTGGGAACGGGATTAACCCCCAAACTCATGAAAAAACTCATTCAATTTCTTATCGATAACATGGATTGTTTTGCTTGGTCTCATTTAGACATGATAGGGATCCTATTGGAAATAACAATACACCGGCTAAGCCTCGACCCCACGTTCAAACCAGTAGCTCCAAAAAGAAGGCTGCAGTCTGAGGTGAAACATGCATGCATAAAGGATGAGGTAACTAAACTTCTTAAAATAGGGTCCATTCGAGAGCTAAAATACCCCGAATGGTTAGCCAACGCAGTTGTAGTCCATAAAAAGGGAACAAACTTAGAATGTGTGTAGATTATAAGGATTTAAACAAGCATGCCCTAAAGACTCCTTTCTATTGCCTAACATCAATCACATGATCTATGCCACGGCCGGCCACGAGATCCTTACCTTTCTCGATGCCTATTTCGGGTACAATCAAATTTAGATGAACACAGAAGAACAAGAGAAGTCCTTGTTTATCACTAAGTTTGGAATAAATTGTTACAATGTAATGACCTTCGGGATAATAAATGTTGGAGCTACATACCTACGCCGAGTTAACAAAATGTTCGAGGAACATATAGGTAAATTAATGGAAGTTTACATTAATGATATGTTGGTTAAGTCCCTGCACGTAGAGGACCATTTAACTCATTTGCAGGAAACATTAAAAATCTTGAGGAAGTACAACATGAAGCTTAACCTAGAAAAATGTGCCATCGAGGTCGGTTCAGGAAAGTTCCTCGCCTTCATGGTGTCAAATTGGGAAATTGAAATAAACCCCGACAAGATCAAGGCCATCGAGGATATCACTATCGTAGATAGTGTGAAAGTCGTACAAAGGCTAACAGGTTGGATAACCACCTTGAGCCAATTCATTTTGAGGTTATCATATCGAAACCACAAGTTCTTTTCCTTACTAACAAAGAAAAATGATTTCGCATGGACCCCGAAATACCAGCAAGCATTGGAAGAATTGAAGCGATACTTATCGAGCCCACATCTGCTTCATACTCCGAAAGTAGATGAAAAGATTAGTTTATATTTGGCAGTGTTCGAGATAGCAGTAAGTGGGGTACTAGTTCCAGAAGAGCAAAGTACGTAGTTTCCTGTCTATGAAGCAAGTAGGATATTAGGAAATGTTGAAACTAGATATCCACACTTTAAACAATTAGAACTTGCATTAATAAGCGCATCTTGAATGTCACCCAATATATGTGTTAACTATTTATCCTCTCCGAAATGTTTTGCTTAATCCCGAGCTATCAGGACGATTGGCCAAATATGTCGTCGAACTTGGTGGGTACGATATCAAATATTGACCCCAAACGTCCATCAAGTCTCAAATCTTAGCTGACTCCGTGGATGATTTTAACTGACCCTCGTACCCGAAGTGGAGGAAGAACTTCTGCTAAAATCAGGTACATCATTGGGTTATGGACCCTCTTCACGGACGACGCCTCGAATGTGAAAGGGTTCGGGCTTGGCACCATTTTGAAGCCACATACAGGTAACACTATTGGATAATCTATCAAAACTTCTAAGTTGACTAATAATGAGGTCGAGTATGAGGCTATGATTGCAGGTCTTGAGCTAGCTAAAAGCTTGGCAGAATAAGTCGTTAAAGCCAAGTGTGATTCTCTGTTGGTGGTGAACCAAGTAAATAAAAGCTTCAAAGTTCGAGAGGATAGGATGCAAAGATATTTGGACAAGCTACAGGTAACCTTGCACCGCTTCAAGGAGTGGACTCTAGATCATGTGCCTCAAGAAAAAAATAGTGAGGCCGATACACTTGCTAATTTGGGTCGTCTGTTGAAGAAGATGATATTATCTCGAGGACTGTCGTCCAACTATCAAAATCTGTGGTCAAGGAGGGTCATGCCGAGATAAATTCTACAAGTTTGACTTGGGATTAAAGGAATAAGAATATCGAATATTTGAAAAATGGAAAGCTCCCATCGGATCATAAAGAGTCGAGGGCTATACAAATCAAGGCTGCTAAGTTCACATTGGATAAAGATAGAGCAGTACACAGGAGGACGTTTGATGTACCATTGGAGGTATGTTTAGGGCCATGGGACACCAATTATGTTCTATGAGAAATCCATGTAGGCACTTGTGGAAATGACTCTTGTGCCGAGTCTTTGATTCGCAAAATTATTAGAGCTAGTTATTACTGGGATATCATGTAAAAAGACACCTAAGGAGTTTGTTTGCAAATGTGATAAATGTCAAATGTTTGCACCAATGATTCATCAGCCCAGAGAGCAACTTCACGCAATCATGTCCCCACGTCCTTTCATGAAATAGGGAATGGACATCGTCGACACTTAACCAATGACCCCAAGTAAAGCTAAATTCATTTTATTTATGACTAACTACTTTTCTAAATATTGGAAGCACAGGCTTTCGAGTAGGTCAGAGAAAAAAAAGTCATTGACTTCATCTAAGATCTCATCGTGTGTCGATTCGGGATACCTGCCAAAATTGTATGCGATAATAGCAAATAATTCATCGTCAACAAAGTAATGAGTTCCTCGAAGCACATAAAATAAAAGGATCTTATCAACACAGTATAACCCGAGCGGAGACGGGCAAGCCGAATCGACAAACAAGACTATCATACAAGACTGGAAGAAAAAATTGCAATGATAGGAGCTAATATTTACTCGAGACATAAGACAATGAGCCTCTTCGAAGAGGGTGGATGCATCGTTGAAGTTGGCGATGTCATCGACCCCAATAAAGAAATCCCGGAAAGGATCTTCTTCACCGGGGACTTCCCTCGGGTTAGGCGTTCGCAAAGCTTGAGCTTACTTTATTACCTCCTCAGAATAAGATGGTAGAGAAGGAGAGTGACCTATTTTCATGGCCCCGAGCAAGTCGCTCAGGGCGCTCTGTTCAACCCCGTGGGTCTCGGTACTTGTCCCCTTTGGTGTACTTGTTAAAGACTGAGGAACAATCTCGACCTCAGGCGATTCGGGATCTTTGCCCTGTTTTTCTTTGGAGCCTCCTCACCATGAGGCATCATTTTCGGTTTGGAGGACTTGGTGTCTTCAATTGGCTCAAATCACCAGTGCTGATTCTTCTCCCTCGTCCTTTTATTCATCATTCAGTTTATGGACCGAGTCTATGTCCACATGAATAAGTTTCCTCTTTTGCCTTTGAGTAGGGCCCCTCCTATCTTTGGGGTCTTTAGGTTTTGAAGCCCTTTTTCTCTTATTATCTTTCCCCGATTTTGGAATCGGGGACTCAGTCTCTTCCCCGGGCAGGGCTGGCCTCATTTTAGATGCATCTCCAATACTTACATGAATGAAGATCAGGCATGAGTAAGGTGATATCTCCAGCAAAAGGGAAAGCGTTAAGAACTTGGGGAAAGGACATACCGTGGTGTTTGGCCTCCCATTTTCCCCTCGACAAGTCATACCATTTGCACTCATTATACGAGGAAGTCATAGCTTATTTCTGGACCCAGTATTAGAGGTCGGGGATTGCATGGGGCATCCAAGTAACTGCTAGAAAAAAGGTGAAGGCATCACATAAAGCAAAAATAGAATATATGAGGATACTGAGAAAATGACTTCACTTACAATCGAGGTTCCATTTCTCTGGGAACGACACTTTTTACTTGGGGATGACATTCGAGGTCCTCACTCGCACGAACCGGCTCATCCAGCCTTGGTCCTTATCATCGTCATTGCTAGCGAAGAAGGCCCTGCTCGATTGGCGTTGGAGCGTGATCAACCCTCAAAAAAGCTAAGGTCGGGTGGTTAAGGGTGAACTCTAGCCCCTCGGCCTTGCTAGCGAAATAACGAAGCATAATCACTATACGCCGAAAAGAATGATGGATCTGGCCGTAAGTGACTTGATGCCTCTTGTAGAAGTTGACCACAATTGGATCGAGGGGACAGAACGTGAAGGGGTAAGTGTAAATACTTAATAACCCCTCTTCATGAGTAGTGATACTCCTCGAGGTAGGGATCTGTACCACGACCTTGTCCCCATAGACACAGTCCTTCTTCATGGGCTTGAGGTGCTTCTCCCTTATCAAGAGAATACACCTCGATACATGCTCACATCGACCAGGAATCATGGGGAGGTTTTCGACTCTGAAGTCTTTTCTTATAATGCATGGGTCGGGAATGATCTCGTGAAGGGTCGAAGCTTTATCACCGGCCAGCTGGAAGAGGAGGAGGAAGCTTTCTCCTTTTGAGGAACTATTTTGAAAGTTTTCACCATTGATTCAAGTTAGAGAAAGTGGAGACAGACGGAGTTTGATATCTTCTGGCACTAAAAGAATGAGAGTAACGGGTAATGAGAGAGAAGAGAAGAATAGAGGGAGATATAGAAGGAGCTTGGGGATGGTCTGAATATTGAGGTAAAAATTTTCCGAAATTGAACCTTGTATTAATAGGCAAGCTGCGACGATTCAACGATGCTAATGGCCGACCACTACTAGTGAAACATTTAATGTTTTGGGGAAGCGAACCGATGAAACATTTCAGTCACTTCGAGCGCCTACATTACAGGAATAACGTCATTATCGAGGACTCCAAAAAATCGAGGTTCAAGTCGTTTCTTATCATTTTATTCTAATAAACGCGGGGATTATCTGCATACAATCAAAATCATATGTCCCTAATTTTGTAGGCTCGAGGGATCGCGCCAAGAACAAGTTCAATATGGACCGAGCTCGAGCCCAAAGGCAAAATACGAAGCTCGAAGATCAAAGTGCTCGATGAACACAAGGGTCGAGTATGATCAACCTCGAGATAATGCCGTTATGATTTTATAACAAAAAGAGCGACATTCCCGCGATGGCCTTAAAATCACGCCATAAATTTCGGAACGAATTTGTATTAGGGGGTTTGATAGCTGTATAATAAGATTCCTTACTACAATTGAAATTGTACCTTATTTAGGATCCCCTACTATATAAAGGGGACTCCATTGCGAATATACATTTCCACTTTATTATTTACTGTTCATCTGAGTCATCTCACTAATTGTTCTGGTTGTTCTCGTTCACTTACTTTGAGGTCGCTCTTGCTCGAGGTCGAGGTCTGCTTAAACGACTGGCTTGGCTTGCCTTACTCTTCAATTTACACATTAGATTCCTTGTTTATCAATTACTATTGAATTAAATCACATATCTTTAAAATCACAAAACATATTTAATTGTTACTCGAATTTTTTGATAAACATCCTCTAACCAAAGGTAGAGAATATTATTATACTAGTTACCACCATTCCGTAGATGAAGTTTACATCAACCTAATTGATTGATTACTCGCGCAGTATTCCCTATTTTTATCTTTAATATATGACTCGATATATACGTGCACATGACAGCAAGCCAGTGATATGGCTTTGTTCAAGGTTTTAGTTTACATCAACCTAATAGATTGATTACTCAGCACAATATTCCCTATTATCTTTAATATATGACTCGATATGTACGTGCACATGACAGAAGGCCAATGATATGGCTTTGTTCAAGGTTTTATTTGTAAATATTTGATTAAATTATCTTTGTTTCCTTCTCAATTGAGGTATTAATGACAATGTACCTTTTGGGCCGAATTACACCAACAACAACAATAACAACAAACACAGTTTAATCCCGGACAATTGTATCTACCCTTTTTTTTTACCATATTTTAACCTGTGCCCGCTTTGCAAAAAAAATACAACTGTACCTGCTTTATCACATAACTTCAGCACATGAGACTGAAGAAGCAAAGGCAATCACACAAAACTTCAGCATTTTAGTAGTCGAGCTTGAAGTTCAGCTCTAGAGCTGAAGTTTTTGTTTTGTAACTTGCGAACTTCAGCTCTAGAGCTGAAATTTTAGTTTATAAGTTTTTGTTAGTAATAAGTTTGTCAATAATAAAATAAAAACTTCAGTTCTAGAGCTGAAATTATATTTTATAAGTTTTTGTTTAGTAAACGGCAAATTTCAGCTCTGGAACTGAAGTTTGCTAGTTATAAAATAAAAACTTCAGCTCTAGATCTGAAGTTTTTGTTTAGTAACCCGGAAAGAGCTGAAATTTACTATAATTGAAAAACTTCAACTTTAGAGCTTAAGTTTTGAAAACTCAATTACAAAAACTTCAGCATGATCTTAAGTTTTAGAAACTAAATTCCATCTTGTTTGTTACTGTGAAGCTAACAATTCCGATAGGAGCTCAAGTTGTTGAAATTAGTGGCGATGATCCAGCATCTCACAAGGTATTACACATTTACTTGCTTAATGAAAACTTCTTTTTTAAACAGCTAAATATTCTATTGCCTGAAATTCTTTTTCTATTTTGGGTAATCTGTTAACTAGAGTTCTAGTTCTCTCAAAACCAAATTGTATCGCCCTTCATCTTCCTTCACGTCATTATGTGGAACTCATAGTTTGAAACTTCTATTCATTTTCACAAAGTATTACACATACGAATAATTAAAATTAATTCATATGTTTTTCTACTAAAAAACTGGTAAAACAACTGGTGTATTGTCACAGAGTTGAGATACTATGTAATTAGGAAACTCTAGCATAATATATGCGTTGTCCGATGAAGGTGGAGAAACGGGACCGAAGTTATTTAAGAAGTGAGTACAAGTTAAAAGTTTTAAAAAAAGGGGTATAGGTTAAATAGGGGCGACCAAATAGGGCACCTCGTGCAATTTTTAAGTTTAATCCCAACAAGAAGTATGAGGAAGGTAATCCGTACGCACACCTTACCACTACCTTTTGGTCCGAATTCGTTTTAACAAATAATTGTGACCCCAGACTAGTAGTAAAAATAAATAAGGACCGAAAGTGTGTAAAGACTTTGAGCATACGCTTCGTATTCGAGGTTATCCCATCACATTATTATTACAATAATCAGTACTTCAATAATAGAATTGCAACTGCGACTTTGTTAACTGGCACAGAACATAATAAAATTGCACATTACTGAATATGCCATTATAAGGAACTCTAGCAGTTCAATGCAACTTGGATTGAATCTCAACTGCTACTTGTTTTTTTTTCCTCCTATTACTAAACAGTTTGGTGGGTGTCCCCATCAGTTGCTGCAACCCACCCAAAATCCGAACTACCATCCAGGAAATAAAGCATAAAAACCAGGAAAATACAGCAGAGGAACATAGGAATAGGGCCAAAGATCCACAAAAATAGAGGAAACGAAAAGTAAAATGCGCGCAGTCCAAGTGACCAGAAATAGCTGCCTCTATTCACTGTCCTCCCTACATATTCCGCCGTCACAATATGTTTTGAACAATCCAACTTCTTGTAAGGCACGTTAATAAGTATACTAGCATGACTATAATACCTGATTGATTGCACGTTAAACAAAAATGCAATCATAAAACATACCAATATAGAGAAGAATTTAATTGATAAACAAAGCTCGCTCTTATCTCCATAAACATGATATCCGACAGAACGACCTTTGCTTCCGCCAGTCATTAAGACGGCGATTAGAGAACTAAGCATAATAGCTGTAGATGCCAAAAGAGTTGATGCCATTATGTTGTTCCTTAACGTTTGTACTGCTAGAACCCCATTCTTCGACGCGTCCTGCATACATTCATTTATTTATTAGTAGAAATTTCAAAATATTACTCCATAGGGCAATTTATACGACATAATTTGATTCGATACAAATTACAAAATTAAATTGTTTCGAATTCCAAATATAAAAAGGTATAACTCTTTATAAAATGAACTCATAAAAAGTGTCATACAAATTGAGACAAAAACAAAACAGGAGTAGTCCGTAGTAGTATATATATAAAAACAGAGTTGGTGCGATAATAAGCTAAGGTCTCTCGAAACAGCATTTCTACCTACATAAGGTTAGGGTTACGTAAACACGACCCCCCTCTCCGCAATGGGGAGACAGGATTTTAAAAAAATTTGTAGCTAATGGGAATTGAAGCGGTGACCTTACAAAGGTTTTGAAACCCTTAATCACTAATATATGCTTTTGGACTCTTCAAAATGAATCAAAAGAGATGAAAATAGATTTTGTCATATATATATATTATAATTTTTCGACGAAAAGATTTGGGTAAACTCCTTCTGCCCCTAATTCCGTCTCGAGCCACATGTGAGAATATACATGGTTGACTGGTTGCAACAATTTGCATGTTGTTGTTGTGGTGCAACAGTTTCTACTTAAACACGTATACACGGTTGCATGCAACAATTATCTCTGGAAAAAAAGATTAAATGGATTGGAATTGGTAAATTAAAAGGAAATTAGACGAATTTACCTCCATCATAGCACGAACCCAGAAGTGACGATTAATGGAATTAATGCCGATGACAGTACGATAAGGGTGTTTAATAACGCGATTAAGAAGCCATATGTGATAAGCCACCATTAACAGCAACCCTACTGGTACCAATACATAATCCAGAATTTCTTTCTCCATTTGAATAGATTTTCGATTTGAAGTAACAAATCTCTCTGTATTGGTCTCCGCTATTCTTGTTTGGCCTTAGCTTTTTATTGTGTTGTAAATTTGGGTAATCAGATTCTTACTACTCTCATGCCTTAAATGGAGGGAGAGAAAGAGTCCAATTGTGACACGAAACTCACAGCTACCTCGGTTTTTGAGTAGTTGAGTGGTGTACTGGTGTCTCGTAATTCAGCGAAAAATTAATATCAGCAAAAGTGTAACTCTTTCGTTAATTTATGTATTCTTTTTTGACAAAAAAAGTCAGATCAAGTAGGCCAAAGAGAAAGGTCAGAGAAAAGAACAAAAAGTATATTCTTGGATCTGTATTTAGTATTTACTAAATTCGATAGCTTTTTGGTACCACTACATAGAGTGGTAAACCGATAATTACGGGTGGGTGTCACCACTCCAGATTGTCCTTCGTGTGTTTTTCTCAAAATAACTAGTTAGAAAACTCATTTTAATAACATAAATCATAACAAATATATTTGAATACTCAGACTTCCTTTTTTTGTTATGAGTGATTGATGGTTATATATCTACTTAGAATAATGAATAAGGAGTTTAAAAATAATTAATACCTTCTTAACTTTTCAAAATGACAAATATTTTGGATTAACTTTTTTTCTTGGGTAAAATAATAAATAAAAAGAATCGGGAATAGAATTTGGTCACCCACATAACTATTAGTTTCTTTCAAACGTATGAGACATGGGTCAACGGGAGAAATTTAAAAATAGACACATTTATACGTGATTATTCAAAAATAGCTACAGTTTTGAAAGTAATCGAAATTTAGTCACTTTTTATGTAAAGATAAATTTGAATAAAAATATTGTTCAATATCCGAAAAATATTCCAGCATAATATATTGGAGTTCTAGCATAAGTGTATTGGAATTCCAGTATATTATAATGAAGTTCTAGCATAAGTATACTGTAACTCCAACATAATATAGTGGAGATCCAGCATAAGTATAGTGGAACTCCTATAAATATGTTGGAAGTTCATACATTGCTGCTCAAATTTCTAGTATATTATGCTGGAACTTCTCGCGTGTTGGAATTTCAGCATAATATACTTGAACTTCATACATATGTGCACCAATCTTCAGTATATTATGTTGAACCGGTCTTTGCTACAGCAAAATAATGACTATTTTCTAATGCATTTACAAACATTAGCTATTTTTGAATGACTAATCCGAAAACTAGCTAGCCCGTGCTATTTTGTTGTGGTAAAGCGATCCACAAAAAATGTACCAACAAAAGGAAAAGAAACTATTTCCTGGTTAGTCTCAATTGTATCGCCATTGATAATTGTTTGCTTCCAAATTGACCCTGCCTTGAACTGAAACCCCCAGTTTTCGTTAATAAAACAAATTAGTACTATTTACTATTGCCGTCGTAACTTTTTAAGTTCAAGAATAAATAATACTATTTCTTGCGTCAGTGGTGTAAGATGAAAATTGATGAATGACGCGAGACAATTAATTAATGTAAACAAATCAGTGCTCTTCCTCATTTTGCATTTAGCGGAGTCATTGATAGTTAAATGATATTAGAAGTCACCCATTAATAAATAGATAATTTTGTTTTGTATCTTATATAACTTATATTAGTTATATGTGATAATTTTTTTGTCTCACAATCTTATAAATTAGAAGTGTAAGATTGAGATCTATAAATTTATAAGACAAAAAAATATTTTATACAACTAATATTAATTATACGAGAAGCAAAATAAAATTCTATTAATAAATTGCTTCTTTCCGTCACCAACCCATTAATGGAAACTGCTTTTGACGCAAAGTTCAATCCGTCAAAGATATTTTTAAATCTTTAATCATAAATTATATTTTAAATGTTTGTTCACGCCGCCTTAACCTTTTCAAATTTTTTTTCCGGTTCAAAACAAAAGAGTCTTGGTGGACGATGACTTAGGGCCTAGGTGGCCCAATACCGATCGAACCGAAAAAAACCAGTCGAATCAAAATTTTCAATTTTTTCAGTTTCGAGTTTTCGGTGTATTCGATCAGTTAGCGATTTATATTTTTAAAAAGTTCGGTGCTCAGTTCGGTAATTATGAATTAATTTGGGAAAATTTCATATTAAAACACTTGAGCTCCATACTTTTTAAATTTATAACTCATATTTCAATTTACAACCAACTAACTCAAAAATAATATGCTAAGATTCAATATTCAACTCTAATAGGTTCTCAAATCACTATTTAACTTTTAAAAAGGATTCGTCAAACTTCTAAATTAATTTTCGAATAATAATTGTGACTCAAATATTAATTTATCAAATCAAATTCATTTGGGTGGTGAAAATTAGATTTTTAACAAGCTTAAATATGTGGGTTTAAATTTTGAATTTGATTTTGTGAGCAATTTGGAGTGGGTGTCATTTAGACTTGTTAGAAATAGTATAAGGAGGTTGTATATAAAATTTGAAGTCATTTAATGGAGATTTGGACTGGTTTAGAACAAAAATTACAACTGAAAATCGTGAAAGAAGTTTGTCTACAGACACTTGTATAAAGGTGTATAAAAGTGTATAATAGTGTATAATGTGTGTTTATACACTCATATACACTATTATACAAGATTATACATAATAATACAAAAAACTAACTTCGTCTTCTTCCTTGCGTTTTTCTGAAGTTTGACTTAAATCTTGCCCAAATCTACTCCAAATCACTTCAAATTTAAATTTTGAACTCCTTTTGATATTCTCAATCAATTGGAACAACATCTAATCCAAACAACTAACAAATTCAAAAAAAAATTCAAAACCAAATCTTTGAATGGTCTTCAATGGTGGACTTCTACTCTTCAATTTTCTTAGGATAAGCAGAAAATACACGGCCCCTTGAATCATATGTAGAAGATGTGATAAGAAGAGAGAGAAAACAATGGTTGTGAGAACAAAGAATTAACTTCATAGTTTTTAGAAGGCAAAATACATAATTCACCCATCAAACTTAGGACGAAATCCCTTTTACACACTTATTGTATACGGGTTTTACTTTACACACTGAACCTTTAAAAAGTGTGTCAATTACGCACTACTTTTGACCAGCCCCTGGGGCGTGTGAAACACGACCAGTGGGCGCGTGAATAGTTACTTTATGCCTTCCCTAACTCATTACAACGGTTATTTACTAAAATTTGGGCCCATTTTCTTTAACCCTAACACCATTTTCTACCACAATTCCTCATCTCCCTCTTATTTCATCTTCTTCTTCTTTAAAGGAACCAAACAATCTTCTTCTTCATCTTTCACAACTAATATAGAGAGGCTGTTATATTTGGTAAATTAAAGTGCATTACATTATCATTCTTCTTTCAATTTTCATATTAGGGTTCTTCTTTCAATTTTCATATTAGGGTTCTTATTAAATGGAGAGTTTGGGTCCATTTTGTCGATGTGGAGATGCTGCTGAACTAGTAATTTTATGGAGCAATGACAATCCTGGTCGTCGATTCTACGGCTGTAAAAATTACGAGGTAATCTTACATATTGTGTTATATTCGATTTCAAGATTTTATAAACTTATTCTCAAATTATTTATGGATTTGTAGAAAGATAAGTCAATTGGCTGCAAGTATTTCGCTTGGTTTGACCCCCCAACTCATGAACACTTGAAGCCGGTGATTTTGGGTTTTCTTAAGAAGAAGAATCAGCTTAAAGGTCATTTGCAGGAATCCAGAAAACAGTGAAACTCGAGGAGGCTTTTTTTTTCCTGATTTTAGGATTAATGTTCATCAAGTCCACTGTATTTGGTAGTTCTCAACATTGTTATAGTGTAACACTGTTATATAGTGTAATGATATTCCAATGTATTGGGTCTTCATGTATTTGGCTCATTGAGCTTATTTTCTATAATTTATGTATTTGGCTCATTGAACTTGTTTTGTATGAGTGTCAACTCCTATTTTGTAGTAAAGTTGGTGTTACATTCCTATATATTTAGTGTTACATCTCTATTTAGCTTTGGGAACGAAACAAGGAAAATGTAGAATTTGTATCACCAAAGCAAAGCAATACAAAATAGGCGTTCATTTTCACAAAATAGACTGACTAAGATTGTAAAATTTGAGCAGCTTAAACGTTCATTAGTGGACACCAAATCTGATAAGCATTTCTTTACAAAATATAATGTACTTGTTTGACCATAGCAATACTACACAAAATATAGCACTTTGTTATCAGCTGCTACACAAAATATAGTACTTGGTTGTCCATAACAACACTTTACAAAACATAATACATTGTTATCAGCTGCAATACTTAACAAAACATAAAGCTTAAGTAACAAACAAAGTCTTCATTTTGTTTTCTGCTTCTTGGTTGGTTGAGATGATGAACTCGCTTGACTAAGATTTTGTTTTGATGCTACATTTCTTTGAAGTTGTCTTGTGCTTATGGCTTTTTTGCCCATCCACCTCAAGCCGACACTTCTTGGTTGGTAAACACATTCCTCTGTTGAAGCTGTGGATCTCTTAGTGTTAGTTCCGGTGCTAATAACCCTTAGATTTTGTCCTCCACTATGCCAAAGTAAAGTGTAGTTAGTTACAACATCACATTCAATAGAAATAAGACACAATAATTATACATTTAGTTAGAAAACTTACTGTAAAATAAGTGAACCCATTACTTTCTTGAAATAGCCCATAGCCACTGCCTCTACCTCTTCCAACCCCTTTACCCATTCCTCTTGCTCTTCCTCTTCCTCTACCATTTCCAGCAGAAGCAATACCAGCTGCAGCAGTTCCAACAGAAGCAGTAGTAGCAGCAGTAGTTCCAGCAGAAGCAGTTCCAGCTACAGTAGTTCCAGTAGAAGCAGTACCAGTTGAAGCAGCTCCAGCAGTAGCATTTCCAGCTGCAGAAAATAGAGCTCTCTTCCATACCTCTCCTTGAAAGCTTTCCAGATTTTGGGTGTTCAGTTTATTCTCTTTTCCTGTTTTTTTTTTTCTGCCAGGCATGTTTCTAATAGGGGGAGGTTCAATAGGGGGTGGCTTGAAGATGGCCATTGCTTCATACATGGGATAGGCTGGATAAAAGTTCAATAAGCCTTCAAGTAAGTGGACTTTCTATACCAATGTGAAATATGGTCAATAGGTTCCATGTCCTTGTAATGCATACTAGCAATTGCATGACAACAAGAAATTCCCTTTAACTGCCAGGCTCTACAACTACAGGTCATAGTCACTAAGGATACCACATGCTTATATTTACTATCTTCAATCTCATAGCCTGACTCACCATTCCATCTTGGAGTACACTTCATATACTTGGCTAAATTATCCTGGTAAATCTTCATTGCTATTGGGGAGATATCACATATCCATGTCTCACAAAACTCTCTCATTTTACCTATCCTAGTCATCAGCTTAATTCTAATATCCTCTAACATTGTGATGATTGTTTTGTGTCTTTCAGCTAAAATCCAGGAATTGAAAGTCTTACACATATTATTGTCAATTACATCACACTTCCTATCTCAGTTAAAATAAGCTCTACACCATGTCTCTTTTCTATAGTGGAGTAAACTTTGACATATTCCATCCCCAGGCTTGTTTAGCATATCAAGTTGGTCATTCAATTCTGAAATATTAGAAGTCCTTGCACATCTCCAGAAAATATTTCTCCTTTCCAACCCTCTCCACTCTTTTGACCAATTTGCAAGGATGTGCCTAGCACACATCATGTGTTCACACTCATGTAACAAGTCTCTAACAACATTAATTAAACCTTGTAGCATTCCAAAACAATAAAAACCAGAACAACTGAAAACATTAATGAGAACAGAACTGAAGCAGAACTGAAAGTAGTTACCTTCTGCATATCAGACATCATTGTAAGGTCTCTTCCATCTGGTAAGCCTAAATCTTCATTCAAACATTTCAGAAACCATGTCCAATTGAATGTGTTCTCTACCTCCACAACTGCCCACGCAATTGGAAACATCTGATTATTTCCATCTTTGGAGACACCTATAAGAAGTTGTCCCTTGCAAACTCCTTTCAAGAAACATCTATCAAGGCCAATAATTCTTCTGCATCCTTCCAGCCAGCTCCTTTTCATGGCATGTAAACAGACATAGATTTTGGAGAATACCAGCTTCCCATCACCTGGATATTCTGCTTTTACCACACAGGTACTCCCAGGATTAGTCTGTAAAATCATATCTCTGTAGTCATAGAGCCTTTTGAACTCTTGATGCACATCACTAATGATTTCTTTCAATATATTTGCTCTAGCCCTGTGGGCAGTTGATCTCCCTACATAGAGGTCCAGTTTTTGTTTATTCAATTTTCTGAACTCCCTTACTTTTATACCTCGCTGTGACATAATTCTGCTCTTGAACTTTTTGGCAAGATATCTTGAATTACACAACTTGTTCTTGTTGGTTGTATATCACTTGTGCACTGGATTATATCTTTTTACCTTAAAATTATTGGAGCTCCCATCTTTACTTGCTGCAAGAAGCCAGCTACATCTAGGTGCCACACATCTAACCCACACCCTATGTGGCTCATTTATGTACTTCTTAATCTGCACCTTTTTTTGAATTGCATAGTTGGTGACTGCTTCCCTAAACTGATGAACACTTTCAAAGATCAATCCTAGCTCCCAAGTGATTTTCTTGACAGTAGGATCAAAGATCAACCTCTTCTTTTTTGTTTTTCCTCCAGTTTCTTCTTATGTTCTTCACCATCTTCCTCTTCCACATTTGATGCGAAACTTTCAGCATCTGAAGAACCAATGTATGGCTCATCAGTCCCAACTAAACCTTCATACCTATGTTGTTTACTACCTGTATGCAGCTCATCAAACCCAATATCTACATCTGCCTTGTCCATGTTTATATCACCTCTCCCTTTAGGCTTTTCACCTCTTTTTCTCTTGCTTCTCTTCACTTTCTCTCTACCTTCACCCAACTCATCAGGAACATCATCAGGAACATCATCACCCAACTCATCAGGAAAATCATCAGAACTATCAGATGTCCAGTCTATGTCTACTTCATCTTGCTTCCCAACATCATCAGAAACAACATCATTAGTAGTAGAAGAGTCTTCTGCAGCACCATCAGAAGTAAACATCATCAGAAGTAGCAGAACTATCTGAACTCCAATGTATGTCATCAGTATCTTTATCATCTACCTCTTCATCATCTTGGACCTCTATAGGCCTTTTACTAGAAGCCTTGCTACAATACACACTTTCACCATTTTCAACAGGGTCAAGTACTACCAAAGGGGCAGTATGAGTCACATATATTTCTAGTGTATCCCCGTCCTCTAACTGATTGCAAATGTCTAAAATATCCTTATCAGTCAATATATTTATCAGCTTATCAATCCTGTTCATTGGGCATATATATAGCTCAGCCACGTTAACTAGGCCCATCTCCACAATGTAATTCATAAGCTCAAAGAAGGAAATCCTATCTACATCCACGTCTAAAGTCAAGGTTTGACTGCCTCCCACATATCTACTAAAAGGGCCAATAATTAACTCACCCCCGTGATACTACTTTAAAGTAACAATTTTGAAAGCCATTATCCCTGGAAAGAAGCAGACAAGAGGTTCAATTTCACCTGCAAATAAAGAATAAAGAAGTCGTAATGGACAATAAATAAAGGGCAAATAACAATAAAGAAAGAAAAAGACAACACATGCTCAAAACACAAAGGTATCAGCAGACAATGACAATAGATTCCCAAAAAATGTCTTAAACCTAAATTTACTCCTGATGAAATACCCAAATAAACCCTAACTATTTTGACCCACCCATCCAAATCAAAAGGGTTGAACAACCTTAAAATGTGAATACTAACCTGAAAAAATGACGAAGAAACAGCAACAATCAGATGCCTTCTTGTCAAATTATCTTCATAGTTTTAGGGATGAAGAACACGACTTGGAAAATGGGTTTATGTTTGTTAATTTGATCGTTTCACGTATTCGTCCTATCTGTTATAGTTCTCGCTCATGGATGCTTCTGTTCGCGCTTAGTCGATTTTCAAGGAAAGATGCAAGAAGACGCTACAGGCGCATGAGTGAAGTGATCCCCACCCGGGAATCACGAACGGAGCTGTTTTGGTGTTTTTAACTTACCGGGTTGGATTTTTCTTGGGTCGGATTTAAGATAGGGTCGGAGTTAATTATAAAGAATCGTTGTTTTTTTTTAATTTATAAAAGCGCGTGTATACAACCCATTAAATATTAAATGAGCTGGTCAAAAGTAGTGTGTAATTGACACACTTTTTAAAGGTTCAGTGTGTAAAGTAAAACCCGTATACAATAAGTGTGTAAGAGGGATTTCGTCATAAGTTTGATGGGTAAATTATGTATTTTGCCTTTTTAGAAGCAATGGTTGTAAGAACACAAATTTTAAATTTGCAAGTTCTTTCAAAATATGGACAATGTGAGCTAGGTGTGGTATAACTTAAAAACATGAGCCATTTTTTGTTATGGTGTGAAATCATGTGTATTTTCTTGTAATTCTTTCTTAAAATTTTCGGTTAAACCGAAAAATCGAATTTTTATTGCCTAAGCCGAAAACCAAGTTATTTATAAACTGAATTAAGAACAATATAAAATACAACAAGAATTTTGACCCCAATAGATATTGCGGAATTGATGTAATCATTCTTCGTATTTGAATTTTAGTAACAGGTGAATGGAATCTACAGAAAAATAAACAGTCTCCTTCTCACAATTCATTCTTCCGTGTCATCTGAATTCGCATGCTAATCATTCACTTATTTCACAGATTGGATATATATATATATATGCAATTTCATTATATTATAGGAACATTAATGCAGTCTAACAAAAATAAATGGAGAATATTTATAATTAAGCACTCAATATGTTTTTGGTTACCCTTTTTGGCTATTCTCTCAAAATAATTTATTTTCGTTGTTTCGTACTATTTTTGCCATGGCTTGAAATCAAAAAACCAAACCGAAGTTATTTTGATTCGATTTTGATTATTAAATTACAAACCGAAAACCGAATAAATTGAACCGAATTTCTAATAAATCGATCGATGCCCACCCCTAGTCGATGTTCCAAGTCATTTCTTCACTAGCCAGATTTTAGACAAAATCGCACCTACGGATATGATGACAACAATGCATTCAATTCCAAGAGATCCTATGATGCACGTACCTAGTTGTATAGGGTCAAATTCTACCCCTTGTTGTGATCACGACCCTGGGCTAAATAATGGTCATAGTGAGGGTGCGCCCCCCAGAATGTTAGAGCGAAAGCGCGTTAACAAGTCTCGTCGCCCCCTCGAGGACGCACGACTTACTTTTATATTATTTTAGTTTATTATCTCGAAGAGTTCCTCCTGTTATATAAATGAGGATCTCACTATTGTAAAGGGCAGATATATTTTTAATAGAAACTCTCTCTCTATATCTCTTTCTCAATCTCTCCCTCTACATTCTTACTCTCTAGAACACTCAATACATAAAAAGCGATAAAAGATATTATTCGCATTTCTAGGTCTTATTATCTTCGATTACGATCTATCCTTGATCTATTTTTTGATTGTATTTGCTTGTAAAGTATTTACCAACTTTCGAGTCAAACAATTTGGTGTCGTCTGTGGGGATTTCGGCAATCGAAATCATAGTTTGTACCTAGAATATCGAAACAAAAACCATCTTCATTCACACCATATTGGAATAAAAAAAATGGCAGAAAATGACGCAAGATTGAAAGCAATAGCAGGCTTCACAACCAACCTCATAGGCCCCCTCAACGAGGCCGGAAGAGAAAGTATCTTGACCACAACTCCTCGTAGTACTCAAGAGGGAGAAATCTCACCCTCGCCATCTGAAGATCTAGCGATCTTGCAAGAAAAAGGAGCTTCTGCGTCTGCAGTCAAAGAAACACCACCCCATGTGGTCAAGAAGCTACTAGAAGAATGACTGATGAACACCCTAGGCAGCTTGGTCGAAAAATCACCCCAAAGCAACATCAAGAACCCGTTGACAACAGACATCGCTACCACCAGTGAACACGATGTTGTACGTACAAACAACAACCACACCAGTGACCAGACCAGCGATGGCACACTTGCATCCATCCTTAAGAAAATGGAAGAAATGAAAAATAAAAACAAAGTACTTCGGGATTAGATGAAAGAGCATCAGGAAAGAGTAGACAAAAATTTCGGCGCCCCTAAGCTATTACCGAAGCATGACGTGGGAAGATTTGTCGAACAACCATACATCGAAGAAGTCGCACCTAACCCGATCCCAAAAACCTTTAAAATACCACCTTACTTAAGGATATATGACGAACGACGGACCCCGAAGACCACCTGATCCACTATGTGATTGCTGTAAAGGGTAACGATCTGTCAAAGGAACAAGTACCATCCGTACTGTTGAAAAAGTTTGGAGAAATATTGTTAAAGGAACAAGTACCATCCGTACTCGAGGTCATCTAAGAACAACAAAGTATGGACAATAAAGCTGAAGAACAAATGTTGAGCACATAAAGGAAAAAAAGCTTAGTGCAATGTTCTGTTGGTGTGAATAATGTGGGATGATCCTTGCAAAATGATGGGGTTCCCTTTAGATAGGAGGAGAAAAACTCCATATTGTACATTTCCAATTATAGTAAAGAATTCTATTGGTACAGGTGTACATAACCTAGTACGGACCTGTACCATTTTTGTACCAAATTTATCCTTTAATTTATGTCCTGGCGTGCGTGTCCTTGAGAAATTCTCTCGAGATTGTACTGCCGTCAATGTAGGTCATGTCAGGCCTTCGATCTGCTTCCTCGAGGTATGTGTCTTCCAACCAGGTCTGGCCTCTACTTCGAGTCGTTCGGACTCGGACTCATAGCCTAATTTAAGACTTCGAAATCAGGCTCCTTAATTCTGACCGTATACTCTGTGTTTGTTATTATATCTATTTATTTTTAGAATATATCTAAACTACTACCTGGATAGGTATTTTCTTGCATGATGAATATTGTATGGTCTGTAATTCACATGATCAGTTGACTACTTATAATTTAAGTACTATTATGATACGACCAATGGATGGAGACCGTAATTATGATTTAAGAATGAGATAGGCATATTTTTAGCTGCTTTAAAAATTAATAGACAATAAATTTTATACTTTTGTATGTATAACATACAAAAGACACGTATTGTGTATTGTTAGCCGATCGGTCAGTTTAGTATTTTTTTCCTTTAAGAACAGAGCTCGTGCGCTTTACAAAAGCACGTTAAAATTTGGGGTTTTTCACCTTTAGCCCGTGCCAGAAACGAGTTATATTATATAGTCGAAAAAGTGTACAAATTTTTTATAATTTTTGTATATAACATATATAATATATACAAAAAAAAAATATTTATTCGGCTATTTTTTTTAAAACAGCTCTACAATGTCATTTCGGCTCATAAATTGGTGGAATAGAAGCCCATTACTGGAATCCACCTAAAGCCCATTAGTATTTTAGCCCATATATTGGTTGACTAGAAGCCCAAATTATTGGATCCACCAAACCAATAAGCACGACAAAAACGGGGTGAAGAAGTAAACGGCTCTAACAAAGACGAAAGCCACGCTTCCCAAACACAGTGCTGTAACCGACACGTGCCAACACCTGGTAGGTGTATCAAGTCTTTTTATTTTATTTTTTTCCCTTCTCTACTTTAACGTTACAAAACGACGACCTTGACCAAAAGCTCCCCATGATAAAAGGAAAAAAGAAAAATAAAGGTTATAGAAGAGTCCAAAGGAGTGGGGCACGTGAATGGAAGATGCACCCTCCGTCTCACTCGCAATTAAGCCAAACTCATTCAAAAAGATTAAACGATGTCGTATGATCTCAAAACAGTAACATAGTCGGAAAGAACAAAATCAAATTATCATTTCGCTGAAATTTCATGTACATTTACATTTACGTCCCAACGGTACACATGAGAATCGGATCACAGCATCTTATCCGTGTCACCTCACTCTATAAATACTCTTCCTACTTCTCCCCATTCCTTTGCTTCACTCTGAGAAAGTCCCAGAGAGAGAAACTGTGTTTTGAGAGAGAGAGAGAGAGAGAGAGAGAGAGCGCTTTGGTCGGAGAATAGCTTTGGAGAGGTGGTCATTTCTGTTACCGCGTAAGTTCTTTCTCGAGTCTCTTCAATTTAATGATTTTGCCTCTTTTTTTTAAAATTATTTTGTTGTAAAAGTAGCTGAGAATTAGGTAGCTGCAATATCTACATGTTTTATTTATTTATTTATTTATCATTATGTCCTAGATCCTGAGATATTCCTCGTTAGATTTGGTTTATTCTCTGCTAAATGTTTGTGGGAGATAAATATCTGTACGCTGTGGCTGAATTTGGGAATTTTTTGCTGTTCCTGTACGCCCTATTTTGTCAATTTTGTAGAGGAGTTTTATTTTAGGTGTAATTTGGAGGTTGATATTTGACTTTGTAATACACACCTAACCAGATAATTTATGAAATTACATGTAAGGAAGAACTTTTGCACTTGGTGCTAATAGAACACTGCAGATTTACTCTAGATGTATAAATAGAGAGGGTTAATATGATATCTTTTGAATCAAAGACCTTTTATCGTGGCCAGTTAATAGTCAGTTCCCGGGTTTTGTTCCACTACAGTTATTTTTGCTGCAGTACTGCTTGGCACATATCTTAGCACATTTTTTTTTATAAATTATTACTGCTTAGCACATATCTTCCCTTTTCCCTATGAAGTTGTGACACCCGTCTGGTGGACGACTCCATTTGTTGGGTTTGGGTGGGGGTGGGGGGGGGGGGTAAGCACCTCTCGAACCTCCATTTTTTTATTTTCTTTATGATAGTAGTGCTTGGGCCTGTTTGCGCCCATCAACTATTCTATCGGTTCACTGCTTCCTCCCACACTCAGCCCACGATGGGAAGAAATCACCTATTGTTTACTTTCTCTCCGTTGGGTTTTGAACTTGAGACCTTAAGATTCTTCTCCCCACACCTCTGGGTGCAACCGCAATTGATCAAGTATTTTATGCTAAGCTTTTTTTTATTTCCTTTCTAAATTGAGGTCTGCTTACAGATGATTTTCAATAGGAAAAGATTTAAGATGGTTTTAGTCCTTTGAAATCATTTTATTCCATAACCGTCCCATCAATCTTGACGGATCTCGTACTTGTTGGGTCTACAGAGCATCAGGGAAAGGCAAGTGGGGTGTGCATATCTTCTCAATCTCAAAGTTAGCTGATCATCTGAACAATGGAGGTACTTGGAAAATCTATGGTAGCAGTGCCTACAAATGTTATATATCTGTCAACTATTCTTGGCCAAGATGGCCCTATCCCTGTTCACAAATGCGATTGGAAATGTGCAAATGAACATGTTTGTGGGAACATGTACCGCTGCCGTCTAACTGGGATGACACACATTTGTGACAAAAACTGTAACCAGCGAATACTGTATGATAATCATAACTCTCTTTGCAGAGTTAGCAAGCAGATTTTCCCTTTAACATCAGCTGAAGTGCAGGCTGTGAAAGGTGTACGGAGGAAGTTTGATGCTGAAAGTTCCCCTTCTGATAGCTGCGCCTTTAAGCGCAGAAGGGATGCACATTTCCATCCATCACCATTTGAGAGATCTTTCACTGCTGTCAGTCCCATTTGCAGTCAAGTTGGAGATGGAATGGACATGAGCTAGATATAATAAATTTCCTTCCTTTCGTCTGTTTTAAAATTTCCTGTCTTTTGGGACAGGAATTAGAACAATTTCATAATTTACATGGCAGACCTGGTTGTCTTGCCATTTGTAGGAGGCACTTATATTGGACAATCCCGTGGACTGTAGCTTTATGATAACTATTTAGGAGTAACAATATTATGTCTACAAACATTGATGAGCGCTCAAGTTGATGCCACGTGAGGCTTTAACTATATGCAGTGCAGTTATTTGTATAACCTTAACTATATATGTTTTACTGTGTAATCACTTTAAGTAGTGGCAATTATCCTTTTTCGGGTTGTCAAATGCTATATTGGCTTGCTGGACTTCTTTAGTCGCCTGCAAGGAAGTTTATTACCATGATTAACTTTGGGAGGTTTATTGGAATCCATTCAGTGGATATGTAGTACTTTGTTTGCTTTCCTACAGGAACATATAGTACTTTGTTTGCTTTCCTACAGGAACTTGCCCCATCAGATGAAGAACACTCTTTTCAGTGAGCTCATTAAAGCTCACCTACTTTTATAGCTTTAACTTCCTACTTGTTTGGCAGGTTTTGGAGGAGAGCTCTATTTTCTTTCATACCTGTTGCACTAGTCTCATCTTAATTCACTTTAAAATTTGTTCATACATGGTATCCTAAAAATGGTTTTACTTTTGCAGGAACTCAAGCATTTACTGTGAGTTGAGATATAGCTTGTTATATTGAGGATTTATTATTTGTCTGAATTCATTAGCAGAATCGGGAGTTTCTTACTGAGTTTGTTCTTTCCTTATTCAGCAGGTCTGTGCTCTTCCACGAGGTCTGAAGTCTGAACAACTAGAACCAGTTACGAACCTTGAACTCTTGAACATGGTAGGATGTGGATCTAACAAAATCAGTTGGTTTTGCTAACCACGTTAAAGCGTAACTCTATCCTGCTGTAGCATTGTCAGTAATATCATGTCTGATATTGTTAAAGCGAGGTCCTATTTGGTTGAAATGGCTTGGACTCAGAAGTCTGGTGTTTACTTCTGCCTCTCTGCATCTGCCTTTGCTGATAGTGTTACCTGAAGAAGAATCTTTAGCAGCCAAATCAAGGGGTGTCTGCTAACCACAATAAAATGACTAGCCTGCTGTTCAATTTGCTCCTCTGTTATTGCGAAAGGAAGATCCTGTTTGGCTGAAATTGCTTGAAGTCAGAGGTGTCAGGCATTGATCCGCTAATAATTAACTTTCTGCCTTCTGATAATAACTGTCATTTGTGCCTTGCTGCCCATATTGTTTTCATGTCTTTCAGAAAGGCTACACTTGCTGTATGTTCCCCATTTCATTGTGCTTTGAATTCTAAATTGGCACTTCCAATCAGTGCAGTATTTGCTTATATGCTGTATTCTTGCTACTTTTCAGGAAGGCAAGGTGAATGGCAGTGACCAGAAAAAGTCAGGTCTCTAGCTGTAGCTTAGCCCAATTTCGTTTCAAGCAATGTCAGTGCAATCGGTTGTGGTGAGTTTTAGGAGTCATCATACGAGTCAAAGATGCTTCCACTGAAATGTCCTCTTGGAGAACGATCAACGTTTGAATCTGACATTGATGACTCGGGAAATGCATCTTCGGCAATTGTGTATGGCTATGGAGATCTATTGCAACAAAGCTCCCTTGAGAGCTTCCTGTTTCACTTGGTCAGTGGTTAAGGAGGCATGCCTCACCGCAATCTGGTGGAGTGTTGTATGGATCGAAAGAAACAACAATCTCAAGGCAAAAATAGGAACATACTAGCCTAAACATAGATGCATTTCTATGTTAGCATTTTGGTGCGAATTCAGCTTTGTACATAATGCAGATGCAATGATTGAGATCCGATAGGGTGTTTGGAGTCTCTGTAGTTTCCTGCATAGCACTGGCAGTGTGCGAGTTATCCATTTATACAACATTTCTCATCTTATAAAAAAGTGCTTCTTTGTCAATATCAGCTAATTTCATCTGATTGGCTGGTGATGGAACTCCTTTATTCTTCCATTTTTGGTTCTAACCTGAATATTATAGTATCTGCTGGCTTTTCATAGTGACGGAAACAAAATACTTGAAGGAAGAATAAAGGAGTTATAACTGCTAGTTATGCCCCTCATATTGATTGCTTTGGTAACTTTTTCTTTGATTGATTGACAATCAGATATGTAATTATTGGAATAATTGTTGGAGATTCAATGGATATGCAATCGTGATTACTTATATGTTGTTTTATATCTCAATGAATTTAGGAACTTTTGCTTGCATCGTATTATTTGATTTACGTCCCAGAAATAGTAACATTTGAGATTATGCTGGATAAAACACAGAAGAAGCAGGAAAACATGTTTTCTAAGTTTGATGGTTTTGATCATTTGTTCCCGTTTGTCAGAGCCACAGCCACCAAAGACCACAGTAAACTACTCTCTACAAGAGAAGTGTGCTCTCTTTCAGTAATTTTTGCAGCATGTTATTTTTATTTTTATTTATTGTTAATACAGTGTATGAAACCCTTGAATAGATCATGAAATTGACTTTGCTGCCAGTCCAAAACTACCTCCATTTTAAATTGGCTATTGGAGTTGGTTGAGTTGGTACGATCTGCCGACATCCACACAGTGGCAACAAGAAGAGAAGAGAGCCCATTTCTATTTAATTCAAAATCATATAAAAAGACCAAGGAAAGAAATTGTTCCTGCACAACCTAACCAATGACATGTTGCTTCGTCGCTAATTCACTATGTTTAATAAAAATAAAAGGGAGCCAACGGTTCATTAAGAAAAATAATTAAATGAACGTCATATTTTTATTCAAATCGAAGGCAAATCATCCTTAACTTAAATTTTGACATACATTATTCAACGCAGGGGCATATTTATGACTAACATACTTGATCTAGAATTCTGAGAGCAATTTAAAGCAACTCACAAATCCTTAAGCTAACGTGAAATACCATGCATATACTGAAATTAAACTTAACTCATTGAATTTCATTTTTTGGTGGATACATGATGAACAAACTAAAATAGTCAGTTCCTTTAAAGCCTTGAGCAAAAAACAGAAGTAGGCAAAAAAATAGGAAAATTTCCACTGATGTAGCACCATTAGGTATTTTACACATAAAGCCACAAAATAATTATATTCCTAGCCAAAATCCTTTAAATCCTATACATTAATTCACGCATAAATAGACTTTCAGTTACATACCTACTTAGCATCTTGATATTTGTAACGGCCATAATCCTTTTTGCAGTTTGAGTGGCCTAAGCTGCCAAGTAAAAAGACTTTCTATTACACTGGATTTGGTGGTAATCAATGTTAATTTTTCTCTATCTTATGATATATGTTAGTTGTATATTTAGATATGTTTTTCTTTTTATATTAAGTATCTTTCAACGTAATCAGGTTTATGCCGCATATAATTTATAATTATACCATATATTTTCGCATTTCGGGTGTTTGACATATGCAGATAAATAATATATTCTTAGTATAAGTTTATATCAGGTATAAACAAATGAAACCTAATTGCTAACATGCTTGTCATTTAAGTTAGTATTTTACTGATTTTCTCACTTTTTTACTATTATATATTATTGGTATAAGAATTTAACATATTGGAATATGCAAAGCATATCAAGATGCTGATGTTGGCATTGAAGATTCAACAAAAGATCCCATGAAAGAATATTATATTGACGTCCCCGAATCCCAGATCGTTAAATATACAACCCTGCAATAGTTAGTAAGTATGCTTGATAAATTGTATCATTTCAGTAAATACGTCATAGATATCCCCGTGTTTTATTCCTTAAATCTTTCCATATATGTAGTATTACTTGGGTATATTTTAATATCCCATGTATAATTTTGTCTACACATTATATTCATGTTATATTTATTGTTTATGAGTATGCATTTTTCACTTTTCATGTTATGTATAACTTATTATCACATGCAACATGTATTAATTTTCTCAAGAATGTGTATTATGTTTATAAAGTTAATCGATATGCTAAAATTGTGCTTGATATCCAGCCAAAGACCCCTCACACGAAAATTATATGGACGTCCCCGAATCTCATTTCGTATGTTTCGAATATTGTGAAATGATTGAGAGAATCTCAGTAACTGTAATGGAATCTTGCTGCTAGAAGGAGTGATCAGAAAAAATAAGACAAAAGATTGAGAAAATATGAAAAGAGAGGAGAAACTCTGGGTTCTTTTGTAAAAGACCATGTGAGAGAGAGTGCAATGTAACAGTCCCATGATTTGTGCCTTTTCTGTGTTCATTAATTATTTGCTTATGTTTAGAATATGTCAATAGTGTAAAAAAAAACTTTCCTATATGTAATAAATAAAAATTACTAATATTTTTTAAAATATTTGTTAAGAAGTGCTCTTCCATGTAGATTTCTCCAAATTATATCCAGATTCAACCCATATATCAACAACAACAACAACAACAACAACCCAGTATAATCCCACTTAGTGGGGTCTGGGGAGGGTAGTGTGTACGCAGACCTTACCCCTACCCTGGGATAGAGAGGCTGTTTCCAAATAGACCCCGCATCCTTCCCTCCAAGAACTTCCCACCTTGCTCTTGGGAGACTCGAACTCACAAATCATATATCAAATCATGTCAATTTACTATGATTACAATAAAATAGAATGATTATATATTAAAAAATACTTGTGCCGAGAGTCTATCAGAAATATTGTTTCTATCTTGACAAAATAGGAATAAGATTTATGTACACGTTACCTTCCCCAGATTCCACTTATGAAATTTCACTGGGTTTATTCTTATTGTTGTTGATCATATAAAGATCTTATGTATGTCGTAATAAAAATATTGTAAAATGTGTAATATAACTAAAAGAATATAAAAACAACAACCCAAAATAATCCTACAAGTGGGGATTGCGGAGGTAGTGTGTCCGCAGACCTTACCCGGGCAGAGAGGCTGTTTCCGAACGTAAGTAAAAAACTATCTTATGTAAAAATGTACTATATAAATTCATCATGCTTAAATGATAATTTTTGTGCAAATGACACGTCATATCATATACTACTTGTTGCTTTGACGCATGGATAGAGAACAAGCAAATATTTTCCAACCGAAATGTGCAAGTCATTGGTTAGTATTGCAAAGGAATGTTAGTGTCTCAGTGACAATTGGATCCTACAACGATTCCAATGTCTATTATGGTAAAGCTTAAGCTTGACACTTTGTTCCACTCTTAGTAATGAAGACTGGTTGTCCATATTTTCTTGATTTATGTTTTAATTTATGGGAATCTAGATACCCTTTTCATATGGTCTAACCTTTTTAATCACTTCAAACAAAACCGATTCTCTATCTGATGATTATATATCGTTTTCATAGACATGCATCCTCCAATTTGCTAAAGGAAGGAATTGCCTCTTATTGGGGCCATCCAAGATACAAAGAAATGCTAAATCCAGAGGTGTGATGTTGCAGCTGGTGAATTAGCAAAGCAACTTAACAGCTTGGATTTTGTATCAAATATGTAGAATTCCTTTCTGCCTACAAATATGGTAGGGTTAGGGTGTTTCAATTTTGTATTCTAGATTCCTCCCTCCCCTGCCTCTATCTCCCTGAAGAATAGGACACAACCATAGACTAAGGACCATAATAATATGCTTACCATTGCTTCCTGGAAAAAGTTTTTAATTTCATTGCTTTTCTGCGCGTTGTTTTCTCATTCTTTTGCCAGCACTTTCACCATTACTAACAATTGTCCTTATACAATATGGCCTGGTACACTGTCTGGTTCTTCATCACCTAAACTTTCGACGACTGGCTTTCAATTGAATGCTGGCCAAAGCGTCAGAATTCCAAGTGTCCCGGGATGGTCTGGTCGAATTTGGGCAAGAACTGGCTGCACTTTTGATGCCTCTGGCGTTGGCTCTTGTCAAACAGGTGATTGTGGTGGAAAGCTCGAATGTGATGGCCTTGGTGCCACACCACCTGCCTCTCTCTTCGAGATAACTCTGGGTGTGGGTGACGCGAAAGATTTCTACGACGTTAGTATTGTTGATGGTTACAACCTGCCAATGGTTGCAGCTCCACAGGGAGTCCATGGAGGATGCAATGTCACTGGATGTGTATCCAATCTTAACATGGGTATGTTCTCCATGTAGTTGTTTACTGAACATGATTAGAAGATTATTTTATAGCAATGGTGTTCAAGCCACCTTACAACGCACCTTGACTATCCCACCAGGTACCTCATACCCTTCACCAGCACATGCATATAGAAACTGTGCCCACCACGACTTACGCAATTCATTGACTGATGGACCACATCTTTAGGTGCAAACACACTTAGAAGTATTTAACAGATAAGACTAACAAATCTTTCAAAAAATTTAACAGGTTGTCCAAAAGAACTTCAAGTGGCGGGTGGAGATGGAGAAGGAAATGTAGTAGCATGCAAGAGTGCGTGTGAGGCCTTTGGATTAGATCAGTATTGCTGTGCCGGAGAGTTTGCCAATCCAACAACTTGTCGTCCATCATTCTATTCCAGCATCTTCAAGAGAGCTTGTCCAAGGGCTTATAGCTATGCATATGATGATGGCACCAGCACTTTTACCTGCAAGGCTGACGACTACGCAATCAGCTTCTGCCCCATGAACGGGTAATATTATTGTGTATATCTAATTATCCATACACTAGATCTTATGGTTTCCATTTTCCCCTAATCTACCACTACTGGATTCTGAAACAGGGTAAAGAGACCCAACGGTGGAGAAACAACTCCGCCTATTGAAGAAAGCAAAATGGAAAAGTTATCAGGGACAGTTTCTTCAAGCATTCTCCTTCCATTCCCAATGCTGATTGTGCTGTTACTTTTCAGCACATATCTCCAGACATAAGTCAGAACAGCACAAATCATGACATGGTATGTCATTACAAGAGAACATTTAAGGAATGATATCTGGAGAAATAGTTGGGCATTCCTGAGGAAACTTAGAGCAAAACCATACAAACAGCAACCTGTTTAAAGTAGGCAGTATCTTGTATTTAAACATTCTCTTTACTTGTTTTTAAAGTATCACATTACGCAAAATCGGATGAATTGCTGTTCTTTGTTAAATTGAATCAACACCTATCTAAAATTCACCTGTAACATGAGAATTGCAAAGGAAAAGCAATCAAAATCCGAGATCAAAGTTTGTCGATGAGAGAAACTCTAAACGAAATATGGGAATGGTTAGGGTTGAGATGGTGGAATTTCAACAGCGTTGTGAAAATCTTGAGAATAAATATGGTTTGGTCAGTACCAATATTTTTTTTTTATGACTACTTTTATAAGCTCTTGTAAATTTATTACAAGTATTCGTGTAGACAAAGCACAGAAAAAATAGGAAACAAAAAGAGGAAAAGAAAATAATGAGAATACATAAAGTATGAACGAAAAATGTACAATCATATCTTATTTTTTGCTTTTGCTTTTCTTCGGTGCTTGAGGTTTCTTTCTAACTTTATTTGGTATCTTCACTCCCTTCTTGCCCTTCTTTTGTTCTGTAGCCTGCACAGACAGCTTGGATCTCAATATATGACCCAGAAATTGAACTAGAAATTGGATCTCAGTGGTAAACAAAAAGTACAAAGCATACCGATGCTTTTTTAGCCTTTGCTTTGACATTTCCATTGATCTGATTATCAGCATTCTCATTCTGGTCACCTTGGGAAGCTGGTCTTCGCAAATTTTCAGCCTCCTCGTCCGAATCAAATGTGAAACCATCAAGAGTCCCTATCAAAGTCAGAAGGAACAATTGAAATTGGACTGTAAATGGCTTAGTTCCAAAAGTGAAACACTAGGAAGACGTTTGACATCTACTTTCCATAAAAGCAGATATTTCAGATAGACACTTGACCTTCAACCATGGTTTCAGCTTCATAAACATTTGATTGTGGCTTCAGTTGTATGAAGTCATTCATGATGGCCTCCACCTGAACAGAGAGGACATAATCATCAACTAACAGCATAAATCTTAATTATTTCTAAAAGTTCTAGGACATGCTTTGATAAAATGGAAAGTAAAATGAGAGACAAGTCATAAACCCCCACCAGAATAGCAAATCTAAAGTTAATAATCGTCTCTCCACTGTTTTCGCTATGGATAGAATAGCAGATTAATGAGTAAGCAAGCCAAAGAAACAAACCTTTGCTTCTGTCTGTCCAAAGCTTACCTACAAAAGAGCACAATTTTATTAGATACTAGTTTCTATGTACGTGTGTTGCACGTAAATCTTTAATTCATTATTTATGTGACAGAACAAGAAATTAAACTTATTATAAAATTATATGAAAGGACAAAGAATCCTTGTAAAGCAATAAACATAGATGCAACACAAGCATGTAAATCAGTTGTAATTTTTTTACCTTTGCTAGAAGTATTGGAAGGAGTTTCAGGGCCAGCGAACTATGCCAAACCAAGTTCTTTTTCTGCTTATAGTCCATTGATGCAATGGGACTGTCTGGACTACCTCCCGACGGACCACAATCCCCCAATAATTTACTTCTTTCTAAATCTTTATTTTTTATTAAAAAGAATGATAACAAACTTGCAGAGATCTATAACTGAAAAGTCAAAGCAATGTATTCATAATTGAATTCAAAGTCCTTCATATTAGGAATTCAATTAGTCATTCTTACAATTAGTCAATCTTACAATTAGGAAGTTCTATTTTTAGTTTTTAAGAAGCTCCTATATTTTAGGCATCATAACTTGATTCACGTTATTTATGATTTTAACATTTTCTAGTTTTAATTGGTTTCAGACTCCTATATGTTAGGCACTAAATATTACAATTTTATACCACGTTCTATTTTTTTTTTTTAAATAATTCAATTGTGAAAGGTATAAAAGTCGGTCAATATTTTGAGGATATTTTTGTCATTCAACATTTAGCATTCCAATATTCGTGCTTTTATAATAAATATAGATAGATACATTTTATGAAGGTAGGTGTGTTTGTGTGTGTGTGTGTGTGGGGGGGGGGGGGGAGATAGGTAAAGACAGCAGAAAATTGCTAGAGACAAGAGTGGCATACCACACAAAAAGTCCTGGAAGGCAATATTGTTGTTTTATATATGGTTCCTGAGATATAAAAGAATTGAAGCATTCAGAACAAAGTTTTCCAGAGTAATAAGATTACAAGAAAAAATTTGTGGAAATGGCTAGAACCCAGCCTAAAGCAGAAAATGGGGTTGTGTTTTCATGTGCTTTAAAGATATGGGCTAAAGTGATATGATAGCATATTGATTCAAATCAATATTTTTTGTCATGCTAGAACAATAATGATGTTCATTGTTTGAAACATATTAAAAAGCAACCACAAAAGGGACTTGCAAGAAATTGGTAAACAGGGGTTTCAGAAACATGTTTATACCTTTCAAATCGAAAAGCATTTCATGTTTTCCTGATGGACCATCTGAAATAACTATCCTCCCAACAGCACCCATATCACCACTCAGATCTATGGAATCACCTTCACACTCCACAAGTGCCTATGCCAAGAGAGGAATCTAAAGTGATGCAAAGCTTCACGGGATTAACAGAAAATAACAAGGATTGGAGAAAGAAGAAACAAAAACGAAAACAAGTGCAATATTAACAATCCTTTAATGGTACCAACATCCAACTTGTTAAAAATTCCATACAAGTGGCAACCTGCTAATGCCCAAGCACAATTCTTTTATCTATTCTTGATAATGGTGTTGCTAGCTAGCGCACGTCTCCATTAATCCACCGGATACCTTTTATCTCTCACCAGCACAAATAAGGTAACTCCGCCAAACAATTAGGCAAATAGGAAGAATTCAATTAGTGTTATCTAAACGACTTTGTTTTGGACTCAGTACAGTGAACTTTTTAGATGCCAAACTGAAATAAGCCACCATATCCTCTTCCTCTGACATTTAGAAAAATAGTTCTCAGCTCAAGAGAAAAACTGAAATGGGGTGTGCCCTCAGAGTTTTGACTAGTGGCAAGCGCAACACATGATGTGTGGGTTAAGTGCACGTCACAGGTTTGAACCCCGCCACAAACAAAAGCCTCATCTTTAAGTGGAGAAGCGTAGAGGAGCGGGCCCATGATCCATAGTGTTTTGATCAGTGCGCCAGGGGTGCACTCAGGGATTTCTTGGTTATCAAAGAACAAAAAATACTGAAAGGGGGTGAAAACTAGGAAACTCTGGACTTATTAGCAGATTTGAGAAGGAAATATGCTGAAAGGAAAAGAACAAAGAGAAAAACAGACAAACCATAGTAATAACCTCCACACAAACATAGTCACCACACCCTGCTTACTTTACCTTTGTCCTTTGGACTTTCTCGGGAAGCACCAAAGGCAGCCTTGAAGTTGACAACTACACAATGATCATAAAAGTGAATGAGTGAACAGTCAACATAACCAAAGATCCATCAAGGATTACTAAAGTTTCTCACATTTGGTACACTTTGTTTCTCAGGAATATTTTCCTCCACAGCATCCACGTCTTCCTTCTCTATACCATTTCAAACAACAAATTACAAAGAAAAATAAATAAATTGTCAGGAGGACCAACAACTCTTACAAGATCAAGAGAGCAAACCCTAATTTAAGCTTAAACAGACACTTGCTCCAAATATTTTGCGATCCATTCATCTCTTATATACTAAGTTATGTGGTTAGAATGTTCAGAAACCAGAAACAGCGGGCTTACCTTCCTTTAGCCGACTCTCTAATTTTTTCTTCTTTTCCGTATCCTCTTTCTTCAGCTTTTTCTTTGGAGATTTTGATGTAGAAGGTACATCATTTTCTTCTTCTTTTATAGGCTTAGCATCGTGTATAAGCAACTCTTTATCAAGGACTTCCTTCACTTTTATGGAACTGCCATCATGAGAAGATTCAGAATCCGATGACAACGTCAAGACTGAATGACTAGGTTCCTGCATGAACCAGAATTATGCTTGAGATAGAATTAAGATCACTACCGTTAACAGTATTTGCATTAAAGTTATCAATAAAATGTATGGGGGAAGACCGTGAGGATCAAGCCAAATCTCGCTAAACTTCGGGCAACTGATCAAAAGGTGGAAAAGAGATGCCAATACCATATTGTGATAATTTTCATAAGGATGGCCAAAGCAAATCACCACTTGCAGCAATTGCCAAAACTAATAACAAGTACTTGTACTACCTTTTACTGATACCTAGAAAAGAGAAGTGTTCATGTGACTCCAAAAGATTACATTGGGAAGGGATAGAGATATGTCAAAAGTTTTTTTTTTAATAATAGTTTTTTTTATAATAGAGATATGTCAAAAGGTTTTAATCTGCACAATTTAGTCCCAGAACAAATTCCGGATAGAGTAGTTAACGATTGCATCATTCTAGCATATTAAGAGGTTTAAACTACCTAGACTGTTCATGAAGCCTAGAACAGTATTTCCACCAAAACTAACTGCTAGCTAGTGGACATCTTTTGCTTCATAAGGAGAGAACACTATCACGAAATATATTATGCTAAACTAGATATGCATTTTCAGGCTACATCGCTGTCATCTTCCAGAGTAAACGCTTACAACAAAAATTTTAGGAGAATAATTGCTCTATCAAAAAACTATGATAGTACTGATAGATCTAGGCTCTTTTAGCCATTTACTCTTCATTTACCAGAAAATGACTGAAGGGGAGCCTTGACGTAATTGGTAAAGTTGTTTCCATGTGACCAGGAGGTCATGGGTTCAAGCCGTGGAAGCAGCCTCTTGCAGAAATGCAGGATAAGACTACGTACAACAGACTCATCTGGTCCAGCCCTTCCCCGGACCCCGTGCATAGCATAGCGGGAGCTTAGTGCATCGGGCTGCTAATGTTACCAGAAAATGACTAAATATTTGACAGACAGGCTGTTGAAGTCTCTATTCTCTTGTGTCTGATGCTTTGATGTCTATCAATGGAGCAATTATTGACTGCTCCATCTCCAAAGTATGACTGGTATAAAGCCAGCAACAGACAGGGGCATAAATAAACATAAAAGCAAAGATCAAGGGTCTCGTTTAAGCTGCATACGAGCAAACACATATCATCAATGGGAATCGCACAAGTCTAACAATATAGTGGTTTCTTTAGCATTCTTTAAGTATTACACTCACTATCCATGTATATTTGTCAATGATAAAAGTTAAACTTCAACGACTGATGTTAATTCAGTAAATTAAAGAATAAAGACAGCTGATAGAAAGCTGCTTACTTTATCTGTAAAAGCCTTCTCCAACGCTCTTCTCTTTGTAAATACCTTGTCCGTGCTTTTTCCTGTACCATTGGGGAAGAGAAGATCTTTACTGGTTCTATCATCTTAAATTTCTCACTTTCAAGCTGATGCAGTTGAATCACTTGGTAGAATGGATTAGCTACATACCTTCTATTTTACTCTGATTTTCCTTCTTTCTCTTCCTAGTAGGTGTGCGATCTGCTTTTTCATTTTTAATTGGAGAATTTACTTCAGACATCTTGTTGAGCTGACATTCTTGCCCATCCTGACTGCTTTTGGCCTCTGAAAGAGATTCTTTATCCTTCTGAAACAGTTTACTAAGATTGATGCTATCCTCATCATCACTTATAGGGCTTTTATCTAAGGGAGATTCAGATCCTGACGATAAGGTTATCTGAGCAGGTACCTGCTTGAATTTAACAGTAGATTTCTTGGTTATTGCCGGGAAAATGAAAACACAGCAAACAAATAATAACTAAACAGTGCACACACTTTACGTACATGAAGAATGAATAAACTTCAAAATAACAGTCTTATACTTCAATAACGACACTAATTTATCAACCTGGACAGGAATTAACACCAACCAAAAGAAGCTGGATCGGATGCAGTGGTGGCGCCACAAATTTATAAGGGGATTCAGAAAAAATACTAGAATGTCATACTTAAAATTTGAACTTATGACCTAAAGCAATTTTAACCCCTTTGCAACTACAGTAGAATCTTCCCTTATGTCAATGGAACTCAACAGTTATATATGACCCAAAAAATCTCATTTTTGCCCTATTTATGGACTATGGAGTATAATAATTTTTCGATGCAGGGGATCCTTGGCTCGACATAGCTCTGTCCCTGAGGGGGTGCAATTAAGTTCACTACTGAGTCTGCACCTAATTCCTTCAGCTTGACCTCTATATCTAGTTCAGAAATTTTTTCATAATATGGTTCATTGAATTCCTTCCTAGAAGTTCATTGCTTTCATAAAAAGTTCATTGTTTACTACATCTATGTACTTGAATCCGGTTCTGCCTAGAAGCAGAACATTAATCCGAAGTGATAGCAATATTACATTAGCAATCAAAAGCGGTTTAACTCAGTCATATGACAAGGGAATGTTCAATTAATTAAACAGCGATTCAATGCATAAAATCGATTCAGAGCACTGGACAACAAGCAAATGTATGAATTGCAAGGTAAACAAAACATAGATACCTGAAAAGAGCGGAGCCAATCTGGAGATTCTTCTCTTGAGTCGCTCATTTTTTGAGGTTTTGAGAATAATTTCAGTGGATTCTAAAACCCTCGCCTACACAAGCTTGAAGATGCCGGAGCTATAGCAGTAACAGGTTGAAGGGACAGTGAAAACTTAAAATAGGAGTATGAGAACCTTTTACTTTTTTCTTTCTTTTTCTTTTAACCTTTTGACCAAACTCAGTCTTCGTTTTTGATCTTTTCAGAACATGTTAGATTAAGAGAGATAATATTGTTTCAACATTTTGGCAGATTGAGATTATAAAATTAGATTAAAACTTTTAGAAGGTAAAAAATGTTTTTGAGCAGCACATGGTTGCACAACTAAAAAAAATATTTTAAGTGGGAATAACTCAACTTTCAAGCACTTCCTTCAAAAAATAATTTTGTGAAAAATACTTTTATCAAAAATACATTTATAAAAGCACTAATCATTGATCAAATACTAATTGCTGATTAAAAACACTTTTTAAAATCAATTTAGTCAAAGAAAGTGTTTTTGGTAGCTAAACAAATTCAAATATAAACTTTTTTTGAAACTTTTTTTTTTTTTTGCTTAAAAAGGTACTAACTTTTGTATTTAGGAAGAAAGCATACAGGAAGAGGGGCTGATTAGGCACCCTCAATACAGAGTTGTTACAAGTAGTAAACATATTACTAGGTTCTACTCCCCTAGTGGGGGTAGTATGAGCAAAAGTACTAGTTGTACTGTAAAAAGATATTGGTGTGGGGAAGGGGGATAGTTGCTTCAAAAATGCATTGATAGGTTACAAGTACTTTACATTATATTTTGATCATCTAACAAATTTACTATCTAGAATCAAATAAGGAACATGTTACACTTACACACGACCTCAATATCACAAGGTTCTAGGTTGAGATTTAGCGTGGAATATGATTCAACTCTTCAAAGTAGAATGAACAACAGAGGGAACAAGTCCCTACTAGTTCCTGAGGAGACTGTACGAAGTCAACTCTTCGGGTTGGAAGTTGTTGCATGCACGCGCTACAGTGCAAGAACAGTGTTGCAGCCTGCAGTCAACATTTTAGAGAAAACTTTTTACATACCTTGCTTGCATAATAGTGATGTCACACATGTATATATATGCATTCAAGGGAGGGAAAACAAAATACTTAGATTTCATAAGAGCTCACTACGTGACCATTCAGCAAGCGAGTGTCAAGTGCTTCAAGAACAAAGAACAAAACAACTACGGACCAGTTCCCACATAGAGTTATTATATGTTCTTAGTTGAGTTGTAACTTTGTAATAGTCTTAAACTGAAATTTCTATCTCGCTTGTTTAAGAAGCATTATGTAAGAAACCCTTGTAAACCTTAAACCCGTGTTCTTAAGTCTTGGCTATAGTTAGTCAAGTTTCAAAGTCTTTATAATAGAGTTATTGCAAAGTGGCTTGTAATAGATATGTTACAAGTTAGCGAGGGATTAAGAGTTTAATTTCAAGGTTGCACAGGTTGTAATCTGAAAGTTGCCCAGTAGTGAAGTTGAAATCCTACAAGGGTAGGTCATGGATTTTTAATCATGTAAAGCTGGGAAATTTTCGCGTACAATTTCTCCTATGATTTATTTACTGTTGCGTGTGTGGGTACTTTTGAACCTGATAAATAAGCTGGTTCTCTATAGAGTTTGGTATATTCTATCAATTGGTATCAAAGCAGGTTTGTCACAACCCAAACTGGAGGGCCATGACTAGCACCCGACCATACTTGTCTAGCATCAACGTATATTTTATCTAACCTTCTTTATTATCTTTTAGGGCTGACAAGATCAATATAAATGATAGACATGGATCATGGACAACCAACAATAAATATGATGGCATGAACCTACATAACATGGGATGACCATACAATCAAGAAACTATATATATATATATATATATATATATATATATATATATATATATATATATATATGGTACAAGCTACCACGCTACCATGAAAGATTAAACAACAAAAACCAGCCGACAAGGCATACCAAACTATACATGAGTCGATACTTGTCTACGAGCCTCTAAAGGAACATAAGTTCTGCAACATAGCCGGAACAGGGCCCCAACATACCCTTCATGTATATAACAAAAATGCATACCAAGACTTCGGCAAGTCCGGAGAAGGGATCTCGCCAATCACCGCTGAACTGGACAGCCTACTGCGATGGGGGAGCTACACCTGCTTGTCTATCAGGACCTGCAGCCTCCACAAATAAAAGGATGTCAGTACGAATAAAGTACTGAGTATGTAAGGCAGAAAATCATAAATACGAATAATAATATAAGCAGGGATAGAGAATATACAATCTGTAACATCTGAGTACCTCTGAGGACTACAGACATGAAATGCATAATACATATGTATAAATACATAAACTTTTAAAACACACGCCTCTGTGGGCATCATCATCATCATATCGTACTCGGCCATAATAGGCTCGATAAAAACGTACCCGACCATCATAAGGCTCGGTAGAATCGTACCCGGCCACGTGGAGCTCGGTAAAACCAACTGATCAGTGGTTTCACAATAGGTGCCATACCTGACCGACTATAGCGCAGCTCAATAGAGTAAAATAGATACATATATATAATGCACGCTCGACTCATGGAATCACGCTCTAGACCTTTTAGAGTGATGTAAGGTCGGTATCCTCTGTACACGTTATTAGGACTAACTATTCACTATGAACCTTATAAGAATCAGGAAGTACCAACAACATTGATAACATAAGAACAAGAGAAGCAACATCAATATCAATCGTTCCATAAGAGGGGAAATAAAGTAAGTATCTTTGGAAATATCTTTGCTAGCTTCTAAGAGTAGAGTATCTTTGGAAGCCCGTTCATTACATTATGTACAATCAGAATCGTGAAAAAGAAGGAAAGGAATAGCCTCACATACCTTCAATATACTGCCCAACCTCAAGCTATGCAAATGTCACGACTCCTTAGTCTACAATAAGAGAAATGACACTATCGTTAACGTTTAAGCATTGCAACTATTATGTATCATCCACAACCTATTTAGTGATGAAAGGGACAGCACCTCACCTATTTATATGACTTCCCACGAGTGAAAACAAACACAAAATAGCCCAAACAACATCAATGTTTATCATATTGAACATCTCAAAACAGTCCATCAACCGATAACATTACTACCAAGCCTTTCGATATATATTTCACAAGTTCTAGCTTCAATGACTTAGCCACAACTTGGATAGCATTAAATACATATAGATTAAGAGGCTTCTTACCTTTATACAGAAAGAACAACTCTAATTTTACCTTAATTTTCCATGAAATATCCCTCTAATTCTGCCACAACAATAAGAAAGTGAAATTAGCAATCAGTTAGTATTTATTTTCGGCATTAGAATCACTTTAGAAGGCTTGAAATCACCTAGGGTTGATATTAAGAACTTGAGGGAGTATTTATAGAACATAAACCCTTTAAAACAACCTCTCACACGAGCTGCAACAACATAAAAATGAGCAACAAGAAGAAGAACAAGAGACTTACTAGCGCCACGGGATTTTTGACACTTGATTTGTGTTGTTTGCCCTTTATTTGGGTCTTGAATCTTGAGAGAAACTTAAGAGGTTGTTACTAGGGTTCTAAGGTCTGAATATAGTGATACTAAGTGACTTAAAATGGGTTGGAAGCGTCCTATATAGATCCAAATGTCTTAAACCGCCTAAGTGGGCCCCATAGAGAGGTATTTGGCGCAGTCTCTCAAAAACGCGAATATCACTCTACTATGAGATCGTATCGACGAACGGTTTAATGCGTTAGAAACTAGACTCATAGATTTAATTTTGTGGTTAGATCACTCTGTAATTCTAAGTAAATTAGGGGAAAAGCTTAGTAACATTTGACCTAATGTTTAAGTAAAATTATGAACCTAAGTTGCGACAACTTTTGTCGACTTTTGTCTCATAACTTGTTTGACTTCAAGACTTATGATACAGATACTATATGATTCAAATACCTTAAAACACTACCTCTTGATTGTATTAAGAACCTCTAGGTTCACCCAAAAATATAGCTGACAACATCCTTGATTCGTTTAACTTTTAATACTTGTTAACCACCCTTATACACCTTTGTATCATTTAAAACCAATATGATTAACTTCTTATCATCTTAAAGATAATTCTTTCATGGATTTATATCGACTACCTTATTGTATTATATAACATACGTGAATATGGGTTGTAACACGGTTTTTTCTACTAGGTTAACACCTAGAAAAGATCCTCATGGCTGCCCCTCTGAACTTCGAAGAAGGCCTGTCTACTTACGGACCTCCAAGGTTCAACGGTCATTATTATGGGTGGTAGAAGACTAGGATGCACTACTTCATCATGGCTGCAGATTATGAGTTATGGGATGTCATATGTAACGGACCCTTTGACCCTACAAAGAACCTTGGTGACCCAGTTGTAGCCATTCCCAAAACGAGGAAGGAATTCAATGACGCTGATAGAAAGGCCATAGAAAAGAATTTACGTGCGAAGAAAATTCATGTGTATAGCATTGGACCTGATGAATATAACAGGATATCAGCTTGTCAATCAGTAAAAAAGATTTGGGAGGCTCTTAAGACAGCTCACGAGGGAATAACACAGGCGAAGCAATCCAAGATTGATATGCTCACAATAGAATATGAGCTCTTCAGAATGAAAGATGATGAATCCATCCAAGATATGCATAAACGATTCACCTCTATCATCACTGAGCTTCACTCTCTTGGTGAAAGTATTCCAAGAAACAAGCTTGTCAGGAAAATCCTTAGTGTATTGCCTTGTTCTTAGGAAAGCAAGGTTATGGCCATTACAGAGGCTACAGACTTGCAGACACTGACCATGGATGAACTTGTTGGAAACTTGAAGAAGAATAAGAAGAAGAAGAAGAAGAAGAAGAAGAAGAAGAAGAAGAAGAAGGATAACAATGACTCAAGTGGTAAAGAAGTGGACATTGCTACTTGACAAAAAAGTTCCAGAAGATGTGTGACGATCTGGCCGGTCCTCTTAAGAATTTATGCATCGATCCTGTAGTAATTGCTTTCCTCGTGTTTATTTTTACTATTTTAATTTGTCCGGATGTTCGGTTTTGAGTTTCGAATAGTTTTGGGATACTTCGTCTCTAAATGATAGCTTAAGTGTTGGAAAGTTGACTATAGTCGGAATAGTGTGAAGACGGCCTCGGAATGGGTTCCGATGGTTCCTTAGCTTCTTTGGTTGATTTCGGGCTTAGGGGCGTGTTTGGATTATGCTTTGAAGGTCCGTAGCTAATTTAGGCTTGAAATGTCGAAAGTTGAATTTCAGAAGTTGGAGTAGCTCCGTAGTGTTGAATGTGATGTGTGTGCAAAATTTTAGATTATTCGGACGAGGTTTGGTAAACTTTTTTTATCGAAAGCGTATTTCTAGAGTTTTGAAATTCTTAGGCTTGAATCAGTGGTTGATTCATTGTTTCGATGTTGTTTTAGGTGTTTTAAGGATTGGTACAAGTTTGGATAATGTTATTAGACTTGTTTGTGCTTTTGGTTGAGGTCCCGGGGACCTCGGGATAATTTCGGATGGTTGACAATGGGATTTTGGAGTTTGGAGTTGCAATTTCAGCTGGTTTTCTATCATAATCGCACCTGCGAGTGTGGGACCGCAAGTGCAGCACTTCAGAAGAGGCTACATAGTCGCAGAAGCAGAATTGGGGAGGTCCAATAAGAGTCGCATGTGCGATAAGGGTATCGCACCTACGAGACTGCAGGTGCGGAGGGTCTACTGCAGAAGCGGAAACTGGTCTTAAGTGAAAGGTCGTAGGTGCGACCACTGGTCCACAAAAGCTGGACTGCAGATGCGGTCCCTTGACCATAGATGCGGAAATAGTTGGGCTGAAATATGATATTTTGAGGGTTTAGTTTTAAAAGTTGGAAATTTGATTTGGAGCGGGAGAGGGCGATTTTGACAGGAAATTGAAGAGAAAATCATTGGGTAACAATTCTTTAACCCTTTCTAGTTATATTTCATCAATCTATAATTAGTTTCATCATTTAATTTCGGATTGGAGATGAAAATTGGGGAAAAGTTGGAAGAAAGTTCTTAGACCTAGAATTTGACTATTGATTGGGAATTTGACCGTAGATTTGTATAATTTTTGTATGCATGAACTCATGAGAGTATGAGGATTCTAAAAATATAAATTTTATCCTATTCCGAGACATAGGCCGAGGGATATTTTGGTAATTTTACCGAATTTCCCGTATTAGCTTAGAATTTCTTTGTAGAATCAGTTATTTGAAGTGTTATTTATATTATGCAATTGAATTGAATAAATTTGTGCCATTTGGAGTCGAGTAATCGTGGAAAGAATGCGATCTGAGGTTGATTATTGAGCCAGTTCGAGGTAAGTGATTTGTCTAACCTTGTGTGGGGGACGTTCCCCTTAGGATTGGTAATTGTGATAATTGAAATGTCTTGTACGTGAGGTAATGAGTGTGTACTTGTGCTAATTGTTGAAAATCACATTTTCATTAAAATAACTTTAATTGTGTTTATTTCCCTTTCTTGCTTACACTACTTGAAATTTAAGTCTATTATTAGCCTAAAGAAGTATGTTTAATTGACTAAATTGTTATATTTGCTTTAACTGCTTTATTTGTATTACGTGAAGCATGCTAGGTTAGAATTATCTATTTTACTATGGTATGAAGTTGGGCTTAGTTGAGTATTCCTTTTTTGCTATTGTTGTGTATTTTACTTTGGTAGTGGTGTGTGAAAAAAGATGGTGGAGTGGCAAAAAGTTCTAAGCTGCTTCCATTTTGTTATTGTGCCGTATATTTGGTTAGACTATCTTCCACATAGTTTTGCTCCATGTATGTGTGTCGGATAACTGGATCACCCATTTGTGAGATCATTGACATGCAGTCATCAATTATATTAATATAATTGGGGTGGTCATATTTAAGAATACTAATCATCCCGGATGTGTCTACCTCAATATGGAGAGGGAGAAGTTGGTGTTGATGTACTAGTTGTAACCCTTCCAGTAATGCATGCAATTCATATAGAAGAAGTAGCATGTACATGTTTGGAGAAACCCAATTGCCAATGCCCCAAGTGATTCCTAAAAACTCCACCTACTCCGTTGTGGTTAGTTGTGTACGAACATCAATATTTGGTTTATAGACTCCCTCCAAACTAGTCGTTCAAAAATAGCCCAATTTCAAAAGTAATCGAAATTTAGTCACTTTTTATGTAAAGATAAATCTGAGCGAAAATACTGTTCAAAACCCGGAAAATACTCCAGTGTATTATGCTAGAGTTCCATCATAAGTGTACTTGAACTCTAGTATATTATGCTGGAGTTCCAACATAAGTATACTTGAACTCCAGCATAAGTACGCTAGAACTCCAGCATAATATATTGGAGTTCCAACAAGTATATTGGTCGAGCATAATATACTAGAGTTCGGTGCACCTGTGTATGATCTCCAGCATATTGTGCTGGATCGGTATACTTTATTGGTCTAGCATAATATACTAGAGTCCCAACATAAGCACACTGGTGCTCCAAACTCCAGTATATTATGCTGGAGCCAGCAAAGTATATCGGTCCAGCATAATATGCTGGAGTTCATACACAAGTGCACCGAACTCCAGTATATTATGCTAGACCGGTCTCTATTGCAGCAAAATAGTGGTTATTTTTCATTGACTCGGTAAATATTGGCTATTTTTGATTGACCAGTCCGAAAACTGGCTATACCGTACTATTTTTAAATCAATGCATACTTAACTAAAGATAAGATATAATTGAAGAAAACATCCAAACAGATGATATCTACTACTACTAATTGGGAAAAAGTTTTAATATTGTTAGAGAACTTTTATATATGATGATTATTGCTATTATTTATACCATATTAGTGTTTTTAAACTTTTATTCCACTTCGTATTACGGTGATATTAGTTCAATTTAGATAGAAAAGTGGAGATTTATAAAGCCCACGCCAATTGTTCTTGTTGTTCATATAATATCATTTAGGGTCAAAATAGCACGGTATAGCCAGTTTATGCACTGATCAATTAAAAATAGTTAGTATTTACCAAGTCAATAAAAAATAGCCACTATTTTGCTGCAACAGAGACTTGTTCCGTATAATATATGGGAGTTTGGTGCATTTGTGTACGAACTCCAACATATTATGCTAGAACGATATACTTTACTGACTCCTGTATAATATACGGGAGATTGGAGCACCGGTACTCAAAACTCCTGTATATTATACTGGACATTTATACTTGCTGGAACTCCAATATATTATGCGGGAGTTCCAGCCTAATTATATTTGAACTCCCGCATGTTATACAGGAGTTACAACATAGTTATCCTGGAACTCCCGTATAATATGCAGACGTATTTTCCAGATTTTGAACAGTGTTTTCGCTCAGATTTATAGTAGCTAAATTTCGATTACTTTTAAAACTGAATTATTTTTGAATGATCTATTTTTAAATTTCTCCCTCGTTTAGGTGTGTAGCGTTACACATAATCATATTGGATGATACCTTTATACTTTCCTTTTTCTCATATCCATGAAAGCAATTAAAAAGTAGAGAAAATATCCAAACTTATCCTTCAAATTTGTGAAATGATCCAAATTTTTCTTTAGTTAATAATTGGGGTCAAATGTACTTTTACCATTATAACATTGGACCAATTATGCATTGAGATATTTATTTTGATTCTTTGTTTGATGGGTGGGAAGTTCGAGTCTTCTAAGAGCAAGGTGAAAAGTTCTTGAATGGAAGGATGCCAGATTTCTATTTGAAAACAACATCTCTACCTCAGGTAAGGTTAAAGTTTGCATACACACTACTATCCCAGATCTTACTAACTGAAATTATATTGAGTTGTTATTGTTGTTTAACAACACTTAAATAGAAAAAGCATGCTTGATTAGAAGTTAGAACAGCACTATTAGAGCAACCAGGAAATTGTCTTGGGGGAAAAAGGAAAAGAGAAACAAATTCGGGGGGTGAATGAGATAAGAGTAACGGGTTTTGTCATTTAGCAAAGATAAGGGTTTAAGGGTGAAACTGGGAATAAAAGAGAAAACCCACATTAGTACGTTATCCACCAAACTCTCAGAAAACCCCCATTTCCTCACACGGCTCGTTTCAATTCGAGCGGAGAAAAAAAGGTTTGTGTAGATACCATTTTCAGTTCTCTAATGGGTGGGGGAAAGCAAGGAGTGATGGTAGTGGAAATGCCGAATAGCAGTAGCAGCCAGAACCCAATAACGCAGTTACAGAACAAGTTCAAGGAATTGGAGATTGGGTTCAAGGGCTGGCTAGCCAAACAGTCGCTTCCGGTTGAAGCTGCTGTGGTGACTGCAACCAGTGGACTACAGGGTGCTGCTATCGGTGGGTTTATGGGAACGCTTACACAGGATGTTTCTTCCTCTTTGCCTACTCCTCCCCCGGCTGCCAATCTCAATCCTCAAGCTATGGCCTCTTTTCAACAAGCCCAGGTGTTTGTTTTAGGTTAAATTTTTTGTTATTAATTTTGGGTATTTTGGAAATATTGCTTTTAAGGAATTATTCCATCCGTTTTAATTCATGTGACAGTTTGAATTAGCACAGAATTTTAAGAAAGAAACAAAGACTTTTGAAACTTGTGAACTTTTCGTCAAGGATAAAATGTGAAGTGTAAAGCTAATTGTTTCCAAATATAGAAGTGTGTAATTCTTTTTGAAATGGACTAATAAGAGAAATAGTATCACATAAACTGAAACAGAGTGAGTATGAGTATCTATATCTTAATAGTAGTAGGTTTTGTTTCTTGAACGCAGGAGTTGGTATAGGGGCTTTTATTGTGTTTATACCAAAATCACCAAAATCACTGTTGCATATATGCATTATAAAATTCTTCTATCTGAAGTTAAATTATTCTATCATGAGTTCTATATTAATGTAAAAGAATGTGGTTTGCAGGAGTTTCAAGTTGAAATCTTTATGACTGACTGAGCTAATGTTTTTGATGGTTAAGGAATTTAATTGATGTTTTGGTTTCAGGCTCTTGCAGGAGGTCCATTAGTTCAGGCCCGTAATTTTGCTGTCATGACGGGTGTTAATGCTGGCATTTCTTGTGTCTTGAAAAGAATTAGAGGCAAGGAGGATGTCCAGTCCAGGTAAGCCCATTTTTACTGGATTGGAGTTGGACAAAATTTGTCAGTCAGCTTTTATAGTCAAGCTTGTTTATTAAAGTAGAGCCTTTAACAGTTGACCGTTTTCATCTTAAGTTGATTTTGCTGGAGAATCAATAATGTTACTAATTTTTGTTTCTGTGTCCTCTTTAGGTTAGATTTCAGGAGCATGTCCACACAAACTGCTTTAGTAGTATAATTACCTTAAGAATTTGGATACTGTCTCCCCCCTCCCTAGGAAGAGAACATGGTTCCCAAGTTGGCTGTCACTTGATTATTACCTTACTCCTCTCCTGTTAAAATTCATGCAGCCATTTCGGTTGCACATTTGGTTTTTGTTATAGGCATTAGGCCAGGCAAAGCAAAGTTGGTCAATTACACCTTTCATTTGAACCAACGAAGTCTTTTCGCCATCTCTTCTCTAACACCTTTACCTTCCTATTTTTTTCATTTAAAAACAGTTAGCAGTGTGGATGTCCTGGTTTGCAACCTCATTGAACACAGACAACCCCAATCTGGTTTTCTTTTATCGATTTTTTTCCTGACCTTTCATTTTTCCTTTTTCTCCTTCCTCCAACATCGACAAATTCTTTGACTATGCATCTTTTTGTTTATGCTACTTGTTTGAGATTGATAAATTGTTTTTTTGCAGTATGGCAGCTGCCTTTGGGTCTGGAGCACTGTTTTCATTAGTTAGTGGCATGGGTGGCCCAAATCCAGTACCCAATGCTTTGACATCTGGCATTTTCTTTGCCCTTGTTCAAGGTGGACTGTTTGAGGTAATACTGACGTAACAAATGGTATACAATGATGCACTCATGTCTCTGAGCGACCCCCCTTTAACCCTCCTTCGCGAGAGAGAGAGAGACAACTTCTTCATATATCTGTGGAAAAAAGATAATAGTTTTTATATTAATGTGACAATATCAGCGTGCTTACTTATAAATAAAACATAATAATAGTATTGGCATGCTATATTATAAAAGCATTCCCCTCCTGTATGGCAAAGCTGGTCTGATTTTTACCTTTTACTTTATGACTGGAGTTTGGTTGAAGCCCGTACTCTGTATCCTCGTGTCATTAGACTTGTACGTCGGATATTATGCCAATCCTAAGTCAGTTTGATTTGTTATTTTTCTTCCACAAGTTTTGAGTTTGGTTTCTTTCTGAATAGTTACGCCAATCCCACCGATGAAGTACAGTAGCTGTGACCTGATACAATTCATGTTCATTGTCATCCTAGTTTGTTTTTGTTTCTAGGACCTTTCTCAATTAACAGGTGTACTTGGAACTGGGAACTTAAATATGAGATTTCAGGCTATTTAATGGACACACTGAGTTTGACTTCTAAAATGAGCAGTATGAACGTGGATTTCCTCCCTGTTTGAAAACTAAAATATCCAGTTCACCAATATCCCGACCTTTTAAGTTTACTGTATGGTCTTTCTCTCCCCGTCTCCTCTCTTTTAAAGTTAGAAAGTCAGTATTATGGATAAGTTTATAATTGGCAGGTGATACTTCACTAGAAATTTTTTGGGGTACTCAAAATAAAAGTTCAAGTTAATCTTGTCCCCAAGGCTTTGGTCTAATGATAAGAGCACAACACATGATGTCTGGGTTAGGCGTACATCACGGATTCAAACCCTGCCGCAGACAAAAAGCCTGGTATTTAAGTGGATAAGGATTGAAGGGAGGCTCATTATCCATCGAGTTCCAAATTGTGTGCCACTGGCCTGGGCGATTTCTCAGTTTATTAAAACAATGAGTTAATCTCAATCAAGCTGGATTATAAATCCTCTACTTATGTCATTAAAAGAGCTTCTTACGGCCAGTCAGACACGAATCTCTTGTATTACTTTATTTTGGCTTTGAAGTCCATCTGTTAAGAAGATAAATTTAGAATTCTTGTATGAAGATACCTTTAGGGCTGTTGGGGTGTGAGAAGTAGCAGTTGTCATTCCCTGTTGGCACCTAGTGTGTTGGTCTGGGATAGAGTGATAACCTCGATATCTCTTCATCCTTAAAATCTTCTCTAATTGGTTTGTGCAGCTTGGACGGAAGTTTTCGCAGCCACCTGCTGAAGATACACATTATGCCAGAACCAGATCAATGTTGTCAAGCCTTGGCCTGCAAAATTATGAAAAGAATTTCAAGAAAGGGCTGTTGACAGACAACACTTTACCGTTGCTCACTGATAGGTAAGACAGATTGCTTCATGCAACGATATTATCCTATGCATTTCTCATGATTAAACCTCATTTCATTCTCCTGTTTGCAGTGCTCTTAGAGATGTGAGGATCCCTCCAGGGCCAAGGCTTCTAATTCTTGATCAAATAAAGAGGTGAATAATGCTTCATGCTTATTAACTTTCTCTTGAACTCTTTGGTGAATGAAATAATTAAATACCCTGTTGGAACTTTTTGCTCTAGGGATCCGGAACTCAGAAAGAGACAAGGATGAACTCACTGCTATTACAGTTTCAAGTTGCAAAAGATTAAATTTTCCTTTGTGGGAATGAGATTGTATTCTGTATTTTGAGAAATAGTGACAGTTTTACTATGCTTTATAATGTTGCAATGAACTAGGCCATTATGGAACTTCTTTGATATATAGCTAGCTGCTATCCAGCATTATATGGTTTGCTACAGTTTGCTTAATTTAATGTCCTAACCCCCCACCCCCTTACTTATAGAAAAAAGAAAAGAAGAAAATTGGAGATCATCTTTTCTGGGTCCTTTGGGTGAATAAAATTTAAACTTCTCTTGACAAATCTGCCAGTTAAGGTTTCAGCAATTCCTAATTTTATTTTCTTGTTTGCTATTTGAGGTGAATATGAGATATTAGCAAAAACTTGCTCAAATTTCCTGAAATTATTCCATGCGTGCAGATAATTCTTGCTATTCCTAATCAAGTGCCTGTGTATTTGTATGTCCGTCATGTCATATGTTGAATTGTTGTTTATCAGTGGTATTGTGAAGTGGGAAATTTGCTCTCCTTGTATGATCTTGAACAATTCTAGCTAGTTTTTGAGGTTGCGTCAGGCCAAGGTACATTCTCTTATTATGGTGTCAAGAAATAAATGCGAAATGATCTTCCTTTTAAATGTTGGGGTTGAGACCTTGTAGAGGGTGGAGAAATCTGCCTTCGAAAGATTGTTGAGTTGTAAAGTCTGGACATGTTGCTTAGCTGACTACAAGCCCATAAACTAATTAGGATAGCATTGACTTTAAAAACCAAAAAAAACATCGGCACACTAGGCTGCAGAATCAACAAGTAAAATTGCACAGTTGAGGAGTTTTGCAGAACCAACAACAACAATCACCCAGTAAAATTGCACAGGTGAGGGGTTTGGGGAGGGTAATACACAGATCTTACCCATAGGAATAGAGAGGCTGTTTTTGATAGACCATCTACACTAGGCTGCAGAACCACATGTGTCGAAATCTGATGAGGTAAACTTGTAAAAGCTGATCTATCAATCTTGCTGACTTTGATATTCTTTTACTGTTTGATTTGGCAACCGAAAGAGAGTAATTTAAAGTTAGCAGGGCATAAGCCGTTAGATCAATTTTGCTTACTTTGATCTTCTTTTAGTGTTTGATTTGGAAAAAGAAAGAGAATATAGCATTCCATTTGACTCTATTCTCTACGTAATTAGGTAATGTAATAAGGATTATGAAGTTCATTCCAATACAGATGATTCTTTTTTTACTCTCACGGTCTGTCCATTTCGGCGCACTTTCTTTAACCCGACATCAGAATTGGAAGATGGCCTGATATCGTGTTACTCTCTGCCTGTATTGATTTGGCAAATACAGACCTTTTGGACACCGGGCATAATTGTTTTACTATTATCGCGGAATTGAGGAGAAGAGAACAGAAGAATATAGATCAAGAGAAAACAACATAATCCAAATGAGCACAAAAAACCACCATATTACACCTCAGAAAAAGAAAGAAGATTAAAAATGTCAATATACTATATACCACAATTCTGAGTTCCTAATCTTACATCTCGTCATTTACATGGAGCCAAATACCAACCCCACAATAACCGGCCGACAACAATACACAACAGCCATATATCAAACATCAAATGAATAAAATAAAGGGCTATCTATGTCAATAGGAAAATGAAAAAAAATCAGTGATTAAGAAATTAAACACCCGCACACCAGAAAACTGAAAAGCAACAGCCAATGCTTTCGGTGGATAAAGTTACAGGCATGCTCGCCAATTTCCCCTACAATCATTGGGAATTGGGGACGGTAATGGAAGCTGATTCCAGAAGTTTTTGGGCCAAAGAGAGTTGATCCATCAGATGGACGATACGTGTCCTATATGTCCGCGCCTGATCAACAGCCTCGGCCTCAAGTTCACCAAGCTGAGAGCAAAGTCGCTCCTCAGCCTCCTCCGCCACCCTCAGCCTTTCCCATGTTTTCTGCAATTCATTCCTCATTTGCTCTTCCCTCTCAATGCTCTTTTTCAATTCTTTCTCCAACTCCTCATTTCTTCTCCTGAGCACCTCACTCTCCGGCACGGCGGAGATTTCCCGGCGATGAGGCTTTGTTTGGTTAGAGGGCACAGCAATTGTCGAAAACATTTTGGAATTAGTTGAGAAAATGGTGGAACTATAAAAATTGCTATTAACACTGAGGGCCTGAGGCAATAGAAACAGAAATGCAAAGGTGATTGATTTGTGAGGAATATTGTTGAGTTACAGGAGTCCTATATATCCCCACAATGTGTATGTCCAAGTTCAATGTATCTTGCACTCTCCTGATTGTTTGTTTGTCTTTTACTCATTTTTTTGGGTTTCTAATTTTAAGCCATTAATTAATTCAGGAGCTTCTTCTTAGGTACTATTATGATTTCATCCATATTGGTATGTCTTTTAAATATTCGTAAAAATATTAGTAAAACATTAGAATTAGATAAATATGTCCACGCTCAATGTATCTAGCACCCACAAGTTTTTTTGGGTTTACACAATTTTTTGGGTTTCTAATTTTTAACTATCATTTAATCCAGGGGTTACTAGTTAATGTGATGATTTTATCCTTATTATCTGTCTTATAAGATCTTCATACAAATACCATATAATTAGAATTTGTTTAAAGTTTCTTCCCTCTCCCTTAAAAAATTCTGTTAACACTCTTCTACTGGAGCAATAAGGATAAAAAAATAACTGGAGTAATATATGATTATTTATTTCTCTAAAATGCTTAATATTCTAAACTAACTTAAATCTTTTAAAATAATTACTATTTGGAATGGAGGAAGGAAGTTTTTTCCAGCGTTACATGACTTGTCTACGTTTTGCTGCCTCGTGGGGGCGGCTCGATATATTTTGTGGCCTAAAGCTAAATATGAATATGATATCTCTTTTTATTTTATTCAATATATTTTTAAAGAAAAAGAAGAAGAAAAAGGATTAACCCAAATAGCCATCCACTTAATCTCTTAAACTAAAAATAGCTTGTGAACGTATAATATATATAGATTATGTATGTTAATGTATAATCTATACTCCCTTCGGTTACCAATAAGTGTCCAATTTGCTTTTAACACGTCCATTAAGAAAATACTAAATCATATACAAAAATACCTAGTATGACTAGACTACCCCTAATTAAATATTTAATGTGAGGAGTAAGAAAACATTTTAGGATATGTACATAGGGGTATAGAGTTTTGTATAAACAAATTTTTTTCCTTGATTATATAATTGGACACTTATTTTGAACCAAAATAAAAAAGTAAATTGGACACTTATTATGAATCAAAGGGAGTATATTTTAACTAGAAAAAATGAATTCTGACTGACTATTTATATAACAATCCCCATACATCAAATTTCGTAGAAATAACACGGTACATCTTATTTGGTCGCTCCCATTTAATTTATACCCGTTTTTTTTCTTTCAACTTGTACCCACTTTTTAAGAAACTTTAACTCCCTTTCTTCTCCACTTTAGTATCTCACCAGAAGAAAGCAAGGATCTAGATTGAGATTAATATGCATAAAAACAACCTGGGTTTATCTATTTGTCTCCGCGTGATCAAGTTGAACTAGAAACACAGCTCCGGTGATAGAAACGCAAGCCTATGCTATTATTGGTCAGTAAATTTCTCATCGCCACATATTTCCAATATAAACAGTACCGCCTTACACTTTCACTTGCAGCTGTTTTGTAAATCAACTAGTTTTCTAGTTTGTCAAAAGTATATCGAAAGCAAGCAACAAATAACAATAATGTCTGTGTATTTTGAACTAATGTGAAATTTTAGCTCTAACATGTAATATTAATAGGTGATAAAAAAACTTCAGCTTTAGTATGTAATATTAATAGGTGGGTTGAAGTTTCCAGTCACAACGTAGTGCTGAAGTTTTTGTGTTGTGACTGGAAATTTCAGCTCTAGTATGTAATATTAATAGGTGGTAAAAAAACTTCAGCTCTAGAGCTGAAGTTTCCCAATTACTATACAAAAATTTTAGCTCTAGAGCTGAACTTGAGGCCAGACTACTAGAATACTGAAGTTTTGCGTGATTGCCTTTGTTACTTCAGCCCCGTATGCTGAAGTTATGCGAAAAAGCAGGTACGTTTGTAATTTTTTTTATAAAACGAACACAAATTAAAATGTATCACAAAAAATGAATATAGATGCCCATATACAATTAATAACTACTATTCAAATACGGGCCTAATCTTTTAGGGCCTAAGTAACTTGCCTTAGTGGTTTGTGCTAACTGTTAGAGCCAGCCCTGTGTGTCATTGGATGCGAACAATAAGATAATACTAGTGCTCCACCTTTGACTTAAATTTGTGGACTACGTTGTTTTATTTTTTTATATTTGTAAATTGCGATGTTGAGGGTCGGCCGTGTCCTTTCCAGATTTATTTTCCTATTGGCTCTTATTTATTTTATTTATATTCAGTGATGAAGGAGAACTAACAAAAGAACACAAAGAAAAGGGAATTTCTAGGTATTTGACTTTCATTTTATATAAATCTACCTCTTTATGTTGCCATTGTCATAGTCGGCATTTTAGATGCCGTTTGGACGACTTCTTGCTAATATTTTGCAAAGGAATGGACTTGGCACTAAATTGAAGAAACTTTAGACTGTGTAATTAGAGTGTGTGTTTTTCCTCACAACAGACCAAAGTTGCATTTCAATTCTTGCCCTGTCTCTTGGCTTTCTCAAACCATAGAAGTACCCTTCTTATAGCTCTTAAAAAATAAAAAAAACTAAGGCCTTTGAACTTTAGGGACAGAAATCATACATCTTTTTCAATCAAATTTCAAATTAGGCGTGCATAGTCATAGTCATTTAATTAGCAAAAAGAAAATGATGGTCTCAAGATGAGCTTGTCGAGTTCTTATTATGTCTGCGTCTTCTTCTTTTATTCGGTTTTAAGTTTTGTATACTGATATCAGCGCATTTAAAAGACAACCGTGCTGCACGTAATTTCTAACAAACTTAATTGGCAACATAAATAGTAGTAGTAATTAATAAGTGTTTACCCATAAAATGGTATAATTAATTTGTTACATGCTTGATTTATAAACAACTGAATTAATTTGATCCAAAATGATAAATAAACAAGATAAAATATAACTTAACGATTAAGATAGAAAAAAATGACTAGCCTGGTTCCGAGAAACAGGGGCGAAGCCAAATATTACGAAAATTTATACTGTAAAATATTAATTTTAGATATATAAATTATATATTGAACATCCTTTATAGAGAATTTGTGTTAGTTCTTTTAAGTTTGAAAACCCTTGCAAATATTTTTGGCTTCACCACTGCCCACGAGAAATCACCATTGCACATGGAAAAAGAAAGAAGGAAAAAAAAAGGTCAATATATACACCACAATTCTGAGTTCCTAATCTTACATCTCGTCAATTACATGTAGCCAAAAACCAACCCCACAATAAAAATTGGACGCCAACAATACACAACAGCCATATATCAAACATCAAATGAATTTAAAAAGGAAAAAAAGGCTATCTATGTCAATCGGAAAAAGAAAAAAATCAGTGATGAAGAAATTAAACACCCACACTGACACACCGAAAACTGAAAAGGAACAGCCAAGGCTTAGGTGCATAATGTTACAGGCATGGTCCGCCAATTTCTCCTACAATCATTGAGAATTTGGGACGGTAATGGAAGCTGATTCGAGAAGTTTTTGGGCCAAAGAGAGTTGATCCATCAAATGGATGACACGTGTCCTGTAAGTCCGAGCCTGATCAACAGCCTCGGCCTCAAGTTCACCGAGCTGAGAGCAAAGTCGCTCCTCAGCCTCCTCCGCCACCCTCAGCCTTTCCCATGTTTTGTGCAATTCCTGCTTCATTTTCTCTTCCCTCTCAATGCTCTTTTTCAATTCTTTCTCCAACTCCTCATTTCTTCTCCTGAGTATCTCACTCTCCGGCACGGCGGAGATCTCCCGGCGATGAGGCACAGCAATTGTCGAAAACATTTTAATGGAATTAGTTGAGAAAATGGTGGAACTATAAAATTTGCTATTAAAACTGAGGCAATAGAAATAGAATACAAAGGTGATTAATTTGTGAGGAATATTGTTGAGTTACAGGAGTCCTATATAGCCCCACAATGTGTATGTCCAGGTTCAATGTATCTACCACTCTCCTGTTCTTTGTTTTTATTTTTTTATTTTTTTGGTTTCTAATTTTAAACCATTAATTAACTCAGGAGCTTATTAGGTCCTGTTACGATTTCATCCATATTAGCATATGTTTTTTAATATTTGTAAAAATATTAAAACATCAGAATGAGTTGCCTATGTTATATGTCCACGCTCAAGTATCAAAATCTAGCACCCTCGAGCATTTTTGGTTTGTACACAACTTTTTGGGTTTATAATTTTAAACTATCACTGATAAAATAAAAATAAAAATTTAAACCATCAATTAATCCAGGAGCTTATTAGGTAATATGATGATTTCATTCTTATTATCTGTCTTAAAAGTTTTTAATACAAATACCAAATCATTAGAATTTGTTTAAAAAAAATTTCCCTCTCCCTTAAGGAAGTCTGTTAACACTCTTCTATTGGAAGGATAAAAAATAATTGGAGTAATATATGATTATTTATTTCTCTAAAATGCTTGATATTCTAAAATAAATTTAAGAGTTTAAAATAATTCGGAGCATACCCGCGTAAATCCGTGAATGTTTCAACCCGGGCCCCGTCCCGCAAAGTATTTTTCTGTTTTTAAACCACCCGCACAACCCCCACCCACCCTTTTTTTTAAAATTTCTTTTTTCTAATTTGAGAATATTATCAAAAGATCCCATATTCCAATGGATTATAATTTATATATTTGTTATAAAATAATAAAAGAACAAGAACAATATTGCAGAGAAAAGTGGGGAGAGAGAATTATTATTGATATGAGATTAATTACAATTGAATAGAACACTTTATTTATAGCAGAGGCGGATCCAGGATTTAGTGGTTACGGGTGCCGACCTAATCGATTTGATCAACTCAAGCATCGGTTCGGGTTATTCATCATTTTTATTTATATAGACAAATAGATCAAACGAAAGAAAATATAATAACTATAACTAATTGACGCAAAGCATAAAACTTCCAATAATATTTTTAGTATCATACACAATATATTTACAATTGTCCTCTACGAGCTTTCATATTTTGAAAACGATCAATAATGACATCATTACTTATACTTGTAAATACATCACGCTTTATGTAACAAACTAAACAATCATTTAAGTATTGATCACCCATGCTGTTCCGCTCTTCATTCTTTATCTGCTTCATGAATGAGAATGCTCTCTCCACAGTTGCGGTAGCAACAGGTAAAATCAGAGTTAACTTCACAAGTAGATAAACATACGAATAAGTCTCCACAAGATTTGTCTCAACCAATGCTTTTGCCAAATCACTAATTCCTTGCAAGTTGGAGAACTTGGGATTGCCAACTCGCATATGAATTATGAAAGTATCTTGTTGATAACTCAAGTCTCGGATCTGTACTTCATCAAACTCATTTGGGTAACACTTTGCTAAAACCAATATTCTACCTTTATCAAAATTAGCAAAAGAATTTACTGGATTCAAGCTAGCCATCCCAAGAAGCAATTCGCTACTCATTACACCAAAATGGTCATTAAGCTCTTGAAGTTGCACATCAATTACAGCATAAAAGATATCAACATGCAAGTGGTGTGAATAACAAATACCAGAAGACTTGCGCTTAACTTTCCAGGAAAATAGGATTCATCCATCTTGGGAATTATAATATCATGCATATGACAAAATGAGGAAACAACATCTAGCAAAGATTCCCATCCAGTTTCCCTCATATCTTGCAATCTTTTCTTTGTAATGTTAAGAAACTCCACGGCATTAACAATATCTTGATCTCTCTTTTGTAGGATCTTGTTCAACTCATTTGACATTGCCAAAACTTTCAACATTAAGTGAAGCATAAAAATAAATTTGAATGCTATTATCTCACTCAAAAGATATTTTTCTTGATTTCTCTCATTTGAGGTAGAACCTTCATGTTCAACCACTTCAAGCACACGAATAATAGATGAGAAAATAACAATAAAATTATCTAATGTTTTGAAATGCGATCCCCAATGCGTATCACCTGGTCTTTGAAGCCCACGTTCTTAATTTAGTCCTCGCCCGATATGAATTTCACCGGATTCAAGTAATTGCTCCAGTTTTTCAGCTTGAAGATGGCGAAGCAAATCTCTGCGCTTAAAAGATACTCCAATGACATTCAACACATTAGTAACATGACAAAAGAAGTCTTCGACATCCAAATGCTTTTTAGACATAGCTACAAGTGTTAATTGCAATTGATGAGCAAAGCAATGAATGTAATATGCCGATGAGCAGTCTTTCATAATCAAAGTTTTAAGACCACTTATCTCTCCCCTCATGTGACGACCCAAAGGGTCATCACTTATTTTATTAATAATTTCGAGCTTCCTGAGGCCTTGAAAACCTCATTATATGTTGCCTCGATTTACGTGCACGATCCGAGCATGTAGCCGGAAAGATTTTGTGATAGAAAATATGAATTCTATGAGAAATTTGGATAAAAATGATATTAATATTGATATGGTTGACTTCGGTCAACATTTTTGGTAAACGGATCCGGACCCGAGATTGGATGGTCCCGAGAGGTCCGTAGGAAAATATGGGACTTGGACATGTGTCCGGAGTCGAATTCCTGAGGCCTAGAGCCCAAGTTATGAATTTTTATGTGAAATTGTTTTTGATGCAATTATTAAAGGAAATAAATTAATAGACCTTGGTATCGGGCTCGTATTTTGGTTCCGACGCCCCGTACAAGTCTTAAATATTATATATGTGATTTCTGTAAAGTTTGGTGACATTTGGATGTCGTTTGAGATGTTTTGGACCTTGAGTTCCAAGTTAAGAAGTTTTGAAAATCAAAAGTATGAAAATCATGAGTTTGAGGCTCGATTTGATTAAAACGAAGTGATATTGGCGATATGATCGCACGAACAAGTCCATAATGTGTTTTTGAGGTTGTGTACATGTTTGGTTTGGAGCCCGGGGGGCTCGGGTAAAGATTTGATAGGCCGTTGGATGAAAATCTGAATTTTGAACTGCTGGTTTTTTTCACCCATCTGTTGGCTTCGCAATTGCGAAGTATTTTTCGCAATTGCGAAGATGACAGACCAAGGCAGGGTTCGCAAATGCGAACCCTTGTTCGCAAATGCGAAGGGCGTCCAGGAAGGCTTGGGTTCGCAATTGCGAACATAACCTCGCAAATGCGAGGCCTTCACTGCCTAGCCTTCTTCGCAAATGCGAAGCCTCACTGCTAAGTCATGCTTCGCAAATGCGAAGCCTTCTTCGCAAATGCGAAGGAGCCTTGTTCGCAAATGCGAACAAATGTTCGCAAATGCGAACTTTCCACCCTTAGCTTATTTTTCAAACTCCAGAAATTGGTCGGGGTTCGCAATTGCGAACCCATGTTCGCAAATGCGAACACAGAGACCTGAAAAACACGAATTTCAATCATTTCTTCATTTTTCACAAAACCAAAACACCCATTTGCGACTCTTCAAGGATTTCTTCTTCATCAAAACGATTGTAAGTCACTTTTTACTTAATTCTTTCAATTCCTAACATCATTAAACATGTTTTTCATTAGAAATCAAATGTTTTCATGGTAAAATTCTTGTTTTTGTTAGAAAATAGGGTTTTTCATAAATTGGGGAATTGGACCTCGAATTGAGGTCCGATTTTGAAACAAATCATATATATGAACTCGTGGGGGAATGGGTAACCGGATTTTAGTCATAACCCCGAATTCCGACCATGTGGGCCCGGGGTTGAAATTCACTATTCCGGGCAGAATGTTGTAAAAGTTGTATTTGGTCTTAAGAATTAGTTTGTTGAGTAAAATTGATGATATTAAATCAATTGTGTATAGATACGGTTGAATTGGAGCCAAATTGAAAGAAAAGATATTTCCACGGATTTGATTGTTCATAAACATTCGAGGTAAGTGTTTGTTCTATCCTAGCTCGAGGGAATAGGATTATGTGTTATGTGTTATGTGATCGAGTGCGGTGTATGGGCTGTGGTGACGAGCATCCATACACTGGCGTCTAGTATGACCGTGAGTCGTTGGAAAATGATGTTTTGAGATATATTACATGTGAATCGTTATTGTTCTCCCTTGTTGGGACTTGTTGTGAAGATAATTATTGATTGCCCTTGATGGGACGATTTATGAATTGTTGTTTCTTTCTCTGCCCTTAACTGTGATTGTTATTTGGGTGAGGAAGAGTGATAATGCACGAAGGGTGATGCCGTGCCATGTTTATTTATTTATGCACGAAGGTTAATGCCGTGCCATGTTTTATTGATTATGCACGAAGGATCATGCCGTGCCCTGTTATTGAACCATGTACGAAGGATCATGCCGTACTATGGATGTGAGGATGAGAGTAAAAGCACGAAGGGTGATGCCGTGTACTTTATTTGTTTGTTTGGTGAGGATGAGAGTAAAAGCACGAAGGGTGATGCCGTGTACTTTAATTGTTTGTTTGGTGAGGATGAGAGTAAAAGCACGAAGGGTGATGCCGTGTACTTTATTTGTTTATTTGGTGAGGATGAGAGTAAAAGCACGAAGGGTGATGCCGTGCAATTGCTTGCTATTTCTTGAAGTGATATTATTGTGTTTACATTACACTTTGTTTTTCCTTGTGAAATTATTAACTGTGGTTAATTGTTGAATTCTTTAAGATATTCCTTATCGTGTTATTACTTGATTATTTCTTGTTATTTTGTGGTACACATATATATATTGAATTGCACAGGTTTATGTGAGTGTCTGGTCCTAGGCTTGTCACTACTTCGCCGGGATAGGCCAGGCACTTACCAGCACATGGGGTCGGTTGTGCTGATGCTACACTTCTGTGCGTTTTTGCACAGGTCCAGGTTACGATCAGGAGCAGCAGCAGCGGTAAATAGATTGCGTGGGAGTTGATCACATTTGAGACCGAGGTAGCTTGCACACGTCCGCAGGCCCGGCGTCTCTTTCTTTATTTATGTTAATAGCTGTAGTCTCATTGTTCCGAGACAAACAGAATTATGTTATATTTCCTTCAGACTTTTATGTGTAGCATTCCATAGTAGTTTGTGAGTTGGTGACTCCAAGTCTTGGGTAGAGAATTTCAGTATGATTTTTACCTTGTGATTTATTATTTCCATTTCGATAAAGTATTCCGCATTTATTCAATTAAAATTGTGTTAAAAATAGGATAGTATGAATACGGTGGCTTGCCTAGCTACCACGAGTAGGCGCCATCACGATCCCGATATTGGGGAAAATCCGGGTCGTGACAAGTTGGTATCAAAGCTCTAGGTTACATAGGTCTCACCACTCACGAACAAGCTTAGTAGAGTTTGAGAGGTAGGTACGGAGACGTCCGTACTTGTCCTCCAGAGTCTATTGAGTTAGGAAAAAGTCTCTCATTTGTTCTTTCTTGTCGTGCTACTTGATCCTCAATTACTGATTGAATTTCTATTCTGTCCTTTCGCAGATGGTAAGGACACGCACTTCTTCGTCCGCTGACCAGCAGCCTGAGCCCCAGACAGCTCCTGTGAGGGGCAGGGGCCGAGGCCGTACTAGAGGCCGTGGTAGGGGTAGAGCTCAGCCCCAGGCAGCTACCCCAGAGGTAGAGCCTCATATTGAGATTGATGAGGAGGTTCCGGTTCCAGCAGCTCCAGTGGGCCCAGCTCAGGTCCCAGGAGAGGCTTTGATTACCCCGGATCTCCGGGATGCTTTGGTCAGAATAGCGGGATTTATGGATAGCATTGCCAGAGCGGGTCTATTATCAGTTGCCCCAGCTACTTCTCAGGCTGGAGGAGGGGCCCGGACTCCTATCGCTCATACTCCAGAGCCAGTAGCTCCTCAGCCTCAGGCACCAGTAATCCAGCCAGCTGTGGCCACTCAGTCTGGTACCACAGCTCATGCCGGCGATGGAGCGACCATGACTTCTGATTCGTTATGGAGGCTTGATCGGTTCTCCAAGTTGTTTACCACTACTTTCAGTGGAGCCACATCAGAGGATCCTCAGGACTTTTTATTCAGTTGCCATGAGATTCTCAAGACTATGGGGATCGTGGAGACAAACGGAGTTGATTTCGGTACCTTCAGACTTGCAGGATCCGCCAAGACTTGGTGGAGAGATTATTGCCTGACTCGACCAGCAGGGTCCCCAGCTCTATCATGGGACCAGTTTGCGGAACTATTTATGGAGAAGTTTCTCCCTGCTACTCAGCGGGATTTACTTCGGAGGCAGTTTGAGCGCCTCCATCAGGGCACTATGACAGTTACATAGTATGAGACGAGATTTATTGACTTGGCTCGTCATGCAGTGGTGATACTTCCCACGGAGCGGGAGAGGGTCCGCGGATTTATAGATGGGCTTAATCAGCCGATTAGACTCCGGATGGCTATGGGCGTGGGGAGTGACATATCATTTCGGGAGGCGGCCAATGCATCACATCGAGTCGAGATGGCTCTTGCTAGTGGAGGCGGTTATTCTTCGGATAAGAGGCCTCGTCGTACGGGTAGATTTGGTGGTTCTTCCTCCGGTAGCAGAGAATCCTTTGATAGAGGCCGGTCTTCCGAGCCTTTTCATTCCGCCCTTCGAGCTTCACAGGGGGATCCGGTGATCATGGTTCTCGGGGTATTATTCGGACCGGTCTCCTATTAGTGCTCGGCCTCTTCGGAGCGTTCGTGGAGGCCATTCGGGTCGTCGGGGCCGGCAGCCCTATCGGTCCAAGAGTTGCTACGGTTGTGGCGACCCGGGTCATTTTATCAGGAATTGCCCTATAGCAGCGGGCAACTCTCAGCAGCGAGGTCCTCGTCCTATGATTCAGGCCCCGGCTGACCCTCAGCCTGCCCAGCCAGCCAGAGGCGGGGGTAGAGATTATAGAGGTGGAGGTCGAGACCGTAGAGGTGGAGACCGTCCGGCGAGAGGTAGAGGTCAGCCAGTTGATGGTCGTCCTAGAGACGCAGCTCAGAGGGGAGGTGCGGATCCCCGATTCTATGCTTTACCAGCCAGGCCAGAGGCAGAGGCATCAGATGCTGTGATTACAGGTACTATTCTTGTGTGTGGCAGAGGTGCTTCAGTATTATTTGACCCTGGATCTACATATTCCTATGTGTCTTCCTACTTCGCACCGTATTTGGCTGTGCCCAGCTATGCTCTGGATATTCCAGTTTATGTGGCTACGCGAGTGGGTGACTCTATTGTAGTCGATCGGGTGCATCGTTCGTGCGTAGTTATATTTGGGGGTCTTGAGACCCGTGTTGATCTGTTGCTCTTGGATATGGTAGATTTTGATGTCATATTGGGGATGGACTGGTTGTCCCCATACCATGCTATTCTTGATTGTCATGCTAAGACTGTCACCTTAGCCTTGCCGGAATCACCCCGATTAGAGTGGAAGGGAACCTCAAGCCACTCCGTTCGCACTGTTATTTCTTATGTTAAGGCTCGACGTATGGTCGAGAAGGGGTGTTTAGCTTATTTGGCTTATGTTCGTGATTCCAGTGCAGAGGTTCCTTCTATTGAGTCAGTCCTCATTGTACGGGAGTTTCCTGAGGTTTTCCCTTCAGACCTGCCGGGCATGCCACCCGACAGGGATATTGATTTCTGCATTGATATGGCACCGGGCACTCAGCCCATCTCTATTTCACCCTATCGTATGGCCCCGCCGGAGTTAAAAGAGTTGAAAGATTCAGATGCAGGACCTTCTTGAGAAGGGTTTTATCAGGCCCAGTGTTTCCCCCTGGGAGCACCTGTATTATTTGTAAAAAAGAAGGATGGCTCGATGCGGATGTGTATTGATTACCGGCAGTTAAACAAAGTGACTATCAAAAATAAATATCCACTGCCGAGGATTGATGATTTGTTTGACCAGCTCCAGGGAGCGAGGGTATTCTCTAAGATAGACTTGAGGTCAGGCTACCATCAGCTGAAGATCAGGGCGGCTGACATCCCTAAGACAGCCTTTCGCTCTAGATATGGGCATTATGAGTTCTTGGTCATGTCCTTCGGGTTGACCAATGCCCCAGCAACATTCATGGAGTTGATGAATCGGGTATTCAGGCCTTACTTAGATCTGTTCGTGATAGTCTTCATAGATGACATCCTGGTGTACTCCCGCAGCCAGGAAGAGCACGAGCAGCACCTCAGAGTGGTTCTTCAGACTCTGAAAGATAATCAGCTATATGCCAAATTTTCTAAATGTGAGTTCTGGCTGAGTTCGGTAGCATTTCCGGGTCACATTGTATCTGTGGAGGGTATTCAGGTAGACCCAAAGAAGATTGAGGCAGTTCAGAATTGGCCTCGACCGGCTTCAGTGACTGAGATACGGAGTTTCTTGGGATTAGCAGGTTACTACCGTCGTTTTGTAGAGGGTTTTCTTCTATTGCAGCCCCGATGACCAGGTTGACCCAGAAGGGTGTTCAGTTTCGGTGGTCGGAGGAGTGTGAGGCGAGCTTTCAGAAGCTCAAGACAGCCTTGACCACCGCACCAGTGTTGATACTACCTATAGGTGCAGGGCCTTATACAGTTTATTGTGACGCATCTCGTACAGGGCTTGGAGCGGTATTGATGCAGGATGGTAAGGTTATCGCTTATGCTTCGAGGCAGTTAAAAATACATGAGAAGAATTATCCAGTTCATGATCTCGAGTTAGCCGCAGTGGTTCATGCCTTAAAGATCTGGAGGCATTACCTATATGGTGTGACATGTGAGGTGTACACTGATCACAAAAGCCTACAGTACTTGTTCAAACAGAAGGAGTTGAACCTACGACAGCGGAGATGGTTAGAGTTGCTAAAAGACTATGATGTTACTATATTATATCACCTAGGTAAGGCCAATGTGGTGGCCGATGCATTGAGTAGAAAGTATGCCAGCATGGGTAGTCTTGCATATATTCCGGTCAATCGGAGACCATTAGCTCTAGATGTCCAGGCCTTAGCCAACCGGTTCGTGAGATTAGACATTTCTGAGCCTAGCAGAGTGTTAGCCTGCACGGTCGCTCGTTCTTCCTTATTAGAGCGTATCCGTGAGAGGCAATTTGATGATCCTCATTTGCGTGAGTTGAGAGATACAGTACAGCGGGGAGGTGCCACACAGGTAAATCTAGATGATGATGGGGTATTGAAATTGCAGGGTCGAGTTTGTGTGCCCAATGTCGAAGGAATTCGAGAGTTGATCTTAGCAGAGGCCCACAGTTCGCGGTATTCTATTCACCCAGGTGCCGCGAAGATGTACCAGGACTTACGACAACACTATTGGTGGCGCAGAATGAAGAAAGATATCGTTGCGTATGTCGCTCGGTGTCTAAATTGTCAGCAGGTGAAATATGAGCACCAGAGACCTGGTGGTGTATTCCAGAGGATTGAAATTCCCGAGTGGAAATGGGAGCGGATCACTATAGACTTCGTTACTGGACTTCCTTTGACTCGGAGGAAATTTGATGCTATTTGGGTCATTGTTGATAGACTGACCAAATCAGCACACTTTATTCCAGTGTCTGTCTCCTACTCGTCGGAAGAGGTTAGCGGAGGTTTACATTAGGGAGATTGTTCGTCTCCATGGGGTGCCAGTATCTATTATCTCTGATCGGGGAACGCAGTTTACCTCGCGGTTCTGGAAAGCGGTCCAGCAGGAGTTAGGCACCCAGGTTCAGTTGAGTACGGCATTTCATCCTCGGACGGATGGCCAGTCCGAGAGGACTATTCAGATTCTTGAGGACATGCTTCGAGCCTGTGTTATTGATTTCGGAGGCTTGTGGGACCAGTTTCTGCCATTAGCAGAGTTTCGCCTACAATAACAGCTACCAATCTAGCATCCAGATGGCTCCGTATGAGGCGTTGTATGGTAGGCGATGTCGATCACCAGTTGGATGGTTTGAACCGGGAGAGGCTCGGTTGTTGGGAACAGACTTAGTTCAGGAGGCCTTAGATAAGGTCAAGACTATTCAGGAGAGATTGCGTTCAGCTCAGTCCAGACAAAAGACTTATGCGGATCGTAAGGTTCGAGATGTAGATTTCATGGTTGGTGAACGAGTATTGCTCCGAGTGTCGCCTATGAAGGGCGTGATGAGGTTTGGGAAGAAGGGCAAGCTCGGCCCTAGGTATATTGGCCCATTTGAGATTCTAGACAGAGTGGGAGGGGTGGCTTACAGATTAGCTTTGCCGCCTAGCTTATCAGCCGTGCATCCAGTTTTTCATGTATCTATGCTTCGGAGATACCACGGCGATCCCACACATGTGTTAGACTTCAGTACTGTCCAATTGGACAATGATCTATCCTACGAGGAGGAGCCGGTGGCTATTCTAGACCGGCAGGTTCGACAGCCTGAGGTCGAAGAGTTATCCTTCTGTGCGTGTTCAGTGGAGAGGTCAGCCTCCTGAGGCATCGACCTGGGAGTCCGAGTCTGATATGCGGAGCCGCTACCCACACTTGTTTCCTGACTCAGGTACTTCTTCTTTTGTCCGTTCGAGGACGAACGGTTGTTTTAGAGGTGGAGATTGTGACGACCCAAAGGGTCATCACTTATTTTATTAATAATTTCGAGCTTCTGAGGCCTTGAAAACCTCATTATATGTTGCCTCGATTTACGTGCACAATCCGAGCATGTAGCCGGAAAGATTTTGTGATAGAAAATATGAATTCTATGAGAAATTTGGATAAAAATGATATTAATATTGATATGGTTGACTTCGGTCAACATTTTTGGTAAACGGATCCGGACCCGAGATTGGATGGTCCCGAGAGGTCCGTAGGAAAATATGGGACTTGGACATGTGTCCGGAGTCGAATTCGAGGCCTAGAGCCCAAGTTATGAATTTTTATGTGAAATTGTTTTTGATGCAATTATTAAAGGAAATAAATTAATAGACCTTGGTATCGGGCTCGTATTTTGGTTCCGACGCCCAGTACAAGTCTTAAATATTATATATGTGATTTCTGTAAAGTTTGGTGACATTTGGATGTCGTTTGAGATGTTTTGGACCTTGAGTTCCAAGTTAAGAAGTTTTGAAAATCAAAAGTATGAAAATCATGAGTTTGAGGCTCGATTTGATTAAAACGAAGTGATATTGGCGATATGATCGCACGAACAAGTCCATAATGTGTTTTTGAGGTTGTGTACATGTTTGGTTTGGAGCCCGGGGGCTCGGGTAAAGATTTGATAGGCCGTTGGATGAAAATCTGAATTTTGAACTGCTGGTTTTTTTCACCCAGTTGTTGGCTTCGCAATTGCGAAGAATTTCTCGCAATTGCGAAGGTGACAGACCAAGGCAGGGTTCGCAAATGCGAACCCCTGATCGCAAATGCGAAGGAGCCTGCCCAGCCATGCTTCGCATCGCAATTGCGAACATAACCTCGCAAATGCGAGGCCTTCACTGCCTAGCCATGCTTCGCAAATGCGAAGCATTCTTCGCAAATGCGATGCCTCACTGCTAAGTCATGCTTCGCAAATGCGAAGCCTTCTTCGCAAATGCGAAGGAGCCTTGTTCGCAAATGCGAACAAATGTTCGCAAATGCGAACTTTCCACCCTTAGCTTATTTTTCAAACTCCAGAAATTGGTCGGGGTTCGCAATTGCGAACCCATGTTCGCAAATGCGAACACAGAGACCCGAAAAACACGAATTTCAGTCATTTCTTCATTTTTCACAAAACCAAAACACCCATTTGCGACTCTTCAAGGATTTCTTCTTCATCAAAACGATTGTAAGTCACTTTTTACTTAATTCTTTCAATTCCTAACATCATTAAACATGTTTTTCATTAGAAATCAAATGTTTTCATGGTAAAATTCTTGTTTTTGTTAGAAAATAGGGTTTTTCATAAATTGGGGAATTGGACCTCGAATTGAGGTCCGATTTTGAAACAAATCATATATATGAACTCGTGGGGGAATGGGTAACCGTATTTTAGTCATAACCCCGAATTCCGACCATGTGGGCCCGGGGTTGAAATTCACTATTCCGGGCAGAATGTTGTAAAAGTTGTATTTGGTCTTAAGAATTAGTTTGTTGAGTAAAATTGATGATATTAAATCAATTGTGTATAGATACGGTTGAATTGGAGCCAAATTGAAAGAAAAGATATTTCCACGGATTTGATTGTTCATAAACATTCGAGGTAAGTGTTTGTTCTATCCTAGCTTGAGGGAATAGGATTATGTGTTATGTGTTATGTGATCGAGTGCGGTGTATGGGCTGTGGTGACGAGCATCCATACATCTGGCGTCTAGTATGACCGTGAGTCGTTGGAAAATGATGTTTTGAGATATATTACATGTGAATCGTTATTGTTCTCCCTTGTTGGGACTTGTTGTGAAGATAATTATTGATTGCCCTTGATGGGACGATTTATGAATTGTTGTTTCTTTCTCTGCCCTTAACCGTGATTGTTATTTGGGTGAGGAAGAGTGATAATGCACGAAGGGTGATGCCGTGCCATGTTTATTTATTTATGCACGAAGGTTAATGCCGTGCCATGTTTATTTATTGATTATGCACGAAGGATCATGCCGTGCCTGTTATTGAACCATGTACGAAGGATCATGCCGTACTATGGATGTGAGGATGAGAGTAAAAGCACGAAGGGTGATGCCGTGTACTTTATTTGTTTGTTTGGTGAGGATGAGAGTAAAAGCACGAAGGGTGATGCCGTGTACTTTAATTGTTTGTTTGGTGAGGATGAGAGTAAAAGCACGAAGGGTGATGCCGTGTACTTTATTTGTTTATTTGGTGAGGATGAGAGTAAAAGCACGAAGGGTGATGCCGTGCAATTGCTTGCTATTTCTTGAAGTGATATAATTCGTGTTTACATTATATTTTGTTTTCTTTGTGAAATTATTAACCGTGGTTAATTGTTGAATTCTTTAAGATATTCCTTATTGTGTTATTACTTGATTATTTCTTGTTATTTTATGGTACACATATATATATATATTGAATTGAATTACACAGGTTTATGTGGGTGTCTGGTCCTATGCTTGTCACTACTTCGCCGGGATAGGCCAGGCACTTACCAGCACATGGGGTCGGTTGTGCTGATACTACACTTCGTGCGTTTTTGCACAGGTCCAGGTTACGATCAGGAGCAGCAGCAGTAAATCGATTGCGTGGGAGTTGATCATATTTGAGACCGAGGTAGCTTGCAGACGTCCGCAGGCCCGGCGTCTCTTTCTTTATTTATGTTAATAGCTGTAGTCTCATTGTTCCGAGACAAACAAAATTATGTTATATTTCCTTCAGACTTTTATGTGTAGCATTCCATAGTAGTTTGTGAGTTGGTGACTCCAAGTCTTGGGTAGAGAATTTCAGTATGATTTTTACCTTGTGATTTATTATTTCCATTTCGATAAAGTATTCCGCATTTATTCAATTAAAATTGTGTTAAAAATAGGATAGTATGAATACGAGTGGCTTGCCTAGCTACCACGAGTAGGCGCCATCACGATCCCGATATTGGGGGAAAATCCGGGTCGTGACACCTCATGTTACTAGCTCCATCATAACCTTTTCCACGTATTTGGGATGGACTTAATGAGTGGTCTGAAAGCAAAGAGTAGATTGCTTTCCTCAATGAGCATGCCGATGTATAACTAACATGAACAAGACCAACAAATCGCGCTACCACTTCACCATTCTTATTAACGTAACGTAAAGTAAGAGCCATTTGTTCTTTGTGTGAGATATCTTTGGGCTCATCAACTAATATACCAAAGTAATCTCCATTCAAGTATCTAATTATAACCTTTAATGTTTCTTTTGCACAAGCATTGATAATATCCTTTTGGATCATAGGGCATGTCAAAGTGTCATTTTGTGGAGCATTTTCTAATATTACTTTTCCCACATCCGGATGCTTGTCCCCATACCATCGTAAGAATCCTAGAAAGAGGCCTTGATTTCTTGAAGATTCACTTTCATCATGGCCCCTAAAAGGCAATCCATACAATAATAGAAGTCTTGCCACATCAATTGATGCTTCTAAACGCATTCCATACTCACTTTCAACTTCTCGGAGTGCTTATCAAAAACAACTTGAATTGATTGATGATGATTTGATAAATCTAGCATCTTCTTGAAACATTTATCATGGACACTATTAATATCACCAACATGTAAACACAATCTTTCAAGACCCTTATTCCAAGCCCTAAAATCATTTTTCGTATAAAATTCACCCGCACTTCAATGAATAAATTCATTTTTGAACAAATAACAACATAAGCAAAATGCCACATCTTTCTTCACACTATACTCCAACCATTTAGAAAATTGACCATTGAACCAACTTGGAACAAATTGACGCATTCTTCCTCCTATTAGAGTTTTGGGAAAGTGATGCTTGGAAGGTTGACAAGGACCTTCTTGAATGTCATGTTTCCTTACTTCATCTTGTATTCTAGGGTTATAGTCAGAAATATGTATTCTTTCTCCTGGATCGCCTTTAAGTGACCCAAAATCGAGTTCATTTATAAGATATGAAAGATTGCCATTCGCTTGGATCGAGGATTGACAACTAGGACTTGATTGAGAATGGTCCAACGAATTTATCCAACTCAATTCAGTTCCTATAAAATAGAAGTTCATTCTAGTGAGAAATATAGACCAATTTTTATTAGGTCATACCATCAATAAGTTTAGTTATTTTAAATAACTCAACCATCCCTAATATCTTTTGTCATCGTTAAAATAGAGTTAATTTTGAATTTTCCTTGATTAAAATTATTTGGGATGTTCTTTCTATGATACTAAATTCTACAGTGAAACCATGTAAGAGGCATTTAATTTTCAAACACACCCAAAGAAATACATAACAAAAAAATAAAAATAGTGACAATAAAGTTTAGCAAGAACACTGAAATTCAACTAAATACAAAATAAAATCTGAGCAAGAATATATATTTGATGGGAAAAAAATAATCACATAGGATTAGAAATAAATATGAGGAGGTAAGAAAACTTTACAATAGTGGGTGTAGAGCAATGAAGATGTGAAGTATCACACCTCCATTTTACGCACCCGCGGGAGCGCGAGGGAGTTTTTCCAATTAAAGGACAATCGAAACGGGATTTACTTAATTAATTCAGAGTCGCCACTTGGGAAAATAATGGTGTCCCAAGTCACCGGTTTAATCCCGAACCGAGGAAATTTATGACTCTGTATTAGAGTCTGTGTACCAGAAATCCGGATAAGGAATTCTGTTAACCCGGAGAAGGTGTTAGGCATTCCCGAGTTCCGTGGTTCTAGCACGGTCGCTCAACTGTCATATTTGTTTTTATCTGATTTCTTTATATATTTTAACTATGTACTTTTAATGTTCCGCTTTTAATTTAGAAGAATTGCGACGTCACGAAAACACATTTCGATCCACACCGCAACCAGTACGCCTGTGACTTAATGTATTTCAATTTCGCCGAGAGTAAGATTTGGGTCACATAAATGCGCACCCGTATTTAGGAAAGTAATATTATTAAACACGCGCCTAAAGAGTCTATCGTCTTTGTTAACTTGGGGAAAGACCGTGAAATTTACTAAACGGTCCTTCCAAATCCAAAATTTTCATAACAATTATTTAAGGGCCCCACAATTGTGTAGTTTTGTTTGGCGAGGCTCATCTCAATTTTTACAAATTTTAAGTAAGTTCATTAGGGCCATATTGGCTCAACTTCCACGACCCATAAGAGAACAAATGTGAATAATCCTTCGTGACTCATATTGTTATACTTGAGTTAAGATAAAGATACGTTCCCTTGAAAATTCCATCCACTCCAACCAACAATGACGTTAACGAGCTACTATCACATAGCAAACAATTTCTAACCACTAACATACCATTTTCACAAAATAGATTAACCTTTTGTACGAACAAACCCCGATTTCAAACTTAATGGCTCCAACATGATTGGCATAGATAAACAGAATATTTCATGTATAATCATAGTTCATTCAAAACCAAAGATTAACATTACATGGATTAGCTTTCTTTTATCAATTAGAGAGTATAAAACTTTAAACCAATAGCACTGCCTCACGAGGTTTTTATAACAAGAGGCATTTGAGTCTAACAAGAAATATCACTAATAAATTCTAAAGAGAACATGAAAATGAACAGTCCAAACATCAAGCAAACCACTAACCAAGCAACAAACTCCATATTTTATTCACAATTAATAACTTCAACTTCACTAACTGGCAGTCAGATTCAAATTGATTTGCACTTCAATGAAACTTAAACGGATCAACTATGCCCGAAAAATATACAAGATGGTTCTTATTTTAACCCCAATGATACCTACTTCCATGAATATTTAGTCCCCTTGTAATAAATTTATCCCGCAATTAACTAAAATCGAGCAAATAATATTGCAGATTAACAAAGATAGCATTCTAAATAATTTTTATGGCTAAAGTACTAGATTTATAAAATCATAAACAACTGCAGTACGAACAACTATAATTTTACTCATAAGCTCAACAAAAGAGAACAAGTGAATATTCACATACCTAGAGAAGCGATAAAAGATAAATCATCAAGCCAAAGTCCCGAAATAGGAAATGAAATTCAGAAGCCGAACGGAGAGCAACAGCAACAAAATATCTTCAGCAAAACCAGCGAATTAATTACCAAATCCCAGCGAAAATCGAACAAAAACCTGAACTTGGCCGATGAATTCAGCAGGCAGATTGAATGAATCAACGATTACAATCGAACATCAACATGACTTCAAGTGACTGTTTATAGCGACATCGAGCTTCGACAGCTCGAACTCGTCGGAAAACGGACAGCGACAACCTCGACGAAACTCATAAAACGAACGACGACCTCAAGAATGGTTTCATGGCTGCGCTGGCTGATGTTGTTAGTGGTCGCTGCTGGTTTAACGATGGAGCAGACTGGTGCGAGATGGAGTAGTTGACGGGAAGCAGTAGTGATGTTGCTGCTCGACGTGAGGTAGGCGAAGGAGATGGTGTGAGGGTGTTCGACGGGTGGTTGGAGACTGTCGTGGGCTGGACGACGACGAGTGGGGTTTGCCGGAGGGTAGCTGCTGTAATGGTGGTCGTTTGGACAGTGACGACGTGAGGAAGGTCGTTTGGGGAGCTTGTTCGTTTGGGCACGGGCTGCTGGAGCTTCAGTGGTGTCTAGGGTGTGTTTTTGATTTTTTGTCTCCTGAAGAGGAAGAGGAAGCTCGTTAGGGAGGGGTCATCGATGGTTCTCGTTGTTGAAGACCATCTCCAGGAGGGGCTGTTATTGAATTCTTGCTGATTCAATATTTTTTCCTTCGTTCCCTTTGCTGCCGTTCTCCTCCTTTGGAGCTTTGTTTTGGAGTCTTTAATACTGGGATCTCCTTTTTCCTTTTGTCATGGCAAGAAAGAGATAATAATAATAGTACCCTCTCTCTTTCAAATAAAGAATACATTGCAGTATTCTGCAAAAGCATCTTCAGTGCCTTGCCCATCATTTGTCCGTTGGACATTCTAAAGATTCCCACGTGAGAGACCAAGAATCATGTGTCTCCATGTGGGTTTCAAGGGTTATGGGCTTCGTCTCGTGCTCCGTCCGTGTCCCCCACGTGTGGTGGGCTCGGATTATTATGGGCTAGGTCCGAAAATTATAAAATCGGGTAATTTGAACCCGAATATTATTCTTTGTCCGGAACCGAGAATGAGAACACGATGTTATTAATTAATCATACGTAAGCAAAATAACTATAAGACTAATAATTAAAACAAAATTATTATTTTATATTTTTTTCAAAATTAAAGTAACTACAAAAATGTTAATGAAACTATTTTTATTATTTTCGCTTTTTATAAAAGATAAAAATATAAAGTACTATTTTTGTATTTTTCAAGTTTAAAAATGACTACGAAACATTAATAAAACTATATTTTTGTTATTTTTCATTTTAAGGTAAAAGTAAAGTAAAAAGGGTCAAAATTAGTTAAGATAGCTATATTAGGCCTAAACTAAATATTTTAGCTAAAAAATATAAAAAAATCTCGGGTAGGGGCAAAATCACGCATCTACAGCTGCCCCTCTTTGACTGAAAACACAAAGAGTTTTCAGACAAAGAACGACTAGACAAGTGTTTTGACCCGACCCTTATTCAGAGAGACTAAAAGAAGAGGATGTGACTGAGCCATTGTATCTGAGCTGCCTACATATCCTTGGCTATAAAGGAATCAGGCCACGTGTAGTTCGAAAGTGAGTAAGAATATGGAGTATACTGAGGCGGAGAGCCAGTCGAGGTGTCGTTCCGACGAGGTTCCGTTCCGTGGTCCTGCTATTACATCAAAACATGAAAAAGGCTAACTAAACCTATCAGCTACTAGTTACAAGATTCCTATCTATGAGTCTTCTAAAGCTTGGTCTTGAGTATTGTTTGGTGCTTCATGTAGACTCTAAATTTGAACTTTGATGCTCGCTAGTTGTAGGTGCTAGTTCAATCTTCTTCGGCCTTCTGGATCAGGACCAGACTTGCAGTTCTTGTGTCATTGACCATCTCTTGGACAACTTTCATCAGCTCCTGCATTTTGGATTGGCTTCTTGCCCTTTTTTCATTGTGACTAACTTCTGTCGATCATCTCGGACTGTTGACTCGCGTTCTGGTCGCAAGCTTCTTTTGTTGCTAACTTGCGTTGCACTCCGAAGTGAATTCCCTTACTTGTGATCTTCGAGCTATTCTCCTTCGACGTCTGAATCTATCTTTTCTAATCCTTGTTGCCTTCCTTCCGATTCATGATGGGGATTTCCGTTACACTCTGTCACTTTTCGATTGTTCACTATGCTTATCAAATCTTGGAAACTGAGACGGCGTTCTGCTTTTCTGGCGGGCTTCTGACTTTAACGACAAATTCTAATCATAAATTGCCATTCCATTCTTCAAGTGGGCACCTGACTTCAACAACAAACTCCGAATATAAATTGCCATTCCATTCTTCAAGTGGGCACCTGATTACCAAAACTTGAAATGTACAGATCGAATTTTGATATCTTAGGAGAAAGATTCATCAGACTAAGATTTTGACGCTAGGAGATAATTCCTCGGACTAGGTCTAAATTGTTGCGATCTCGGGAGAAAGCTTCATCGGACTGAGATTTTGATATCTTAGGAGAAAGATTCATCAGACTAAGATTTTGATCTCAGGAGAAAGATTCATCAGACTGAGATTTTGATATCTTAGGAGAAAGATTCATCGGACTAAGATTTCGACGCTAGGAGATAATTCCTCAGACTAGGTCTAAATTGTTGTGATCTCAGGAGAAAGATTCATCAGACTGAGATTTTGATATCTTAGGAGAAAGATTCATCAGACTAAGATTTTGATGTCTTAGGAGAAAGATTCATCAGACTAAGATTTTGACGCTAGGAGATAATTCCTCCGACTAGGTCTAAATTGACGCCTTACTTGAAATCTTCCAATTGTTGCTTCCTTCTTCTTGTTGCTTTCATCTAAAACCTCTAGTTGTTGTTTTTCACTTCCTATTAAATTATCTTTAACTATAACTTCAAAAACTAAATCGCCACTCCATTCTTCGGGCGGGCTCCCTGACTTCAACTACAACTCCAAACTAAATCGCCACTCCATTCTTCAGGCGGGCTCCCTGACTTCAATTACAACTTCGAAATTAAATCGCCACTCCATTCTTCGGGCGAGCTCCCTGACTTCAATTACAACTTCAAAACTAAATCGCCACTCCATTCTTCAGGCGGGCTCCCTGACTTCAACTATAACTTCAAAACTAAATCGCCACTCCATTCTTCAGGCGGGCTCTCTAACTTCAACTGCACTTCAAAACTAAATCGCCACTCCATTCTTCAGGCGGGCTCCCTAACTTCAACTGCCACTTTAAAATAAATCGCCACTCCATTCTTCAGGCGGTCTTCCTGACTTCAACTGCCACTTCAAAATTAATCGCCACTCCATTCTTCAGGCGGGCTCCCTGACTTTAACTACAACTCAAAACTAAATCGCCACTCCATTCTTCAGGCGGGCTCCCTGACTTCAACTACAACTCAAAACTAAATCGCCACTCTATTCTTCAGGCGGGCTCCCCGACTTCAACATCAACTCACTAACTACATCCCATCCTTTCTTCTAAATTACCTTGTTTCGGAATTGCTTTCCTCCTAGGTCGTGTTATTTCTCCCTTGACTGCTGGGGATATCTTTGGAATTGTTTACTTACCTGCTGGGGATGATGTTGCTGGGAAAATCTTCTCTATTTCCTCCTTTTCTACTTCCTTCAAAACCTTTTATTCTCTCCCGGGATCGCGGGGGATTGAAATGTCATTAGTTGAGGATTGTCCTGTCGGGGGACCCCTTTTCCTTTTTCCTCTTTCCAAACCTCCTCCGGGACTCGCATTTTGCTCCCTTGAAAAACTTGTAGGATATAATGCTGCCGGGGAAATCTCGAAATCAGTGTTTCATTTTTTCGAGAATTGCTGGGGATGATACCGGCCTCTTGCCTTTCTGAACGCAAGCTTCCTCGTTTTGTCCTGTCTGCTGGGGGTATAATTTCCTCTATCACAACTTGTTGTTTTCTTTCTTTCAAAGCTGCTGGGGATAATCGGGTTCAAAGATCATTTCCTCGCATTATCTGGCTTCTTTCCCCAACCGGGTATTGGTTTCGAGAAAATTTTCACAACGGGAGAAAATTTTCTACCCCAGTTTGAGAATCTTCTTTGTGGCATGCTTTTCTGCCAACAACCCTTCTTTTTCCTGTTTCAAATCAAAGAAAAATTGGTTAGTTTTAAAATGTGGTGGCTGGTTGTGGTGCTCATGCTGGGGATGGTTCTCCTCTTCTTTCCTTGCTCTGCGTTTCATTGTCAGACCCTGCCGGGGATGTTATCATTTGATGATATTCATGCTGGGGATAGTTTTTTCCTTTCTTGCTTCCCCGCCTTCCTTGACGACTCTTTATTCGCGAACCTTTCCACGTGGTTTTCCACTGACCACCTGAATTCCTATAATAGTGACCTTTCGTGAAGACCTTGCATGTTTTACTGGTGAACCATTTTCTTTGTTCACCCTTTTCACTGAAAATACCTTTCTGCTGGGGATATCTCCCCTTCTTTGGCGGCATATCTAAGGAATGGGCATTTCCCGACCTTTGAGTCTCATTGGCCTTGTCCTCGAGGTCATTAACCTTCATTGAGATATCCTTTTTCACACTGATCCACCCCTTTGTCGATTTTCTATTGCTGGGGAATATCCTTCTGGACACTGGCTTTGCACTTAATCCCTCCTCACTTATACCACTTGGGTGTACCAATCAAATTCCGTCTTGCATAATTGGAAAGCCGATGGAAAATTTTGAAGTCATTTCTTACAAACAGACTCTATTGGGGAATTTTTTATGAAAGGAGAAAGATAAAAGGAAACAGAATAAAAGAAAAAAAAACGAGGATGACTCTCTAAAAAGAAAAATTATAAAATAACCCTATCAAACGTGGATACCAACTCTAATGGACATGACATGCACATATAGCCTATCCTCCGTCGTTAAACCGCCTTTTGTAATCTTCTCCCGGGGCTTTCCTATCTGATTGCGGTTTTTCTCTCAGCTTTCATCGCCTTATGGTGCATGCGAAGGTTTTCACCGCTAAAACTCTCTCATTTGTGTTACCTTTCCGCTGGGGATTGGTGGTGTTACTGCTAAGATTCTCTCATATTTCTTCTGCTGCAGATCTGAGTCTTTTCTGATGGGAATCAGAGTGTTATGTTCTGATAAGACTTCTCTCATTTGCCCGACTTGGCCTCTTTTAAAGATTGGTCAAAAGGTCTTTCTTTGGACCGTAATGTGGATTTGGATAAGGCTAGAAAGAAATGGTATTAAAGGCTCGAAACAAAACAAAATGGGTTCAAAATTACAACCTTCGAAGTCTACATCTTCCTTTATAAACACAACTTTTATTGCCCCAGTTTCTAGCTTGGGGTTTTTTGGTTTTTATTTACACTGTGACCGAGCTGTGAAGCGCCTACGTATCCTCTTCGAGGAATCAGGTCAAACGTAGTTCCCAATTCCTTTTTTTTCAAGTTTCTTTTTTTTCACACATTTTTCTTTTTCTTTTCTTTATCTCTTTTTGTTGTTTTCTTTTTCTTTACTTTTTCTTTATCCCTTTCTTCTCTTGCCTTTCAAACTTGTGTTTCTAGTCTTTGCAACTAATTCCAAAGGAGGGGTATGAAAGAATTTAAAATAAGGCTCAAAGGATTGACGATGGATAAAGTATTTGGATAGCAGAACAAAATACCTTCGTCATTCCAATCTTCAAAACATGCCAAGTGTAAACAACACAATTAATATTCGTCATATCTTTAAAGTACTGTTGGGCAACACACTCATTTTCATTATTCCATGTCAATTTTGGCCAGCTTGCCTTTCACTGTTTTCTTTTACTTGCCCCAGTTTCTCATGACTCGGGTTTCGAATAATCTCAAACCGTTCTTATTTACTTTAAATATCTCGATCACCTCCCAATGGTTTTGTGATTAACTTTTAAGATCAGGCCAGAACTATGCGCGCACGTCATGTCACTAGAGCTAGCAGAAAAAGAACTATAGGAAGGAGAGGACTAAATAACAGAAAATGTCTAGAAATAATATAAAATAGGTCATTGTATTAACCGATAAAACAACGACTCGAACAACCAAAAAATAAAATTGGGGTTACAACCCTTAGAATGAACCTAGACCCCTTTAGATGAGACACTATGATCAAAAGAAAAATACAAAGATAAAAGGTTTCAGCCACCAGACAACATTCGGATTACCATTCTGAAATAACTCGGAAAAATAGAAATGACAACAAAATGAGCCACCACAAATGACTCTCCAATTGATAAACCTGACATTTAGCCACGAATTTGATTATCAGAACCACTATGGCCTTCTCTCATTTCAGTCGGCAAATTCCCGAGTGGATTCTCATATTCCGTGTCACCAGGCATCACCGCCAGAAAGTGTGTATCATCAGGTGCAGGTAACGGATTCAGCGCGATATTCTAGGTGTCACTGTTATGAATCACAATCAATCTTTCTTGGATCATCCTTTCTATTTCCCTTTTCAAATCCCGACAACTTTCCATGTTGTGCCCCTGGGCATGGGAATGGTATTCACACCTTTTAGATGGGTAAAATATCCTTGCACGTGGGTCCACATGATTTGGAGGGATAGGTGCAATCATGTCCTGTTGCTTTAACTTGTCAAATAAGCTTTCATAGGAAACTCCTATTGGTGTGAAATTCTCCTTCAACTTCGGTTCCCTTCTATGCCCTTGGTTTGGAAGTGGGTTATAAGGTATTTGGAAATTTTGCAGAGGCTGATAGAGATTTTGTGATGCTCGTGCTCGCTTTCTTGGATGATTTGATGGCTGAATAACATACCGGGGTGGATCAACTGGGTATGGTGGGTTCGGAGGTGGATAGTAATGCTCAGGGGAGTTATGGAAAACCTGTCGAGACATCGCATACCGTCGAGGTGTTCTTCTGGAACCTTTTCTTGACCCTGATATCATCATGACCCCTTCATCCCTCTCATTCGTGTCACTAGATTCAAATTGGACAGCCTGAGCTGCAGCCTTGAGAGCCGCTTGACTTATAATTCTGCCTGTCTTAAGACCGTTCTCTACCATTTCCCCCATTTTGATTACATCCAAGAAGGATTGACCAACCGCAGACATCATGTTCTGAAAATAATCCGGCTCTTGAGCCTGAAGGAAGACAGTGATTAACTCATGGTCATCCATGGGTGGCTCAGCACTAGCCGCTTGCTCTCTCCATTTAAGGGCATATTCCCTGAAACTTTCACTTGATTTCTTCTTCAGATTTGAAAGGAAAATGCGGTCTGGGGCAATGTTAATGTTGTATTGGAATTGTTTGACAAAGGCCTGTGCCATGTCGTTCCAGACGTGCCAGCGAGATGCATCTTGATCCCAAAACCATTCGGAGGCTACTCCTGTAAGGCTTTCCCCAAAGTAAGCTATTAACAATTCTTCCTTTCTTCCCAGACTCCTTAGTTGATTGCAATACCTTTTCAAATGGGCTATGGGATGTCCATGTCCATCGTACTTTTCAAATTTGGGAATCTTGAAACCAGGTGGCAAGTGGACATCGGGAAACAAGCATAGATCTTTGAAAGCAACACTCTTTTGACCTGCCAACCCGTGCGTATTTTTCAACCGATGTTCTAAGCTTTTCAATCTTTGGGTTATTTCCTCCTGTACCATCTTTCGGGGGTCTCGCGTTGTCCGCTTGTCACAAACCAACCACCTTCTACTTACTTTACAATTCAAGACAAAACATGTTAGAATGGACTCAGACAGTCATTATCAAAATTTTTTTTTTATTTATTTTTTTTTAATTTTATATATTTTTTTTATTTTTTTATTTTATATTATATATACATATACAGTTGTGGTCGAATCTTTTGGAGATTGCCTACGTATCATGACCCCGCATGAATCAGACCGAGCATAGTTCTTGCAAATTAATGCAAGAAATAAAGAGATATTTATTTGATTTTTTTGATTTTTTGATTTTTTTTTGAAGGAAATTTATAGAAGCCGACTCCAACTATAAACTTGTGTAGGAGATTCCTACAAGAATAAGAATATTTTTGGTGTCAATTATGACTATTTCTACAAAATTGGCCACATAATGGCTTATTTGACAAAATGGCTATTTTTTGCCAAATTTATTTAAGAAAGATAAAACTTGAAATTTTTTTTTATCCCTGTGGCTCATGGGGCATCGTTCGGCATCACCATAAACCAACACAAAACTATTTTTTCATAAATTGGCCATGTAATGGCTTATTTAGACAAAGTGGCTCTTTTTGCAAAATTTTATGTAAGAAGATGCAAATTCAAAATTTTATCGTGGGGCCTATGGGGCATCGTTCAGCACCGATACAGGCCCACACAAGACTGAGAAAGTTCAAATGCAAAAATGTAGCTATTTCAGTAAAATTTCGGCCATGTAATGGCTTGTTTGATAAAGTGGTTATTTTTGTAAAGTTGAGTGATGACTCAAAACTTGATTTTTGCGGATACAGCCTTTCGACATTTCCGCGAGGGAATATTTCAAGGCTGTGTCCAAAATTATTAAAAAAAATCCAAAGTGGCTATTCTTGCAAAAACAGCCTTCCGGCGTCTTTTGAGGGACATTCGGCTTATTTTAAGCAAGAATAGCATCACCCGACTTATTTATAACAAAATCAAAAATTTGATATTTTTTGGTTATTTTTGCAAACGGGGTGTGAACCCGAACTTGATTTTGCGGCTATGGCCTTGCAACATTTCCACAAGGAATATTTCAAGGCTGTGCCCGCAAATTATTAAAAATGATTCAAAGTGGCTATTTTTGCAAAAACAGCCTTCCGGCGTCCTTTCGGAACATTCGGCTATTTGCAAAAACGGCATCACTTTGATTTTGTTGAAAACTAAAACTTCGACATTTTTTTTTTAATTTTTTGAAGGGGTGATTGGACCCGATGAAGGTTGCCTACGTATCCCACCTAATGGGGAGAATCAAACCAGCGTAGTTCGGTCTGATTATTTTATGACCAATTATTTCAACAAAATTGCTCTTCCTATTTTCAAATTTTCGACAGCATTCCGTCAATATTTTCGATAGTTTTCTATTCCAAAATTTCTTTCATTTTGTTTTTCAGGAATTTAACCAATCAACATAATAATACAGGATAAATAAATGTAACATATAATATGCTCGGTCTTTGATTACCGGGTTACCTGTCCTAGGCGGGCCCAACCCCTGTGTTGAGTCCCCTAAGTATGATGCAAATAAGCGTTCCTACTAGGGATCCGGTATGTAGTTATGTTATTCTAAGTTCAAAACCTCGGTACATGATCTAGACTGTGTACCCAAGCGGACAAACTCGGGCTGAGGAAGGAGCTCCTTTCCGGGAACCAAAAGGCCAACCGGCTTAGAAACTTTCCGAGCCTCTTCATTATTTTGAGGTATGACACTAACAGAATAAGGAGTCTCAACCGGTGAGCACATCCCCGGGGGTGAGAAGTGAAGGGTTTTCGGCACAGTTTTATATACAATTCACGCAATATCAAAGCGGTAAACATATAGCAGTTTGTATATACAGTGCAACTAGTATCAAAGCGGTAGACATGTAGCACATTAATCAAACACGTAATAAAATCAGATATAGACAAAACAACAATTTAATTGAGCTCGAATTCTTAGACCCTGAACCGAAGTTCTGGGTAAATATCCCCAGCAGAGTCGCCAGAGCCGTCACACCTCCTTTTACGCACCCGCGGGAGCGCGAGGGAGTTTTTCCAATTAAAGGACAATCGAAACGGGATTTATTTAATTAATTCAGAGTCGCCACTTGGGAAAATAATGGTGTCCCAAGTCACCGGTTTAATCCCGAACCGAGGAAATTTATGACTCCGTATTACAGTCTGTGTACCAGAAATCCGGATAAGGAATTCTGTTAACCCGGGAGAAGGTGTTAGGCATTCCCGAGTTCCGTGGTTCTAGCACGGTCGCTCAACTGCGATTTTTGTTTTTATCTGATTTCTTTATATATTTTAACTATGTACTTTTAATGTTCCGCTTTTAATTTAGAAGAATTGCGACGTCACGAAAATACATTTCGAGCCACACCGCAACCAGTACGCCTGTGACTTAATGTATTTCAATTTCGCCTAGAGTAAGATTTGGGTCACATAAATGCGCACCCTTATTTAGGAAAGTAATATTATTAAACACGCGCCTAAAGAGTCTATCGTCTTTGTTAACTTCGGGAAAGACCGTGAAATTTACTAAACGGTCCTTCCAAATCCAAAATTTTCATAACAATTATTTAAGGGCCCCACAAATGTGTAGTTTTGTTTGGTGAGGCTCATCTCAATTTTTACAAATTTTAAGTAAGTTCATTAGGGCCATATTGGCTCAACTTCCACGACCCATAAGAGAACAAATGTGAATAATCCTTCGTGACTCATATTGTTATACTTGAGTTAAGATAATGATACGTTCCTTTGAAAATTCCATCCACTCCAACCAACAGTGACGTTAACGAGCTACTTTTACATAGCAAATAATTTCTAACCACTAACATACCATTTTCACAAAATAGATTAACCTTTTGTACGAACAAACCCCGATTAACTTAATGGCTCCAACATGATTGGCATAGATAAACAGAATATTTCATGTATAATCATAGTTCATTCAAAACCAAAGATTAACATTACATGGATTAGCTTTCTTTTATCAATTAGAGAGTATAAAACTTTAAACCAATAGCACTGCCTCACGAGGTTTTTATAACAAGAGGCATTTGAGTCTAACAAGAAATATCACTAATAAATTCTAAAGAGAACATGAAAATGAACAGTCCAAACATCAAGCAAACCACTAACCAAGCAACAAACTCCATATTTTATTCACAATTAATAACTTCAACTTCACTAACTGGCAGTCAGATTCAAATTGATTTGCACTTCAATGAAACTTAAACGGATCAACTATGCCCGAAAAATATACAAGATGGTTCTTATTTTAACCCCAATGATACCTACTTCCATGAATATTTAGTCCCCTTGTAATAAATTTATCCCGCAATTAACTAAAATCGAGCAAATAATATTGCAGATTAACAAAGATAGCATTCTGAATAATTTTATGGCTAAAGTACTAGATTTATAAAATCATAAACAACTGCAGTACGAACAACTATAATTTTACTCATAAGCTCAACAAAAGAGAACAAGTGAATATTCACATACCTAGAGAAGCGATAAAAGATAAATGATCAAGCCAAAGTCCCGAAATAGGAAATGAAATTCAGAAGCCGAACGGAGAGCAACAACAACAAAATATCTTCAGCAAAACCAGCGAATTAATTACCAAATCCCAGCGAAAATCGAACAAAAACCTGAACTTGGCCGATGAATTCAGCAGGCAGATTGAATGAATCAACGATTACAATCGAACATCAACATGAATTCAAGTGACTGTTTATAGCGACATCGAGCTTCGACAGCTCGAACTCGTCGGAAAACGGACAGTGACAACCTCGACGAAACTCATAAAACGAACGACGACCTCAAGAATGGTTTCATGGCTGCGCTGGCTGATGTTGTTAGTGGTCGCTGCTGGTTTAACGATGCAGCAGACTGGTGCGAGATGGAGTAGTTGACGGGAAGCAGTAGTGATGTTGCTGCTCGACGTGAGGTAGGCGAAGAAGATGGTGTGAGGGTGTTCGACGGGTGGTTGGAGACTGTCGTGGGCTGGACGACGACGAGAGGGGTTTGCCGGAGGGTAGCGGCTGTAATGGTGGTCGTTTGGACAGTGACGACGTGAGGAAGGTCGTTTGGGGAGCTTGTTCGTTTGGGCACGGGCTGCTGGAGCTTCAGTGGTGTCTAGGGTGTGTCTTTGATTTTTTGTCTCCTGAAGAGGAAGAGGAAGCTCGTTAGGGAGGGGTCATCGATGGTTCTCGTTGTTGAAGACCATCTCCAGGAGGGGCTGTTATTGAATTCTTGCTGATTCAATATTTTTTCCTTCGTTCCCTTTGCTGCCGTTCTCCTCCTTTGGAGCTTTGTTTTGGAGTCTTTAATACTGGGATCTCCTTTTTCCTTTTGTCATGGCAAGAAAGAGATAATAATAATAGTACCCTCTCTCTTTCAAATAAAGAATACATTGCAGTATTCTGCAAAAGCATCTTCAGTGCCTTGCCCATCATTTGTCCGTTGGACATTTTAAAGATTCCCACGTGAGAGACCAAGAATCATGGGTCTCCACGTGGGTTTCAAGGGTTATGGGCTTCGTCTCGTGCTCCGTCCGTGTCCCCCACGTGTGGTGGGCTCGGATTATTATGGGCTAGGTCCGAAAATTATAAAATCGGGTAATTTGAACCCGAATATTATTCTTTGCCCGGAACCGAGAATGAGAACACGGTGTTATTAATTAATCATACGTAAGCAAAATAACTATAAGACTAATAATTAAAACAAAATTATTATTTTATATTTTTTCAAAATTAAAGTAACTACAAAAATGTTAATGAAACTATTTTTATTATTTTCGTTTTTTATAAAAGATAAAAATATAAAGTACTATTTTTGTATTTTTCAAGTTTAAAAATGACTACGAAACATTAATAAAACTATATTTTTGTTATTTTTCATTTTAAGGTAAAAGTAAAGTAAAAAGGGTCAAAATTAGCTAAGATAGCTATATTAGGCCTAAACTAAATATTTTAGCTAAAAAATATAAAAAAATCTCGGGTAGGGGCAAAATCACGCATCTACATGAAGCATATGCAGAGATAAAGCAGTGGCGTGAATGAAGCGAGAAGAAAACTGAAGAAGCAATGGCGTTGTGGACTCTGGCGTGAAGGAGCAGTGATAGTGAAGTAAGAAGATGAGAAGAGGAAAGTGGCGTTAGGTTAGGGATTTGGGAATTGGGGCTTCTTTGTACCTTTTGAAAATTGGGATTTGGGAAAGAAGGGATTTTAACTTTCTATTATTATTATTATTTTGTCTCATTTGTTTATATTTAATTAAACAAGCAGAAAAGTCAAATATTAATATAAAATGTAAAAAAGTGTGCTGTGTACTGTATTTAATCTCTTTAAATTGCAACTAAATGTAAGCCAAAAAATTATTTGCTCCCGCCTGGTATCGAACTAGCGCCCCGTTGAATGAAAATGCAGGGTTTTTCCACTGGCACTTTTGCAACTTTTGTTCTATGGGGTGGCACTTTAAATATATATCCTATTTATTAGACATATATACATATATATATATAAAAAATTTGTCGAAGCTTGAAAGTGGCGTACCACCCCGAACCGTGTACATAGATTCGCCCCTGATCTATAGGACGATGGTGACTTAGCCACCAAGTAATAAACCCTAGAATCTCTCTAAATATAGACACACCATAAATAGAATTCTATTTATAACAACCCCCTTGAATGTCTATTCAACAGATAATGTGCCTCGTTAAAACCTTAACTAAAAGAAAACTCAATGGGAAAAAAATTTCTAGAAAAGGAAAAAGAGTACACATGTTTAGAAATGTGCCCATTGGTTGCCTCGTTAAAAACCTTGCAAGGAAAACCCAGTGGGACAAAACCTTGTAAGGAAAAAAGAGTGCAACACACATTAACTCCCCCTGATGAGAGCATCAATTCACATCCTCGAGCCTTCGCATCCCAATCTTGTGCACTAGCTTCTTGAGGGTTGACGTCGACAAAGATTTTATATCAGTTTCAATGTATTTTCATAACGACATAACATAGAGATCTCTTCATTCATATATTCAGGTACCTGAATCTCTCATGAGATTTTATGAGATGTTATGTCATGTGATCTTCTAAATTACTTGCCTCCTTTATTATGCTCATTTTGATCATTTGCTCACCTTCTTTATCAAGAAGTTTATTTGAAACTGATTTGTCTATACGCTTTAAGTTTACCATAGATTTTGTCCTTCTAGGACTTAATATGAGCATTTGTAATGAGAATATAGTTACTTTCTTTGGGTCAGCAAATGCGTCTACCATGCTTTGCAATGTATTGCAAATGAATTATCCTTTTATGAACTTCATGTTCATATTATCTTATTGAGGTTCTAGATGTAAAAACGATAATTCATTCCTCGTAACTTTTTCTCAATTGTTTTTCATGTCTCCCCCTCATGTTAGAAAAACTAACTTGTTTCCTCAATTTTGATAATCCATCCTTGTGCGTTATGGTGTTAATCAAAATATACACCGCGCATCAATAATAATAAGATAAAATTATTTGGTTCCTGACTATGAACCACTTGTGAGGGGAGAAAATAATATACTTTGTATATAACATTTATCAAATTGATATACAAAACTTTATTCTCACAAGCAATTGTTTAGCTATTAAGTGGAGGCACTCAATAAATTATTTTGATAAATCAAATTATCAAGATGAACTATCTTAAATAAAAAATCTGGAAATTATGCTCTAAATCAAATTATTGACCAAGTTACCTTGCAAACACCATGTTGCGGGTTAACAATAATCGCGCATGTAACCATCTCATAGATGCATCTTATGTGGTATACATGGCAGGTGAATGAGCCCATATTCACCTTTGATATTTCCAGCATTCATGGGATTCAATCCCAATTTTAGTTGGTCAATTAATTAATGAGAACAAGCAATGTAAGAGAATTCGTAAAGAACTTTCTAGTTCTTTAATATTTACCCATGTGAATTCTCTATTATTTTTGCACATCATACTTAAATTGATATGGCAAAACCAATTATGCCAACTGGATAAATTATCAATATTGATAAACTTCAGATTTACACCATGATGTGTGCAATTATGAATAAACTCCAAGTTTATTATGATATGGGTTTTTATATCAATATCCACTTCATTGTGGTATTCTTTATTTATGTAGTACAAATTGGAGAATAAAGTGGGTAACTTTTCACATAAATATTACCCCGCTACAAGTTATAGTAATAGAAGATATTAAATCTTTCCTTTATTTATAGTCTCAATATAATCAATCGCTTTCGCGTATACTTTCGAAACTGAATAAGTTTCTTTTAGACGCACTACAACACAATACCTTATTGGTAATTAATTGTGTTTCTCCAAAATAGTAATAATTGGCTTTTCTAGAGCTCTCAATTAATTTTGTACTACCACAGATTCATCAACATCCATATGGTGAATATCTCTTTTAAAGAGAAAGTTATACCATTATGTGTATGGTCAAAATTATATGCAAGATCTGTTTCTTGCATTACTGTTGACTTTTAATAATCACAATGCCAAAATATTTTTGTATACAATAGGTACGTGACCAATGATCGCTCATGCCATAATAATGACATTATTTATGCTATCATCTCAAACCTTCTTCTAGAGGTGAGTGTGGTATATTCACTACCACTAGCACGTTTATATTCTCTGAAGAATGAATATGTATTCATAAGTAAGATGTTGTCACATTCACATCATGAATGGACCATAATCATCTATATGTGCTTTATAAAATCTCATGTCAAATCGATGACAAATATTACTTTCACAGAGTGAAGGATTATTTTAAGAATACTTATTGTTCTAATTACCATAATGATGACGATATAATTTCGTCTATTGCCACGTCCATATCCATTGATTATTCATGGTAATAATTTTGTCTTCTTTCAGACTTATTAGATACTGCTATCACATTCTCTAAAGGGAATAAGAACAAAGCAAATTCAATGGGACGGATTTTCAATTCTTTGCCCACAATTATACATGAATTAATCATGGCAAGACATAGAAATTTTACCACTTTGGGTGGTTATAATTTCTTTCAAACTCCATTAGAGTTGCAAACAAAATTTATCGTCTTTGCTTGTATTTAAAATCAAATAATAGAATGTCAAGAATTTGAAAGAGAAAAGTAAAATACTTACCTTAAATCTAAAATTTAATCATGAAGGAAGTTCATGGAGCAATTGACAATCATTGTGCTCAATCACAAAGCTTCTACTCAATTGGTTAGAGTTTTGTGCTGATAACATGTTATAAAATAATAAAGAGAATTTTTCATAAAAAGCATTCATAAAGAGCTAATTAACAATAAATAGAAATCATTTCTAATACTACATGATATAGGAATGTTTTACTGTATTCTATAATATATTTAGTGTATTAAACAAGTTGTATTTAATAATACAACATTAAGATCCGCCACATAAACTGTATTGATATAAATGCCAAACTGTATTTAAGTGTATTAACATGTATTTAGCGTGAAAATAGAAACGGGTAAGCACAAATCTGGAAAATTTGAATAAGATAAAAACGGAAGGATATCCAAAAAAATTTGATTTCCACTATTTTAGTTAACTAACTTAAATAAACGAAATCCATATGAAATCTGCTCTATTTTGACCCAATTAACGAGAAAAAACAGAGCATTACAAATCAACAGTTGAGTTTTACAGAACTTGAATTTAAAAACAGTTGAGTTTTACAGAACTTGAATTTAAAAACTTTTCTGAAATGCAATTTAATACATTCGAATACATGTGTATACATATGCTGCTAACAGTTGAGTTTAAGAGAACTTGAATTTAAAAACTTTTCTGAAATGCAATTTAATACATTCTAATACATGTGTATATATATGCTGCAAACAGTTGAGTTTAACAGAACTTGGATGAAGTTGTATCTTTTTAAATTTATTGCAACAATTTAATATACCTGTTAATACTGGTATTTCTGTAGAAATTTGATGAAGAAAGTTAAACCCTCAACAATGGCAGAAATTGGATGTCGGATGAAGTGTGGAGACGAGAAGAGTATACTGGGGGAGGAGAGGGATTTGAGAGATACAGAATAAGTGTGTTTGGGAAGTTTTAAGAAAAGATGTATTAAGATGAAAGAGAAAATAAAATATTATGGGGGAGTTATACTGGATTGAGAAAAATAAGGCTTAAATATAGGAAATCATTAAATTTTAATTTTTTGCTACAAAAATAGAAAAGGTTATTATATTATGTAAAATTTTGAAAAGGTATTTATATGTTATAATTAGGCCTTGACATATTCTATAGGTGGTAAAATTTCCAATAATAAAAGAACAAGAACAATATTGCAAAGAAAAGTAGGGAGAAAGAATTATTATTGATATGCGATTAATTACAATGGAATAGAACCCTCTATTTATAGGGAGATGGTGACTTAGCCACCAAGTAATAAACCCTAGAATCTCGCTAAATATAGACATTCACCATAAATAGAATTCTATTTATAACAATATTCTTCTTTTTTGGAGAAATTTTATGCAATTTTTTCTTAATTTTTCTTTCTTTCGTTGGTGCGAACTCCACTTACTTTTGTGCATATGGAGTTAGTGGTGGATCCAGGAATCCAAGTTAATGGGTGCCTTTGTATGTTACCGTTAGGGGTGTTTATGGTTCGGTTTTTCCCTAAAAATAAACAAAACCAAGTAAGTCGATTTTTCAAATATTGGAACCAAACCAAACCAAGTCGGTTTTTTATCGATTCGGTTTATGTCGGGTTTTTTCTTAAATATGAGACATATATATATATATATACACTACCAAACACATATTCCGATAACTGCATTTTCAACCTAACGCTATCAAGTGGATCAAACCGTCGATGTTCGAACAAAAAAACTATGTTTAGGCTAAAGCACCCAAAGCTCCTCCAAGCCAATGGGTGCTAACTCATTCTGTGTGTCAAAATCTTAATTTTTTTTTACATAACTAATAAAGTTTTTACTGAAGTTGGTGGGTGCTGAAGCACCCATAAGTATACATGTGGATCCGCCCATGTATGAAGTAATTCTATGTTACATCATATTTTTCAAATCATGTTCTTGTTAACGTGAATATATGTACAAGGGAGGGTGCATTTATAAAATTAATAAAATTAATACAGTACAGCTGATTTCCATTAATTTGTAAATATAGAAATGAACCCTTTTTTTTCTTCGATAATCAAATAAACCTAATGAAAAAGAAATAAGTTTAGCTTCTTTTATATGGCTACTAGTTTATGTTATGAACGCTAAAATATAAAAAGCGAATTAATCATTAGATATAAAAAATCAATAGAAGGATAGCTTGATTTTCCAATTTACCAAACAAGAATATTTGAAGGAAAACAAAAATATTTAATTTTCGAGTGCAGATTAGAGTACTTTATATAATTTATTAAGTACTTATCTTTAGCCGTTCTTTAGCTGCAACTGGTTTTTGCCTTCTGAAAATTTGTCTTTGGCTCGTAGCGGTTCAGGCTTTAGTTAAAAAAAATTAAATTCTTCATTGCGCCCCCGCCCTGTCCCGCATTATTTTAAAGAAAAAATAAAACCCACCATATTCCGCCCCGGAAAATACGGTAACTCGCCCCGCACCGCCCATTGTCATCCCTTTCCAGCGTCGTAGACTTGTTTACGTTTTGCGTCATTGGATGCGAAAACAATAAGACAATACTAATGCTCGACTTTTGACCTAAATTTGTGGACTGTTATTTTATGTCAGTTTTTAATTGCGATGTTGAGGGTCGGCCGTGTCCATTCCAGATTTATTTTCTCTATTGGCTCCAATTTAATTTTTATTTATATTCAGTGATGAAGAAGAACTAACAAAAGAAGAACACTAGAGAAATGGGAATTTCTAGGTATTTGACTTTCATTTTTTTTACCCACTTCTTTATGTTGCCATTGTCATCGTCGGCATTTTAGATGTCATTTGGACGACTTCTTGCTAATATTTTACAAATGAATGGACTTGGTACAAAATTGAAGAAAATTTAGACTATGTAATTATGATGTATTTTTTTCCTGAAAATAAAAAATAAAATAACAGACCAAAGTTGCATTTGAATTCTTGCCCCCTAATTACATATTAGGAGTTGCAATAAAAAGAAAATAGAAAAAATCTTGCCCCGTCTCTTGGCTTTCTCAAATCATAAGAACCTCTTCATGTTTTTAAGAAATAAAAAGCTAAGGTTTTAGTTTCAGGGACATAATCACACGGTAAATACTTACTCACATTAGATGTTTACATTAAATTATATTAACTCACCATGGTTAATTAATTTGTTGAACAACACGAGGATTAAAACTGGAAAAGTGCGTTATCTTTTGAACCAAAACAATTATTTGTTCCCCTTTATCCTATTAGTAAAGTAAAACAGAAAATAACCAATTGTGTTCTCTCCATTAAAATTTACTAAGGTACACCAAACATATCAATAAATACCATTTTTAATTTTTTTTATCTTAAGCAATTACTCCATTGATTAAACCACCTTCATCTCCAACCGATAAATGTGAGGTTCGAGCTAAGGGGTTGGAAAACTTCAATGCCAAGCAACAATTAGGCATGCAACTAGAGTAGACCATACACATCATAGTCATTTAGTTGCAAAAACAAAATGATGTTCTTAAGCAGAGCTGTCGAGTTCTTATTATGTCTGTGTCTGTCTTCTTTTGTTGTGTTTTAAATTTTGTATACTGACAGGGTACTCAATATATATACAATTACTGCATTTAAAGGACAACTACGCTGCAGGTAATTCTATTTGGTAAACTTAATTGGCAACAGAATATAAATGGTACTAACTTAAATCCTTTTTGTAAAGTTATTAACTTGCAGAATAGGAAGCTTTTCGATAACTTCCTAAATTCAAGTTTGCTATGGGTTTACCCTTAAAAATAGATAACAATTAAATTTATACAACGATTTTAATAATATGTGGACTAATTCAATACAAATGATTAATGACGTAAGATAAGCAAGCTAAAGATAAAATAAACAGCCAAACAAGTAGTAATACTGAGTTCGGGCTCAGTTATAAGCTTAATAGGTAGTCTGCCTTCGGTTCGGGGCCAAACACTTATGAAGAGCTATGACAAAAATTAAGAACTTTGAATGACTGTCAGAAGCGGAGAAAATAGATGCATATTGCCTTGGTATGCGTAATACAAAAGTGTCTATTGAATAATGAAATTTTCCTTTATTTAGTAGGGTTTTTTTTTACCCTAAGTACAATTCTAAGAAATGCTAAAATCATCCATTTCGTAGATCACTGATCTGTTGCCGATACAGGCCAAGATCTGTGTCGTGATACCCGGTTGGGCACGAATACTACGACCATTTGTAATCGTGCGTGGATGTTTGGTGATGCTTTTCGAGGTCTCGAAACTCGAACCGAGGGCATTGTTCGTCCTCGGCTCCAAGGGCAGGTGCTTTGTTCGGGCCTTGATACAAGAGGCTCATAGCTTTGATTCTGGTTCCTTGTAGTTACAACCTTGCTTCGTTTGCCCCACCAGAAAATCGGAATGCTTATTAGCCTAGGTTTTACACATATACAATTAGTCCTCTCATTTATCAGAGGGTAGGCTTGCCGAAACAATGAGAAACGATAGATGTTCTCCGGTTCCTTCCTCCTACATCATGGCCAAAATAAGAAGTCAAAACGTCCTATCAGTCGCGTCGTTCTGACTTCGGACACGTGTCAACCATCGACTGGTTACCTCTGAATGCGAAACGACGTGAGTCTCACGTATAAAAGCTTTTGTACCCTATTTCTTTCTTACTTTCCGAACAAGCTTCTACCTTCAAATTCCTTAGTTATTATCAATCTTCTTCAAACCTTCATATCTTTATCCTTGATCTTCAATTTCCCATAGTTGTTACTTAGGTTTTTATCCAGTTTTCCTTAAAAACATCTATGTTCTTCACATTTCATCGTTTCTTCAAACCTTTATATTATTTTTTTAAATTTCAAACTTCTCCAGATAACAATCGCTAAATAAACTAAATCAGTTCCTTAACAAGTTGCCTCTTCATCTTCCCCATCGGCTGCCGGTGCTGAGGCAGTTGCTCCCAAAGTAGTTGCCCTCGAAATAGAAACTCCCGTAGTGACTGCCATCGAACCGACTCTCAAGCCTCCCTTGAAAATATTCAATCCTAGGTTCTTCTCAATTTCAGACGACTTTAAGGTCGAGAAACCGTCATCCAACAGGACTAGGGTGAAAGAGCATCGAAGTATATATGCTCCGTTACCGAGGATGTCATTATCGCAGTCTGAGGGTATTGTAAATGGGAATGCAAAGATGTGGTAGTCCTCGGGACTAAGGATGCTATTACTACCCTTGAGGAAGGGTATTTAAGTGTTTACACATACCCATTTACACTGAGCACGGTGGATCCGGTTGTATTAGATTTTTACAAGAGGTACGAGGTATGTGTAAGAAAATCCATCTGTCTTTATGAAGATCGTGATCCTCCTTCATAACTTCGTGAATAAGACAGAGTCTCGTTGGTTCACCATCGACACCTACTCCTTTTATATAGTCCCCAAATTTTTTGATGGGGACTAATTAAGCTCACTCACCGGGCCAGCACGTCCCCATTTTGTAGCATTGACGAAGATCAAGACCAAGGTTCGTAGGGATGCTTCGTTCGAGTGAAAATCAACTAATCCCTCCCAAGTTCATTCCATTCCCCGAGAAGTGAAATGCATTTGTAAGTGCAGCGTCTCCTTAAGTTTTAATTTTCTTCATTTTCTTTCTTATCATTCATACTTGTGGTTGTGTTGTTGTTGCCCGGGTATTGAATACGATCCCCAGCTCAAGGAATGGATTGAGGCATCTGCAAATACATGATGTACTCCAAGCACGCATGACACAAGCTTTTGAAGGGCCAATGTGAGGACCATTCTCATGGTAAGGTCCTCCTCCGAATAGTTAATATCATGCTTTTAACTTATATCATACTGTACTTACTTCATTTATTTGTAGGTTTGCCTAAGACCACTGAACATAGGCCTTTGGAAGAGGAAAAAGACATGCCCTTGTCCGTTGATCCCTATGTTACGGGACAACCCAGGGTTGCCATAAAGGAAAAGAAGAACAAAATAAAGGCTTCGGGCTCTCCCAGATTCGCGGTGAAGCCTAAGAAAAGAGTTGTTCATAAGCCCTATAATCAATGCAAAACCTCCAACTCCCATCTTTTTTTTAACTAATAAAACAGGGGATGAAAATGGGGAATGACGGGGTTGAATAATACCATTATTAAGCATATCATTCACCTGTTTTTCAACTTCATTCTTTTGAAAAAAACTGTATTTTTAAGGTCTAATACTTACTGGTAATGCATCTGATGTTAGGGGAATGTAATGGTCATGACTTCTTTTTGGAGGCAATGCTGTTGGTTCTAAGAAGACATCTGGAAATTGCTTCAGCACCCTGTCAATAGCTGCACGTATGATATCCATTTCCTTCTCTTCTTCTGCTGAAATTGTGAATAAATGAGACCATATTGCTTGACCCTTTTTTAGTAATTGTCTCACTCCTTCGGTTGATAAGCTCTTAAGTTCTGCTTGGTGGTAAATTCCTTTAAGCTCCACCCTCTTCCCCTTGTGAGTTACTTGCACTTTATACTCTACAAAGTCAAGTAGGACTGGATTATGCTTTTTTCATCCAATTCCCCCTAGTATCATACCATTTCCCCCCAACTTAGTTATTCTAATTGCATCTTCAAACTCTACTCCTTGTATCTTCCATTTGAATTTATGGCAAATGTGCAGACTCATCAAATAATTCCCATTTGCTACTGTCACCCTCATTGGCACAACTTCTGATATAATGCAACCAATTTTCTTTGTTGTCTCCATGTCCACAAAACTGTGTGTGCTGCCTGAATCAAGCAGAATAGACAGGGAATTCTTCTTGGCTTCACCTCTCAATTGAATAGTGTTGGGAACTTCAGTGCCATATAATGCATTTAGGCTTATTGCCTCATCCATTATTTCTTCTTCTGGTACCAATTCTATTTCCTCTTGTTGTAGGGTCTCTTCTAGTTCTTCTTGAGTAGCAGCTGATATAGCATTAAGCTGCCTAGGTTTACATTGGTGCCCGGGGTGGTATTTTTCTCCACACTTATAACACAAACCTTGAGCTTTTCTACTCTCAAATAGTTTGTTGTTGGCATAGTTGGATCCCCCAAGTGTACTCCTGTTAGTTTGAGAGTAGTATCCTATATTAGATCCTTTATTACCCTGTGATTTTCCAGCTTTAGTAACAACTTCTAATAAATTCTCCTTATGTCTAACTTTTTCCACTGCTTTGTTGAATGAATAAGGATCTAACATCTTAACTGTATGCTTAATCTCCTCTTTTAATCCTTCTATGAAAAATTCTAGGAGAATTCTTCTGGTATAGTAGGATTCCTTATCAACACTCAAGCTTTGAGTTCTTCGAATTTCTCCAAGTACACATCTACAGACCCAGTTTCTTTTATTTTTTTGAATTCTCCAATTAGATATAATTTGCTATTAGATGCACCTTCAAATCTACTACATATTTCAGTAGTAAAATCTGACCATCTAACTATTTCTTTGCTTATGTGATAGGAAAAAAACCAGGATTCAGCCTTACCATTAAGATGAAGGACTGCCTCCTCGAGTTTTTGTTGTGGATCAGTGATATGATTATGCTGAAAAAATCTTTCACACTTCCTCAACCATGCACAAGGGTCTACTCCATCAAAATAGGGCATCTCTACTCGCGATTGAGACGACTGGCCATGGATTCTTCCTCCTGGAGTTTCCCTGTTCTCTCCCATCCCTGGTCTAATTATATGCCCCACATTTGAGAGATTTTCCACCGGCGCACTGCCCAGAAGACCATCTTATGTTGGAAGCAATATATCTACTAACATTTCTAATTTCTTCCTCATATTTTCTAACCTTTCATCATTTGTAGTCATATATTGTTGAAATTGCATCTCTAATTTCTTAATAGACTCATCTGTAGCTTTTGACCTTGTTTCTACTCCCGTCATTGTATTGGCCAGAAATTGCTCTGATACCAATTGTAATATACTTAGTAATTGAAATGTAAATTTGGAACTGAAAGTTGGATTTTATTGATTGATGAACTGTTACACAATTGAGAACTAATAGTCACAATTAAAAATACTACTAATCTCAATCATCAATCCTCCATGAAATTCCAAGCTTTCACGTGAAGAATTAATGATAGAAATTAGAGAGAGAAGAATTATGAGAGGAGAGAATTAGAAAGAAAGAGAACTGAAAGAAGGAGAATAGAAATTACCAGATCATAGCTGCCATTCAGTTAGGCCCAATTCCACTATATGCATCTCAGCTGGCCCAAAAACAGTTAATGACTAATAATAGATCTGGGCCCTTTATTTGGCAATTAATCTCAGCCGTTAAAATCACATGTGCTCCTCATGTGAGCCTTATTTCAATACCATAGTCTTCTTCACTTCATTTCATTTTCATTTTCAGCCGTCATCTAACACAACGACAAGTTTCATGGCCTCTTCCATACTCGGTTCTCATTTTTCCAACAGAATAATCCCAAAACCCTCAAATTTAGTTCTCCAATCTCCACACGTATTGTTTATGGATTTTTCACCTGTTTGTGATTGAATCAAGATTATAGACTAAATAATCTAGTCATTTACTCCTTTTAAACAACCATAGATTGTACCCTTCACTACCGTCATGTCCAAGTATTTACTCACTAACTATTTTTAGGGTCTCGATGAGGTATGGGGGTCTAGAATTAATGTTCACCATATCCCCGAAAAAATAAGAAATTCTTCACACTAAATTTTCTTGTCTCGAATAATTTTTTAATACCAGTATTTATCAAGCAAGTCGAACAGATGCCATTTAGAAACGAGATCTGCAATAGTAAACAAAATGGGTTTGCGATGATTTAACCACCTCAATCAGAAAGAATAACAATAAAACAAAAACTAGAACAAAAGAGGAAGAAAGAAACATTGAAAAGAAAAACAGAATAGAAAAGAAGAAGAAAAAGACGACCGGAGAGGGTGAGGGGAGAAAGAACTTTGTCCGATAGCTTTCTTTTTTTTTTGTTGATTTGACACGTGTCATTTACTAATTGGTTAGCCTAGCAATTCAGATGCATTTGAAATTCACACACTTCACTTTATTTGGTAATCTAAAATACATGTTTAATAGTATTTAATAGATACACTTCTGTTGGAGTTAAAGAGTCTAATAGGAACTAGTTTTAGTTTAAGTGCCCAAATGGAAATTGAAGCTTTAAGGGTCTACCTATATATTCGGCCTAGAAAGAGAGAACAACCTTTCTGGCACATTAATTAGAGACTCGTAACAGAAGGAAAATTGTTCGTTAATGTCCCAAATAAATCTCACCTTTTCGACTTCTAGATATTAGTCATAGACTTATTAAAATTAGCCAACAAAAACTGAAAACTAAATAATAGGTTCTTTCTCTCAAAGAATCACATGCAAAAATTACCTTGCATATTTTTAAGCATGATTAACAACATTAGATACAAGACGGAAGGAAAATTTTATGGACGGGATAACAAATAAGATGATAAAATATAAAAATCAATACAATATTCCAAAAATCTAAATAAAAAATAAACTTTTTCAATGGGTATAGATGAAATTCATTGAAAATATATAGATAAGTCAATATACAAACTTTTAGGAAGATTGGAGGTGATTTAGATTGGTTTTGTATTGAAATTCGTAATTAAATCGAGTTCAAAAAAATCTTCTGCGACACATGTATCAAATATGTATCACGCATGTATCTCATACACATGTATACATGTGATACACAATTGACAAATATGATACATATGTGATACATAAATGATATACAGTGTGATACACATACCATTTTTTTCATATTCAGCTTTTACTTCGAATTTTCATCAAATCATCCCAAATTGAGATTCAAGCTTCTTAAATTGTGCCCAATCTATTCTAATAACACCCACTCAAAACAAAATAAAAATTTGATTTTTTTTGCTCCAAATAGCTAATTGGCTAATATTAATAATATTTTATCAGTTAATTAATTTTTTTTAATGAGCTACTTATAAATAGACATAACTGATAATTTTCCACATATTTTTTAATTTATTACTTGTGAGGGTTCATCGCACAAGTCTGAAGAGCATGACAAAGTTAAAAATATTAATGGAGTTGGACAATATTTTGAGGATTCTCATTCATTAAAAGAGAAGATTACCAAAATTTTGTAATGGCCTTTTTCCTAAGAGACCGGGTCCAATAAGTATATCACAAGTTAAAAATAAGTTTCTCAAGTTGAATTACCTTTAAACGAAGGGAAGAAAAGTTGAAGTACGTCCGTCAAATCAATATTATGTGTCAACTAGACCCTTATAGCCCAATCTTTATTTTTAGTCAAAATCTCTTTTTGACAAAAAATTTAGACGTTTGATCAAGTTTTTGGAATAGAAAAAAATGTTTTTGAGGAAAAGTAGAAGTAGATTTGGAGAAGCAGAAAAAAGTAACTTATCTTTAAAAGTACTTTTTTGAGAAGTACTTTTGAGAATTCCTCAGTGGTAGAAAGAGATAGACTAGAAACGGGAATAAGCAGTTTTTTAAAGCTTGGTCAAACACTAATTGCTGTTCAGAAGTACTTTTCAAACTAATTAGACAAACAGAAACTGCTTCTCACCAAAAGTACTTTTGAAAAAAATATTTCTGAAAAGAGCACATCTCAACAGCTTGGCCAAACGTGCTATTAATGCTAAAAATAGAGAAAATGAAAGTAAAAAAGAGTAGGAGTTCTGTTTGGCTCAAAAGTTATGTTACTATAAAAACTTAAAACAATAAAAAAAAATAGAAAATGGGTAAATCGTAACCAAATATAATAAACTAGATGCGAGATCGATATAGTTACCATATATAAGATGTTGCAAAATGAAGAACTTTAAGAACAGTTGTTTGCCAAAGTCCAGAAATAGAGGGAGAATAATAGAGTTATATTATTTGATCATAACACCAATGCCTTTACAATATGGAGAACCCTTTATAGGGGAAGGAGCCTCCTTTAAAATATTAATAATAAGAACGTTAGAGCGTATTGAATATCCTCTTAGCGATAAATATGGAATTTAAATTTTATGGGTGTCAATCTATTATATTTATGAGTTCATTTTTACTGTTTCTTGCAATTTTAGTGGATCTTTATACTTAAATTTACATAAAACTCGTTAACTAATTATTACCAAACCATGTACCGGAGAAAGCTTTGCCCGTCTGCAGAGCAGAGGAAGAAGATGATATACAGTGACAAAATTTCCCTCATTACACCTCAAGACGACAAAAACGACAAAAAAGAAGTGAATTTACACCACCATTTATCCGAGTGCCTAATCTTATATCATTTCATTTGCATTGAACAAGAAACCAACACATAATTTTACAGGCGTACGTACGTGCTCTAACTAGATTGAAAATGGAAATGAAGCGTCAAACTCCATTTCTGCTACAATCATTGGGACCTGGGAACGGTAATGGAAGCTGATTCGAGAAGTTTCTGGGCCAGAGATAGTTGATCCATCAAATGGATGACACGTGTCCTGTAAGTACGAGCCTGATCAACAGCCTCGGCCTCAAGTTCACCGAGCTGAGAGCAAAGTCTCTCCTCAGCCTCCTCCGCCACCCTTAGTCTGTCCCGTGTTCTCTGTAATTCCTGCTTCATTTTCTCTTCCCTCTCAATGCTCTTTTTCAATTCTTTCTCCAACTCCTCATTTCTTCTCCTGAGTATCTCACTGTCCGGCACGGCGGAGATCTCCCGGCGATGAGGCACAGCAATTGTCGAAAACATGTTGAAGGAAATAGTAGTTGTTGAGAAAATAATGGAAACAAATATAGCTATTATTATTGAGCTTAAAAGTTAAAAGAAAGGATGAAAATGCAGGAGACTGATTTGTGGTTTTACGCTGAAATATGAAATTAAAGCAGTTTAGTTAGAGGAGTTTTTATAGACCCAAGATTAAACTGTCCATGTTCAATGTATCTACTTCTAGTATCCTTTGCATTGATATTTTTTTACTACTACAATTATTGATTCAACTAAATTTTCTTTTTTTGTAATTCAGGGGCTTATTGCGTAATTAGAGAGCAGAGAGTTTGTCTTCTTTTTATGAGCACCAGTGCACGTTAACCATCTCCCAGGCCCTAGCGTCACATGAGCAATTTTTTTGGAGAACTTTTAAAATAATAGTTAATTATACACAAATTTTATCTACTTTATTTATTATAGAATATAAATAATTTCTAGCACAGATTAAGAGTGAATAAAGTCCTAACTTTTTCACCTTGTTTTGCGTTCAAACTAATTCAGGTTCACCTAAAAATTTCATTTATAATAACAAAATTCTCTCTGTCAAAGGATGAATTAATTTTCAGAATTCGAATCCGAAAGCTTAAAATGATGAATGAGTAATTATAATATTATCACAACCTTTTGAGGGTATCAAATAAGTTTTTCTATATAGTGCGTCACTGGATACGAAGTTAACAGGAAAATAGTGCAGGGGACCAACCTGACCTTGAATTTGTGGACTATATTAATTATTGTGTGTCATTTTTTATTTGTGATGTTTAGATGCGGCCGCGCTGTATATGAACGGTGACGGCACAGCTTCTTTGGTAGTATTATTATTCAACTATCTTTCCACTCGGAGAAGACGCAAAAACTGTCCTACCACATTTATTTCCTCTTTTCCCTTAATTTCTTTTATTTTTATAGTTAAAAAAGAAAAACCAAATAAAAACAACTAAAATAGCAATTTCTAGGAGCTTTGATTTTCTTTTCGAATCCTCCCTTTCTGTTTTTGTTGGATTTTTTTTCTCTTTATTATCATTATTTTTCGTCAACGTATTATTTTATTTGACGCTAGATGGAGAAAATTTAGACGATGTTAAAACATATTTTGGATTTTCAAAAATTAGATTGAACGATATTAAATTTGAACTTAATCACCAACTTTGCGAGTTTGATCTGTTAAGCATATACTTGGATTAATTTTTATCACAAGATATAGTTATCTTTTAGGTTATTCTACCCGGTAGCGAAGCCACATGTATATAAGGTTGGTCAACCGACCACCCCTTGTCGAAAAATTGCACTCTGTACATAAGTAAAATATTACGTTTTAGGGGTATATAACATATATTGAATACCCTTTATCGGAATTTTTTTTTACTTTTTTTAAATTTGAACACCCTCGAGAAAATTCCTAGCTTCGCCACTGATTCTACCCTCCTTTTTATCATTTATTTGTTCTTATTATTTGGTTTTGTTGTATAATTTGACGCCCTGTAACAGCAAAAATAAAAGTGAGGCATGAGTCCATATTTCCATAATAATTTAGGAAACTGAGATCTCTCGGTGTCTGGACAGTCAATAGTTCGGTTCGGTCGGTTATTTCTTGAAATTCATACTATATTAATTTTTCTATACTCTGTTTTGTATAACTAATAGTAGACTTTCAAAATCGTTCCAATAATCTCAATTTCTTTTTGGTATATTCGTTAATTTTGAATTTTTTAAAATGGCATGCAATAGTTGCAAGTAAAAATAATTAAGAACGCAACAATATACGAACTTGAATAGTATGTTGACAAAACTCTCTAAATATTTTATTTTTTAAAAGGTGATAGACTCGAGGAAACATGAAAAGATAGCCCAAAATAGATATCATCTCACTATTCTACGGCTAAAAGAAATTAAGCATTGACAAAGAAATATTAATCACGTGAACAGGAAGATACTAATCAAGCTACAACTAACGAATACAATTTATTAAAAAATTAAGTATCCAACGAGAAAATCTTAATTATAAGAAAGGGGAGATATTCAATACTTGTGACTTTCCAATCAAGATTGCTGGAATCCCTTTGTGGCTTACTACTTAAGATCCTGAAACTAATTTAATTTGAATAGCAATAGCATAATAAGTTGGGAGTTAGGATGTTGAATTTGGGTTTAAATTACTTGTGACTTATGACTAATTTCATAATGCCAGGGTTTACTTGTTGGTTTGAATACCTCTAACTATCATAACAATAGTAAGACGGACCTCAAAATTTTCATTTTCGGGTACTAATTTTGTAACTCAGAGTAATTACATGTCTTGTTTGACACAATATTAGACACATTACTAAACATATTATTTATCGGCAAATTTAGGGGTATACGCAGAAATTTTTGTAAGAAGTATTGAAATATATAGAAGAACTGAAATATGGATTTGATTATCATACTTTTAGACGAAAAATAACCTTAGTCTATTAATTTTGTTGAGTCTTAAGTTAAAATGGTCCTAAGTTCAATTCTACTTCTTCACAATTTTGAACCTTTGATATCTTAGAGCAAAATCAAGCACATAACCAACATAACAAGATACAATTTATGTCAAATAATATCATTTTTTCCTACTTATTCGTTTCCGTACCGTATTAACACAATATATTTAATAAAATTTTCGGACAAAGCGGTGTCACGTGACACTGTTTCGGTTTTCCTACTTATGCCTTTCCATATCGTATTAACACAATATATTTAATAAAATTTTTGGACAAAATAATGTCGCGTGACATTGTTTCGGTAAGCATGCATCCACCCCTATGGCAACACCTTAATTACCAATAATACATTAATTTAATATACTTACATAAATCTTATTATGGCAGTTAATTTCGTACAAAACAGTGGCAAAGGAAGTTCAAGAGCTGGGTTCTCCGATGGGTAAGTGTAAATCTCTGTTGTAAAAAGTAACTTTGCGCCAAAAAGATGAAGGAGCATTTGATATCTTCCACATTTGCTGTGAACGGCCAATAATTGCTCATTCGTTATCCTCTCCATTTTTGTTGGTATCAATGGGAACAACTCATAATAACTAAAGAGCATTAGTTGTTGTCATTCACATCTTTTCAACATCAAATCATCAAAAAGTTGGCAGCATGCAATTGTCAGCGCGCGTCAGTATAGTTTGAGAGCAATTATTCACTCTCTGAAAGTTGGTTATAAACTATCTTCTGCTTCTTTGAAGAATATGTCAAACAGTTTTGGAGCTTGGTGAAAACTTTTAAGCAGAGATCCAATTCTTTATTGCTTGATCACAGTTTTAATTTTTGCATATTGACTTAGTCTTATTGCTAGCGGATCCAAAATTTAAAAAGGACGAAAGTATTTGTCACGAACCAAACTCGGTCGTGATGACGCTCAACCTTAAAGTTAGGCAAGCCGGATCAACAACTGTTTTCACATTTAAAGTCCAGTCGCAAAAGGATAAATTCAAAAAGAATATATTTGAGTTAATAATAATACTCCAACAATAATAGTAGAATAAAAATACTGAGAAGTGTGAACACCGAAAATAACACTCCCAAAAGATCTGGGATCACGAATCTAGAGCCTCTAAGCAAAAACTGAATAAATACTCATGTTTGAAAGTATATAAATAATAAAATAAAATAAGTAGAGAAGCCAGGTCCTGCGAACGCCAGCAGCTACCTCAGCTACTCGAGTACTTCGAAATAAGCTGGATTGCTCGTCTAACCCTCCTGCATACCTGAATCTGCACACAAAGGTGCAGGGAGTAGGGGTGAGTACTATATACTCAGTAAGTAAAAAGTATATAAAATAGCTGAAAGCAAGAAATCCACAGAATACCACAGAGCAAAGCTAAAACTACAATCTAATACCTACCACGTACTAACAATAACAGCAAACCACAAATACATAGGTAATTTACAAACAAGAATGCAATGCAATGCACATGACCGCTACAACGCGTAGCCCGATTCATTTAACGTCGACGACACTCACTGGGGGTGTGTACAGACTCCGTAGGGGCTCCTTCATCCGCTGCGCCATGCAGCCCGATCTGTACTCAGTCCACAACATGCATATGAGTCGAACAACAGTTCAATTTATTTCTTTCCAGATTCTAGTTCATTAACAATGAAAAATACTTTTATTTTATTTTATTTTCTAAGAACATGTGACTTAGCATTTCATAACAGTGATTTCAAGCCAGGACTGAGATCAATGATTTTACAAATCATGCTATCACATAGATATCTATCCCCTAAGGATACTACAGGTCAACACAAGGCCCTAAATATGGCTCATAGCCCACATATATATTTAACACAGTGCGCGTTTCAACCGTCAATATAATATTATTCTTATTCGGGATGGACCAAGTCATAACCCCCAATCATAACCAATCCTGCACCTGCCATGGGGTGCGAGTCACGCCCTAAATAGCGTCACAATGTGTTAAGCCGGGGTTTCAAACCCTCAGGCTATCATATACACAAACTACTCACCTCTAACCGGCCGTGAACGCGTACGCAATGCCTTTTTCCTTCCAATTTGCTGCTTCTTCCGTCGAATCTAGTCAAAACCACTGCAAATACATAAATATTAGTCAAAGAAAAATAACCCAGTCAAAATTACTCGTAAAACATAACAATTCACGAAGTTGGTAAAACCCGAGCTCCGGGCCCACTTCTCAAAAAATTTTAAAAATCATACCAGTGGATTCCTCGTCTCACCACGAGTCCGTGCATATAAAATATATCAAAATCGGAGTTCGAATGGCCTTTCAAAACCCAACATTATGTTTTCATAATCTAAGCCCTAGTTCTTCATAAATTCTACCCAATTCCATGAATTTTGGTATTGATTCTAGCATAAAATCATATTTTTGAGTCAAGAATCTTAACTCCAGGGATTACCCGTTGAAATCTCTCTTCAATTCACTCAAAACCCTCCCTTGACGAAGTAAAAGTGGTGTAAAATATGAGGGTTCGCGACTGAAGTTATAATTTAACTGTTCTGCCCAGTTGTCTTACCCTATGCGATCGCATCCCCACGTCATGCATCACGGAGAACAATATTCCAAGCCCTCGATTTTTACCTTACGCGATCGCATGAACCCTTACGCGATCGCAGTGAACTAACCTCTCTTTCTCTACGCGATCGCATCCCGGAGTCACGCGATCGCAATGAACATTTATCTAGGCCTATGCGATCACGGCATAGAGCAAATTCTGGCTCCTCAAAATTTCTCCTACGCGATCGCAGCCACATGCTCGCGATCGCAGTGAACAAAAATCACTGGTACAGCTGCTGCAATTTCTGCTGCAACATTTTAACTCAAAAATTCCCGCCGGGCATCCGAAAACAGCCCGAGACCCTCGTGACCTCAACTAAATGCACAGACATGTCACATTACTACATTCAAACTTTCTCGCAATATAAAAATACCATCGTAAACATTAAAATCATCAAATTCTCACGGATTTAAGCTTAAGTTTCATTAAAACTTCCGAAACTAACATTTGATCTAAAACCCGACCTAGACACTTCTGAATGATCTGAAATTTTGCACGCATATCCAAAATCACCTAACGGAGCTACTGAAAATCTTGGAATTCCATTTCGAGTCTCAGATCAAAATCTCGCCTACCGTCTCGAATTCGTCAAAATTCAACCTTAGCCAATTCAAGCCTAAATTTACACCGGACCTCCGAATTCGATTCCGATTGCTCTCCTAAGTCATAAATCATCCCCCGAAACTAGTCGAATCATGAGAAATCCATTCCGAGCTTTCTAACTCATCGGTCAATATCTGGTTGACTTTTCCAAACTAACCTTCCCATAAAGAGGTTTATTGCCTTATTTCTAACTGGATTCTATCCGATTTACTTCTAACTCTCCAAACACATATAAATAAAAATATTAGAGTAAAAAAATGGAGAAAACATGGCGGTAACTCCCGTAACGACGGGTCGGGTCGTTATAATGCTATTATGAAAAGGTAGTTTAGAATTATAGATGATGGATTTAATTTTAGTCTCTAATCATAAACTCACTAGTTTTTTTTTGAAATTATAAGTTTAAAAATTGTGTGTGTAGGTGCATTCAATAATAATCCTTGTGAGATTTATTTTTGGGAAATTTTCAAAAATCACGATCGTTTAGTAGCTATTAACTCCATATATCTACCATATACATAATTACTTTCTATAACTATTATGTAGTTGTTACATGACTGAATTCATTGTATTCGCGCTATTGTATTCATGAATACAGTAGAAGAATTCGCCTAAAAAATAGGGGAATCCAGTTGTGCCACTGTATTCGTTGTGTTCGCGCTACCGTTTTCACGAATATAATAGCGAAATTCGCCTAAAAAATAGGGTAGTCTAGTTGTTTAATAAGGGAAAGAGGATCAACTAGTGTGTATCACTCCTAATTTAACTCAACAAAATCAATTTTACTTAAATTTTGCTACTACGTGACTATATTCGCACTATTGTACTCAAGAATACAGTAATAGGGGAGTCCAGCTGTGTGACTGTATTTGCTGTATTCAGCGGAATTCGCCTAAAAATAGATGAATCTAGCTGTTTAATAATGAAAAGAGGATCAATTTGTGTGTATCACTCCTAATTTAACACAACAAAATTAATTATAGATATTCGCTGCTACTGTGATGTATTCCATATATTCGCATGACTGTATTGATAAATACAGTGAGGTAATCAAGAAATAGGGATGCATACACAATTCAATTCAATTCAACTGTATGCACTGTATTCAATTCACAAATATTCATTATTCACTATTATAGATTATATTCAATTTTGCCATATCCAATTCGTTTGTATGCAAATAATAAAAAATAAAAAAGTACAGTGATATTCAGCTATATTAAAAAATATAGACCATCGGAATACATAAATACATGCGACAAAATAATATATTTATATAAAAATATAATGTATTTGAGTGTATTTGTATATGATATAATGTATTTATATCATTGTATGTGACTAAAATTGCAAAGAAGGGAAGAAAGTTCATTGGAGATACTAGCTTTTTTCGGCCAAACAAAATACTGTATACATTGTATTAAAACTAAAACTAAAAACGAACAAATTAAAATTTGGCCCTCAAATCTTTTCAGGCGTAGCTGATAACTACGAATTATAGTCTATTTTAGGCTCATTTTTGCTTAAATTTTGGATTAAAAGTGTATACAAGTAATCCCGAAAGATAACATGTTGTGTTTGTTTGCAGTGTTTGGTAAAAAAGAGACAAGAAAATTAAAATCGGCTTAAAAAAGAGTGAAACCTGCACAAGTCAAAGTTGAGTCAACTAAGCGCTGATAGCAGAAAATCAACTGCAGACGCGGATGATCTGAGACGGTCATGATCTTGCGATCCGCGGTGGAAAGTTCAGAGAGTGTGTTTTGGGTCTTGCAAGTTTCCGCTGCCCGCGATGCTTTTGTGCGGCAATGGTACCTCTACGGCCCGTGGTGGCAAGGTTCAAAGAGCTATAGTTTTGGACTTAAAAGTCACTACAGCCCCCGGTGAAATTGCGCGGCAGTAGTGGCTTTAACACGGCCGCGAGTATTTTAGAGCAAAATCAAATACATAACCGACATACCAAGATACAATTTATGTCAAATAATATCATTTTTTCCTACTTATTCGTTTCCGTACCGTATTAACACAATATATTTAATAAAATTTTCGGACAAAGCGATGTTGCGTGACACTGTTTCGGTTTTCCTACTTATGCCTTTCCATATCGTATTAACACAATATATTTAATAAAATTTTTGGACAAAATAATGTCGCGTGACATTGTTTCGGTAAGCATGCATCCACCCCTATGGCAACACCTTAATTACCAATAATACATTAATTTAATATACTTACATAAATCTTATTATGGCAGTTAATTTCGTACAAAACAGTGGCAAAGGAAGTTCAAGAGCTGGGTTCTCCGATGGGTAAGTGTAAATCTCTGTTGTAAAAAGTAACTTTGCGCCAAAAAGATGAAGGAGCATTTGATATCTTCCACATTTGCTGTGAACGGCCAATAATTGCTCATTCGTTATCCTCTCCATTTTTGTTGGTATCAATGGGAACAACTCATAATAACTAAAGAGCATTAGTTGTTGTCATTCACATCTTTTCAACATCAAATCATCAAAAAGTTGGCAGCATGCAATTGTCAGTGCGCGTCAGTATAGTTTTGAGAGCAATTATTCACTCTCTGAAAGTTGGTTATAAACTATCTTCTACTTCTTTGAAGAATATGTCAAACAGTTTTGGAGCTTGGTGAAAACTTTTAAGCAGAGATCCAATTCTTTATTGCTTGATCACAGTTTTAATTTTTGCATATTGACTTAGTCTTATTGCTGGCGGATCCAAAATTTAAAAAGGACGAAAGTACTAGCTTTTTTCGGCCAAACAAAATACTGTATACATTGTATTAAAACTAAAACTAAAAACGAACAAATTAAAATTTGGCCCTCAAATCTTTTCAGGCGTAGCTGATAACTACGAATTATAGTCTATTTTATGCTCCTTTTTGCTTAACTTTTGGATTAAAAGTGTTAATCCCGAAAGATAACATGTTGTGTTTGTTTGCAGTGTTTGGTAAAAAAGAGACAAGAAAATTAAAATCGGCTCAAAAAAGAGTGAAACCTGCACAAGTCAAAGTTGAGTCAACTAAGCGCTGATAGCAGAAAATCAACTGCAGACGCGGATGGTCGGAGACGGTCATGATCTTGCGATCCGCGGTGGAAAGTTCAGAGAGTGTGTTTTGGGTCTTGCAAGTTACCGCTGCCCGCGATGCTTTTGTGCGGGAATGGTACCTCTACGGTTCAAAGAGCTACAGTTTTGGACTTAAAAGTCACTACAGCCCCCGGTGAAATTGCGCGGCAGTAGTGGCTTTAACACGGCCGCGAGTATTTTTTCGCTCTTAGCAGAAGCCAGATTTAGAGAACCAAAAGTAAAGTTACAAGTTGAAGACCGCGATCCGCGGTTGATTCTACGCGGCCTCGATAGTCATACTGCTTCGACCGTCCATTTTTCGATGTCAGCGATACCTCCATAAGGGCATTTTTGTCCGAAAAATTTAGTTGTGTATAAATGCTTCTTTTTTAGATTTTTAGGCCATCTTATCTCTGGGAGAGCACGTGAACAACTGTTTTTATCCTTTTTGAGTAATTATTTAGCTTGTTTAGCAATTAATCTTAAAATCTTATGTTGTAATTAATTTTTATTGGTTATTCTTCATCTAAATCTTTGATTTCTTTAGTTATTATGAGCGGCTAGACCCATTGGCTAGGGTTGTGGCTCAACCTTGGTGTGAGTATTTAATAAGTCTTCTATTTTAGAGCTTAATGTTTATGAGAGAATGATATTTGGTCTGATTTGTGCTTTAAATATTAAACTCGTGGTTGCAAAAAGAGAATATTCTTTTTATATCCTTTTTTCTCTTCTATATTACATTATTATCTTTCATTTCAATTTTATTTTTTTCAATTTCCATTAAAAACTTTCATCTTTTATTTTCATTAATTTGTAATTTCCATTAAAATAATTCCACAAAATTTCAAATAATATAATTTGTAATAAATTATTATAGATCAACTAATAATTCAAATATAAGTAAAATTATTGCGATACAAGATTAATTAAATACATATAACATAACGATAAAATTCATTCAAAATACTACATAAATATTCAACTTCAACCTCTAGTATTCTTCCATAAATGATCTATTAATGCATTAAGAAGTGCAAAATGAGCATCGTTTTCCTTAATTCTTCTATGTCGAGCTAAAAATTACTAAAATTGTTAATTTTCATCTGATGTCATTTCTACTATTGGAGGTGGACCTTTCAAATAATCTTGATTTGGTGCATTAAGATCACACTCGTACTCGATTATCATGTTGTGCAGTAAAATACATGTAGTCATTATATCATGTAGCACTTCTTTTTTTTCCAAAAAATGTGAGGGCCATACAACAATTGCATAACTCCGAATGCACGTGCAACATCTTTATGTATTTTAATTTAATGTATTTTTTAATTTTTATGTATTTCCAATTTTAATGTATTTCAGTTTTTACTTCAATTTTAGCAACATCTAATATTTTATATTTGCTCCATTCATTTTTTGAGATTATTATATATGTCTTTACAATTATAACTCATAATAAAATTAACTTGAAATTTTACATAAAAATAATAAATGCGCGATAATTAATTTATCAAAATTATATGCTAAATTTAAGATATAAAATTAATATCAAAAAGATATTACATAAATATAATTAGGTATGTGTAGAGATGAATCAAAAGAGTTAAATAATAAATTATAATAAAAAATATGATGAATAGTAATGAGGGAGATGAATATAGAGAGAGAGAGTCCACGAGGGAGAGAGAATAAGGATGAGAAATAATTAATTCATAATATAAAGGTATACTCATTTAATTTATAAAGTGTATATAATTCGTAAATTTATATATAGAATATAACTAATTGAAACTTAAGTAGAGATGATAATAATGTTTTCAATAATGTATAGATATGTAAAACTTCCTTTTATTTATAAATTGTTCAACAAAATCATAATCAAAAGAAGACTATGACTTTCACGTAAAGTAGGATACATAGAGTACCACGACTTTCATTAATTAAATCCATAATTATCCACTCTTGTTGGTGAATTAGACAAAATTTGATGATGTAAACTGAGAAAAAGCATGACAAAGAACATTAGTAAAAAATAATACGTAATAATTAAAGTAAGAAGTGGAGAACGGCCTTTGGCACATTATAGGGTCACTGTAATATGTTTGTACAATGCGAATTAATTTAATTAATTAATATTTGACAGCATTAAACTGCCCAATGAAGATGCTTAACCAATTTAAGTGAAAAAAGGCGGTGATTTATTTTATTATCGGAAAATGGCCTAAAATGCCCCTCAACTATTAAATTTGGTCTAAAATTGCCCCCATTCACGTTTTGAGCTAAAAAAGCCCTTCCCGTTAATGTTTGGGCTCTCAAATGCCCTCCATACTAACGGTCCTTCTCAGATTTTAATTTTAAGTGACGTGTCATTAATTTATTGGCTAATTTAAAACCCACCCATCTTATATCCAACCCACCCATACCCGTTTCTAAACCCAAAATCACTTTATATTTTCTAAACCCAAAAATTCATACGTCTGACTCCTCCTCTAAATTAGGTTTTCCCTAATTCTTGCTGCTCCTCTTAAATCATATGGGTGCTATTTGCTATTTCTCTTCCAAGATTCAAGTTGAAGATCAAATATAAAATTCCATCTTTGTTCAAGTAAGTTTTGACTGTTTTTGTTCACTTTTTGTTCATTTTAGTGTTTGTGACTGTTTTTGACTGTTTTTGAATTCAAATAATAAATTCGGGTTTTGACTGTTTTTGTTCACTTTAGTGTATTAAATATTCCTTCTAACTTTTCTGTATAAAAATCTAAAAAAGAAGCATTTATACACAACTTTAATTAGGCGAAATGTTTTCCTGCCCACTCAAACTAACAGTCGATTTTAAAGTAACTTACAAGTTTCACATTTGAACACTCAACTTAACAAAACGAGTACGAATAAACACTTTTGATCGTTGACCATGCCTATATAGAAGCACTGCAGCTGACATGGCAAACTGTATGCAAATCACACTGCCAAGGCGCGTGAATGATATTATTTTTAATAAAAAAATTAGAATTAATTTAAAAAAAAAAATAAGACTTTTTCCTTCCTCTTCTCTCTCCTCCCCTCCACCAATACTTTCGTCTTCCCAGCAAAATCCCACCATTTCACTACCAATTTTGATTTTTGGGAATGTGAAGTTTCATACTTTCTATTTTTCCTTGTATAGTAAGCCGTAAGCTTTTGCTTTTGGGGCTTTGGGGGCTGAAAATATTCAGCTTGTAATCCTCAATCATGGCGGAGCAAGTTTTTCTCTCTTCGCACTTACATATTCACATTCTTATTGTGATTTGCCAACTCATAAGAAAAAATTTAATGGGTTCGTTTTTTGGAGAAGGCGTTTTTGAAGCAGCCATGTGTGTTTCTTAGGTGAGTTTCATGTTCAATTGCTATTTAGTTTTTTCTGTTTCACTCCCTAAGTTTCAGGAAGAATTTATGGCTAATGTTGTATTTGTATATGTAATTGAGCAGCTCGAAGAAGACAGGGAAAGTAAAAATGGAGTCCTGATTTTGGATTTCCACTGATAGAGAGAGAAAGGCAAACGGAAATGGTAAAAGAGTTGCGTGTCTGACGTGTAATGTTTTAATTGGCTCAATGCTGATTGGGTGGACACGTTAGCAGAAGTGTAATACACGCGCAGATAGTCAAGGGTCCAACGTGTTTATTAGCCAAGGGTATCATTAGTTGGAGTGTTCAAATGGAAAACTTGTAAGTTGGTGTATCGGCTTTAAAATTGACCGTAAATTTAAGTGACCAGCCATTTTGCCCTTTAAATATGATTCCTCTGTACAACAGTTAAAGCAGCTTCAACACCAATTCGAATGCCTCAACTGTATTTCATTTTACTTTCTTTATAGTTTCTGGTGAGATGAACCATATATTTCGGACAAAATGACTTATTCTTCTTTTCTATAAACTGAACTTTTCTATGCTTGGTTGGCGAGTAAAAAAATATTTTTTTCTAAGATACAATTTAAGTAGGCAGTTGGACAAAAGAATGGTAAATTTCCGAAAAAAGTTTTTTCAAGTAAAAATGCTATTTGAAAATTAGAATTGTGTTTGGACATAAATACAATTTTGTTGTTTTTGAAATTTGTGAGTGATCTGAAGTGAAAATTTCAAAAAACAAATTTTTGGAATTTTTTAAATTTTCTAAAATTCATCATCAAGTGAAATTAAAAAGTTTATGCCTAAAGACCAATTTCGGAAAAAAAGTGAATTTTTTCATGGCCAAACATGCCTTAAATTTATCAAAGATCGATACTTATAGTAGTAAATCAGATAGTGTGTTGATGAGATTTTTAGTATTAATTATTGATAATAGATGTTGGATTAGTGACTTGAGTTAATGTCATGACTCAAATTCCATACCCGATCATGATAGCGCCTCTCGTGAAGACAAAGTCAGCCAACAACCCCAAATTCTCTTTTAACAACTAATAAAACATAAATGAATAGAAATTTCAACTTATGGGCATTTAAAACCATTAATTTCATCCCGACCGGGGTGTCACAAGTCATGAGCATCTAATAAGCAGGGACACTACTATTGGGCCAACATAGTAGATATATACAAGATAAAACTGGAATTTCAAAGATCGCAGGGCCCAAATCAGTCCAAAAATAGTCAAGTAGCCCCTCGGGCATCCGTAAAAAACAATAATACTCAGCTCAACGATAGTTCAAATATCAGTTAAAACTCCAAGTTTGAGTAAAAATGTAGATGAGTTCATAAAACAGTGTAATCACACGGACTGAGTTTAAATAATTTTTCAAATAGTGAAGAAAACAGTGATTACATTTCATAAAGAGTTCAAATAATCGGCAATATGCCCCAATTATGGCCATGGGCCCACGTCATAATGATAACAACAATATAATTGCAAATACGCGGTAAAAACCAACAATCGGGACAGATCAAGTCACGATCCCCAACAACGCTCTACCCCACGCTTAGGTCCAGCGTGCAAGTCACCACAATAAAGCACTAATATGTGCAAATCCGGGGTTTCAAACCCTCTCCCAAGTATTACTCACCTCGAACCGGTGAAATCTCAAGCCCGCAGCACCTTTGCCCCTCAAATCGGCCTCCACGCGTGCGAAACTAGCCAAAAATAGAGCGAATACATCACAATATGCAAATGGGACAATACCCAATCGAAAATAATCGAATTATAGCAAGAACCTCGAAACTAGCAAAACTTGAGCCCCGGGCCTGCTCCTCGAAAAATTATACTCCCTCCGTTTCAATTTATGTGAACCCATTTGACTGGGCACAGAGTTTAAGAAAGAGAGAAGACTTTTGATCTTGTGGTGTAAAATGAGGCACCTTTATTTTGTGTGGCTATAAATCATTGCATAAAGGTAAATTGTTTCCAAATAAGGAAAGAGGTCATTCTTTTTGGCACGGACTAAAAAGGAAATAGGTTCACATAAATTGAAACGGAGGGAGTAAAACTTATATTTCCGGAATCCTCTTCTCGCCACGAGTTCATACATACGAAGAACTCCCAAATCCGACTCAAATGACCTATCAAATTTCAATTTGAAATATAAAAAACTCAAGCCCTAGTTTCTTTAATTTTATACCCAAATTCAGAGAATTAATAGATGATTCTTTGATTAAATGATGTTTCTAGACCACGAGACTTACCTCCAATCACTTCCCGTCGAAACCATCTTCAATCTCCACTAATAAGCTCTCAAAATGACCAACCATGGAGGAAAAATGACCCAAAATCGCGGAAATGTGCTTTTAAAACATTCTGCCCAGCTCGAAAATTTTCTTCTATGCGATCACAATTGACCCTCTGCAATCGCAATGCACAAATAACCTTAGATCTAATTTACTTCTATGTGAACGCATCATCTTCCATGCGATCGCTATTCACTAACCAAGCACTCAATGCGATCGCATTCACATATGTGCGATCGCAATGCACAACAGCACAACCCCACAAAACCCTCTTATGCGATCACAATTACACTTATGAGATCGCAGAGACAAAATTTTCTGCAACTCTGAACCTGCAATTTCTGCTAACTTTTAAAGCATAAAGTGGTTCGATTAACCATCCAAAACTCTCCCGAGGCCCTCGGTGTAAGGCCCCAGAAAATTTCGCTAAGTAATTTAGGATTTCGTAGTGTCACACAGGGTTATTATAATATTTTTATATACTATTAATATGGCGGTCATCAATTAGACTTGGTAAATATGAGTATAAGTCTTATGGTAAGTTATGTGAGGTCCAAATGGAAGCCTAGGTGTACTCCAAATGGGAAAATTTTCGAAATAGGCCAAAATTTCAAATGGATTCGCACATAGGTCCACTTCAAAGGATCATATATAATTATGTACAAGGTTTTATGTGGTGAATAGTATATCAAATGAAATCCCTTTGAGTCTAATTTCTAACGCTTCAAACCGTTCGTCATTTGGACATTCCTACACAAAGTTATGATCAAATTACCAAAGGCTGGAAAATGCTGTCTTGTGCCAAATGTGCGACCGCATTCCTGTCGCATTTTTAACATTGCGGTCGCATTTCTGTCGCAAATTGAACCAGAGAAGCCCAGTTTTGGGTACCGATTTTGCGGTGCATTGTGTGACCAGCATGTTCATTATGCGGTCCATTCTGCTATAGCATAATTGACATCGCAGGTTTAATTCTTCTATTTTTATAACCCGACCCCATATCAATATATAGGCTTTGGGGTTCATTTTTGGGTCATTTCTTACTGATTTTAGAGAGAAGTGAGAGTATTTTAGAAAGAGAAGGAGGAACCCAACATCTAAATCATCCAAATCTTGCATCAATCTTCAAGAATCAAGAACCTAGTAGCAAGTTCTTCATCTAAGAGGTAAGATTCTATACCCTAGGGTTTAATTTCGAGTTTGGTGTATAAGATGAGTTATTGAGGTATGATTCTTGGGTTTATTAGTATTGTGTATACATGCTTGTACAACTTAGGTTTATGGGAAGATTGTTTAACTTAAATAAGTAAAGATTGGGTTAGGGAATGAAAGAAGTCTTAAAAAGGGGATTCGAAATCAAGATGCTCAACTAGTGTTTGATAAAATGTTCAAATGAGCCAGTTTCATGAATATCTTTCTAATATGTGTTTAATTTTGTTATGTCTCATAGTAGATTGGAATTGCTAGAGTTTTTGGAGTGTTGTAGTAACTTAAGGAAAGCTCAATCGAGGTATGTATGACTAATTTTGATTCTTGTAAAATCGCCCATATGTGTGAAATTGTTTGGCATGTGTTAATTTGAGAGATTGTATGTGATTCTTTGATGTCATTATTGGGTACTCAATTGATGTTGAACTACATGTGATGTGGTATGAAATATAATATAAAATCATTGATGTGAAATTGTGAAAGGAGACATCAGGAGAGTTTGCAACCCGTGGGGCACTGATTGCCCCTTTGTTTGACTACTTGTATTTTACGTGATTGATTGGTTGTTGTTCTCCTTGTTGATCTTAAATCGTGCTTTATGTTGAGAATTATTTAAAATGAGGAAAATGTGGAAAACATGGTTGTCTGGTTAATTAATTCTTGGTGTAATTTATTGGTTGTCTTATCATCGTGATTACTTGTTTAATGGATTGAGTTTACTTGGGACAAAGTTTGTCCATACATACCAGTACAATTCCAGTGTACTGACGTCCCTTTTGCCGGGGGCGCTACATTCATGTTATGATTGTAGATGGATCAGTAGCAGGTACTTCAGCTCATCGGTAATAGTATCCTTCATCTTCCACTACCCATTTGGTGAGCCCTTTTCTTCCTCGGAGCCCTGTGTGGCTCATGCCACTTTGTATTAGACTTTATTTTTGTGAAGACCCGGCCCGTCGTCACGGTAATTACCACTCCGTTATGTTGTAATTACATGTTTTATGTTTTTATATCAGTGTTAGAGTCTATCGGGTGAGTTAGGAGTGAATTGGATTGAAAATGAGGCATATAGACTTTTTGAAGGAAAATTGAATAACGAAAGTCAACCCGGAGTTGACTATTTGGTTAGAGGGCTCAGAACTGGATAGTTCCGGGAGGTGATTTGTGACTTAGGGGAGCAATCGGAATTGAATTTGGAGGTCCGGTGTAGAAATAGGCTTGAATTGGCTAAGGTTAAATTTTGGCGAAATCCGATCGGTAGGTGAGATTTTGACCCGGGGGTCGGAATGGAATTCCGGCAATTTCTGTAGCTTCGTTATGTGATTTTGGATATGTCCGCAAATTTTCAGGTCATTCGGACGTCGTTTGGTCGGGTTTTTGATTGAATGTGTACTTCGGAAAGTTTTAAGGAATTTAGGCTTGAATTCGATGTGAATTATGGATTTTGATGTTGTTAGACGTGTTTTGAGAATTGGAACAAGTTCGAACAAGGTATTAGGATGTGTTGGCGTGCTTGGATGAGGTCCCGGGGGCCTCGGGGTGTTTTCGGACGGCTAAACGGGAGAAAATGTGGAAAAATTGCAGGTTTTGACTCTGGTTCTGTTGTTTTCGCTCCTGCGGAAATGAGGGCGAGGAGCGAGACCGCAGGAGCGGACGAGGGGGCGCAGGAGCGCTTGGCTTCGCAGAAGCGTAAACGTGTCCGCTGAGGCGCCGTCGAAGGAGCGAAGAGGAGACCGCAGAAGCGGTCAAGAGGCGAGATGGGATGTCCGCAGAAGCGTAAGGTCGATCGCATAGGCGAGTCCGCATGAGCGGACTCTTGATCGGAGAAGCGGACATTCCCGCAGGAGCGGAAGAATTTCCGTAGGAGCGGACCCGCAGGAGCGGTCCGTGGATCGCAGGAGCGGAATTGGCCAAATAGGCCTGGGTTCGCAGAAGCGACCAATTGGTCGCAGAAGCGGTTCCGCAGGGGCGGAAAATGGTCCGCAGAAGCGAAAATCGACTATGGACTTAAACTATGATTAGTATTGATAATATTATGCAATTATATCATGAAAATGGAGTAATTTGGGGTAATTTATGGAGGATTTAACCCTAGGCTTGAACTTTAGAAAATCAAGGTTTCGAATGGGCAAATGGAGTCCGAATTTCGTAAAATTGATATGTTTAGACTCGTATTGAGATGAGGGTTCCGAATATGTGACTTTCGTGATTTTTCGAGAAGTGTACCGAAAGTCGGGTTTTGGCAACTTTGTGAATTTCGGTGTAAATTGAGTTGTTTTGACTGGGTATCGTTCCATTGGTCTAATTTGATGTGTATTTACTGTATATGATCAGATTCTATGCGTGCGGAGCTTGATTCTCGTGGCAAGGGCATTGCGTAGTAGTCGTTCGCTGTATTGAGGTGAGTAATAGATGTGGGCGATGACCAGCGGGTTCGAAACCCAGTATACCACTTTGTGAAGCTGTATAGCGGCGAGACACGTACTCTCTTGTGAGTGCGGGGTCGATTGTGATGGGGGACTATGGCTTAGTCCGACTTGTTGGCACTGTGTTATGATAATTGGCTATTCTTGAGCCGTTGAACCTCCTTCTCGGATGGTTGCATATTATATATTGTGATATTGGCCACTCTTGAGCCATGGAACCCCCTTTTTGGGCGGTTGAGTATACTTGTGGGTCGTGAGCCAGTTATTGGATCCCGCAAGGATCGCTATCATTGTTGGTGATATTGACATGCTAGTTTACTACCAGTCCGTAGCTATTTCTGTTATCATTCTATTTCCAACCTCTGGAACTTGATATTACTGTTTTCCAACTGAAACATGATAAAAGGGTTTTCAAAACTACTTTTGAGCCTGCGAGGCTGTATTTGCATATTAGCTGACTGGTAGTGGATCAGTCTGTGCGCCGCAGCGGTATATATGTTGGATCGGACTGCACGCCGCAGTAATATTGTGCTTGGGCTGTAGGAGCCCCTCCGGAGTCTGAACCCCCACAATGAGCATGGGTACCCAAATTGGATCGAGCTACGCGTCGTAGCGATCATATCATGCATTGCATTGTATTTAGCTACATCTGATAGCTGTTATACTGTTGTGCTGGTACTTGTTGGTACAGGTACAGTCGATGTCGATTCTGTGACAGGGTATTTGATTACAGCTTTACATAGTGCTTTATTGCGGATTTCTTATCTGCGTTGTCTTACCCCTGTTTATTACCACTGAGTCCGGCAGTACTCATTTTACTCCCTGCACCTTGTGTGCAGATCCAGGTACCTCTCAGCAGTGATCCAGTAGCTGTTCGAGGCAACTTCTGTAGGATATTCGAGGTAGCTGCAGAGTCCGCAGGACCCGATATTCCTTCCTACTGTCTTTTGATTCTGTATTGCTATTTTTTTCCGCACTTGGTATCTTGTAAACCATTATTACACTTATGTTCATTAGAGGCTCATGACTCTTGACTCTTCGGTCTTTGGGAGTTGGTATGTGTTGGGACTAGTTCCCCGTTTTCGATATATATGTCACTGTTGTTTTATGATTTGATATGTTAAAATAGGATAAAGCGAGCTCCTAGCTCCGTTGTTGTTATTGATTGGTCAGGCTGGCCTAGCAGTGTGCTGGGCGCCATCACGACCGGATTTGGGGTCGTGACAATTTGGTATCAGAGCCTAGGTTTACTAGGCCTCATAAGTCTTGAGCCGGTTGGTAGAGTCTTGTGGATCGGTACGGGGACGCATGTACTTATCCTCGGGAAGCTGCGATCCTTTAGGAAACACTTCACTTTTCTTGAACTCTGTCGTGCGATCTTGTTGTTCCGAGAACCGAACTTCTATATTCTATTCTCTCACAGATGGCGAGAACACGAGCATCAGGACGAGGTGGACGACCTCCATTGCCACTTGTTAGAGGCCGTGGGTGCGGTCGTGCTAGAGGTAGAGGTAGGGCAGCTGAGGCAGTGCCAGCTGACCCGCCCGTTGTACCTGTTCAGGAGCAGCCCCCGGTGGTTGATGCTCCAGCAGCCCCAATTCAGGCCCAGACTGTATCTATTGCTATTCCTGGTCTTCAAAAGACTTTGGCCCAAATATTATCGGTGTGTTCCGGTTTGGCTCAGGTAGTATCAGCTACCGCTACTGCAGCGACATCTCAAACAGGGGGTGGTCAGCAGACCCCTGCAGCTCGTACAACCGAGTAGGTTGTTCAGGGACTTCAGACGCCAGAGGCGGTCCCCGCTCAGGTGGTTGCACCAGTTATTCCTCCAGCTGCACCAGCTCCAGCTCCAGAGCATATGGTTCAGGCTATGCCTGATGACGAGCAGCGTCGTTTTGAGGGATTTGATAGACTCCAGCCACCCTATTTCAGTAGCGCTGAGGGCGAGGATACCTAGGCTTTCTTAGATAAGTGTCAGAGGATGCTATGTACAGCTGGTATTCTTGAGTCCAGCGGAGTTTCATTTACTACGTTTTAGTTTACTGGTCCCGCATTCGATTGGTGGGAGGAGTTTGAGAGGCGTAGGCTTGCTGGAGCGACACCTCTCACATGGCAGCAGTTCTCTACTCTCTTTTTAGAGAAGTATGTACCTCAATCCCATCGCGATGAGCTTCGTCGCCAGTTTGAGTGGTTGGTTCAGGGCGACATGTCAGTGACCCAGTACGAGCTTAGATTCACACAGTTGGCTAGGCATGCCACATGGATGATCCCTACTGATAGGGAGAGGATCAGGAGGTTCATTGATGGCCTCAACTACTTTATCGGCATTCGTATGACCAGAGAGTGAGTTCTGTCATCATCTTTTGAGCAGGTTGTTGATATGGCACGCTCCATTGAGGCTGATCGTCGCCGAGAGAGGAAGGAGCGGGAGGCCAATAGGCCTCGTGGTTCTGGTAGTTTCAGTGGTGCTCCATCCAGAGGGCATTTCCAGCAGGGCAGAGGTCGTTTATCTAGACCTTCTCATTCAGGCCGCCCTAAGCAGAGCGGAGGTTCTTATGGTCGTGGTCGACAGGGGTTTCAGCAGGGGCAGTCATCACTTAGTGCCCTCCCAGCCCAGAGTGCAGCACCTACTTCTTCAGCCCAGGGTTCTTCTGCGGCGAGGGGTTCCCTTCAGTCCCCTTCTCCAGCACCAGGTGTTATGAGTGTGGTGAGTTTGGCCACATGAGTAGATAGTGCCCTCGACTCCGTAGTGACAGGACTCAGCAGAGGGATCAGCCCTCCTCTTCAGCACCATCTCAGGCTAGTAAAGGTGGAGGTCAGTCTTCTCGTGGTCGCCCCAGGGGCGAGGAGAGATCTGGTGGAGGCCAGGCACGATTCTACGCACTTCCTGACAGGCGTGATGCAGTTGCCTCCGATGCAGTGATTACAGGTATCATTTCTGTCTGTCACAGGGATGCCTTTATTCTATTTGATCCAGGGTCCACATATTCTTACGTGTCCTCTTATTTTGCACATCTTTTGGGTGCGACTCGTGGTAGTCTTGATTTACCTGTTCATGTATCCACCCCCGTAGGTGATACAATTATTGTGGATCATGTCTATAGATCCTGTGTCATATCTATTGGGGGTCTGGAGACCCAGGCAGATTTGCTATTGTTGGGGATGGTGGACTTTGATATTATATTGGGTATGGACTGGTTGTCTCCGTATATGCTATATTGGACTGTCATGCTAAGACAGTTACGTTGGCCATTCCTGGTATTTCTCAGATTGAGTGGTAGGGTTCGACTGATTTTGTCCCTAGCTGTGTCATTTCATTCTTAAAGGCTCATAAAATGGTTGAAAAAGGGTGTTTGTCGTACTTAGCCTTTGTGAGAGATGTGGGAGCTGAGTCTCCTTGCATTGATTCTGTACCTGTTGTGAGGAACTTTCCGAATGTGTTTCCCTCAGACCTGTCGGTCATGCCACCGGACAGGGATATTGATTTTGGCATTAACTTGGTGCCGGGCACTCAGCCCATTTCCATTCCTCCATATCGGATGGCACCAGCTGAGTTGAAAGAACTGAAAGAGTGGCTTCAAGCGCTTCTGGATAAGGGTTTCATCCGTCCTAGTGTGTCCCCGTGGGGTGCGCCGGTGTTATTTGTTAAAAAGAAAGATGGTTCCATGCGAATGTGTATTGATTATAGGCAATTGAACAAAGTGACAGTGAAGAACAAGTACCCTCTACCGCGCATAGATGATTTGTTTGATCGGTTACAGGGTGCGAGGGTGTTTTCTAAGATCGATCTTCGTTCAGGCTATCATCAGCTGAAGATCAGGGACTCGGATATTATGAAGACCTGCATTCAGGACCCGATATGGTCACTATGAGTTTCTTGTGATGTCTTTTGGGCTTACCAACGCCCCAGCAACATTTATGCATTTGATGAACAGTGTGTTCAGGCCCTATTTGGATTCATTTGTGTTGTGTTCATTGATGACATTCTAGTCTACTCCCGTAGTCAGGAGGAGTATGCTCAGCATTTGAGTATTGTGTTGTAGAGATTGAGGGAGGAGAAACTATATGCTAAATTCTCCAAGTGCGAGTTTTGGCTTGAGTCCGTAGCATTTTTGGGACATGTGGTGTCTCGTGATGGTATTCAGGTTGATCCGAAGAAGATAAAGGCGGTGCAGAGTTGGCCTAGACCGTCCTCAGCTGCAAAGATCAGGAGCTTTCTTGGCTTGGTGGGATATTATCGCCGATTTGTTCAGGGATTTTCATCCATTGCTTCTTCTTTGACTAGATTAACCCAGAAGGGTGCACCATACGTGTGGTCGGATGATTGCGAGGAAAGCTTTCAGAAGCTCAAGACAGCTTTGACCACAACTCCAGTGTCAGTATTGCCATCAGCTTCAGGTTCATATACTGTTTATTGTGATGCCTCGAGAGTGGGGATAGGTTTTGTGTTGATGCAGGAAGGTAAGGTGATTGCTTATGCTTCTCGACAGTTGAAGCCACATGAGAAGAACTATCATGTTCATGATTTGGAGCTAGACGCCATTGTTCATGCCTTGAAGATTTGGAGGCAATATTTGTACGGCGTGTCCTGTGAGGTGTATACCAACCATCGTAGTCTCTAGCACTTGTTTAAACAGAAAGATCTTAATCTGAGACAGCGGAGATGGCTTGAGTTGCTTAAGGATTATGACATCACTATATTATATCATCCGGGGAAGGCCAATGTGGTGGCCGATGCTTTGAGCCGGAAGGCGGTTAGTATGGGGAGCTTGGCATATATTCCAGGTGAGGAGAGGGCATTTGCTTATGATGTTCAGGTGCTAGCCAATCGGCTATTGAGGTTAGATATTTCGGAGCCCAGCCGGGTATTGGCTTGTGTTGTATCTCGGTCATCTCTATATGATCATATTCGTGAGTGTCAGTATGATGATCCACATTTGGCTGTCCTTAGGGATAGAGTTCAGCATGACGATGCTAGAGATGTTACCATTGATAGTGACGACGTATTGAGGATGCAGGGCCGGATATGTGTGCCCAATGTTGATGGCCTTCGTGAGTTGATTCCGGAGGAGGCCCATAGCTCGCGGTATTCTATCCATCCAGGAGCCGCGAAGATGTATCAAGATTTGAAACAACACTATTGGTGGAGAAAGATGAAAATGGACATTGTCAGACATGTAGCACGGTGCCTCAACTATCAGCATGTTAAGTACGAGCATCAGAGGCCCGGTTGTGTATTTCAGCGCATTGATATTCCTGAGTGGAAATGGGAGAGGATCACTATGAACTTTGTTAGTGGACTCCCTCGGATAGCGAGGAAGTTTGATTCTGTTTGGGTGATTGTGGATAGGCTGACCAAGTCAGCTCACTTTATTCCAGTTAGTACTACCTACTCATCGGAACGGTTAGCAGCGATCTTTATTCGAGAGATTGTCCGGTTGCATGGGGTCCCAGTGTCTATCATATCCGATAGGGGTACTCAGTTCACTTCTAAATTTTGGAGAGCATTTCAACGAGAGATGGGTACGCGGGTGGAGTTGAGCACCGCATTTCACCCCCAAACAGGCGGGCAGTCTGAGCGCACTATTCAGATTCTGGAGGATATGTTGCAAGCATGTGTGATTGACTTTGGTGGTTCGTGGGATGAGTTCTTACCACTTGCTGAGTTTTCCTACAACAACAGTTATCAGTCGAGTAGTCAGATGGCCCCGTACAAGGCATTGTATGGCAGACGGTGCAGGTCCCCCGTGGGATGGTTTGAGCCTGGTGAGGATAGATTGATAGGGACTGAGTTAGTTCAGGATGCTCTGGATAGAGAAAAGTTGATCCAGGAGAGACTTCGCACAGCACAGTCTCGCCATAAGAGTTATGCGGACTGTAGAGTTCGAGAGTTATTTTTCATGGTTGGTGACAGAGTATTGTTGAAGGTTTCGCCCATGAAGGGTGTCATGAGGTTCGGTAAGAAGGGGAAGTTAAGTCCCAGGTACATTGGTCCTTTTGAGATACTCAGGAGAGTTAGAGAGGTGGCATATGAGTTGGCCTTGCCGCCCAGGTTATCTAGCGTTTATCCGGTATTCCATGTGTCTATGCTCCGAAAGTACATTGGGAATCCGTCTCATGTATTAGACTTCATTACCATTCAGCTTGATGGTGATCTATCCTATGATGTGGAGCCTATTGCTATTTTGGGTCGTCAGGTGAGAAAATTGAGGTCCAAGGAGATTGCATCGGTTAAGGTTCAGTGGAGAGGTCGACCCGTGGAGGAGGCCACTTGGGAGATCGAGCGGGAGATGCGGAGCGGATATCCTCACTTGTTTGAGACTTCAGGTATGTTTCTTGACCCGCTCGAGGACGAGCGTTTGCTTAAGAGGGGGAGAATGTGACGGTCCGTCGTCACGGGAATTACCACCCCGTTATGTTGTAATTACATGTTTTATGCTTTTATATCGGTGTTAGAGTCTATCGGGTGAGTTAGGAGTGAATTGGATTGAAAATGAGGCATATAGCCTTTTTGAAGGAAACTTGAATAAGGAAAGTCAACCTGGAGTTGACTATTTGGTTAGAGGGCTCGGAATTGGATTCTGATGATTCGGTTAGTTCCGGGAGGTGATTTGTGACTTAGGGAGCAATCGGAATTGAATTTGGAGGTCCGATGTAGAAATAGGCTTGAATTGGCTAAGGTTGAATTTTGGCGAAATCCGATCGGTAGGTGAGATTTTGACCCGGGGTCGGAATGGAATTTCGGCAATTTCTGTAGCTTCGTTATGTGATTTTGGATATGTCCGCAAATTTTCAGGTCATTCGGACGTCGTTTGGTCGGGTTTTTGATTGAATGTGTTATTCGGAAAGTTTTAAGGAATTTAGGCTTGAATTCGATGTGAATTATGGATTTTGATGTTGTTAGACATGTTTTGAGGATTGGAACAAGTTCTAACAAGGTATTAGGATGTGTTGGCGTATTTGGATGAGGTCCCGGGGGCCTCGGGGGTTTTCGGATGGCTAAACGGGAGAAAATGTGAATAAATTGCAGGTTTTGACTCTCGTTCTGTTGTTTTCGCCCCTGCGGAAATGGGGGCGCAGGAGCGAGTCCGCAGGAGCGGACGAGGGGCGCAGAAGTGCTTGGCTTCGCAGAAGCAGAAATCTTCTCCGCTGAAGCGGCGTCGCGAGAGCGAAGAGGAGACCGCAGAAGCGGTCAAGAGGCGAGATGGGAAGTCCGCAGAAGCGGAAGGTCATCGCATAGGCGAGTCCGCAGGAGCGGACTCTTGATCGCAGAAGCGGACATTCCCGCAGGAGCGAAAGAATCTCCGCAGGAGCGGACCCGCAGGAGCGGGCCGTGGATCGCAGGAGCGGAATTGGCCAGATAGGCCTAGGTTCGCAGAAGCGACCAATTAGTCGCAGAAGCGGTTCAGCTGGGGCGGAAAATGGTTCGCAGAAGCGAAAATCGTAGTGAGTTAAGTGTATCAGAAGTTAGAAAATTTCAGAAACATTTCACACAATTGGGTCTCGGCTTAAGGAGGCGATTTGGGCGATTTTGAAGAGAAACTCAAGGAAATCATCAGGTAATCAACTATGGACTTAAACTATGATTAGTATTGATAATATTATGCAATTATATCATGAAAATGGAGGAATTTAGGGTAATTTATGAAGGATTTAACCCTAGGCTTAAACTTTAGAAAATCAAGGTTTCGAATGGGCAAATGGAGTCCGAATTTCATAAAATTGATATGCTTAGACTCGTATTGAGATGAGGGTTCCGAATATGTGACTTTCGTGATTTTCCGAGAAGCGTACCGAAAGTCGGGTTTTGGCAACTTTGTGAATTTCGGTGTAAATTGAGATGTTTTGACTGGGTATCGTTCCATTGATCTAATTTGATGCGTATTTACTGTATTTGATCATATTCTACATGTGCGGAGCTTGATTCTCGTGGCAAGGGCATTGCGGAGTAGTCGTTGCGCTGTATTGAGGTGAGTAATAGATGTGGGTGATAACCAGCGGGTTCGAAACCCCAGTATACCACTTTGTGACGCTGTATAGCGGCGAGACACGTACTCTCTTGTGAGTGCGGGGTCGATTATGAAATGGGACTATGGCTTAGTCCGACTTTTTGGCACTGTGTTATGATAATTGGCTATTCTTGAGCCGTTGAACCTCCTTCTCTAATGGTTGCATACTATATATTGTGATATTGGCCACTCTTGAGCCGTGGAACCCCCTTCTTGGGCGGTTGAGTATACTTGTGGGCCGTGAGCAGTTATTGGATCCCGTGAGGATCGTTATCATTGTTTGGTGATATTGACATGCTAGTTTACTACCAGTCCGTAGCTATTTCTGTTATCATGCTATTTCCAACCTCTGGAACTTGATATTACTGTTTTCCAACTGAAAAATAATAAAAAGGGTTTTTAAAACTACTTTTGAGCCTGCGAGGCTGTATTTGCATATTAGTTGACTGGTAGTGGATCGGGCTGCGCGCCGCAACGGTATATATGTTGGATCGGACTGCACGCCGCAGTAATATTGTGCTTGGGCTGTAGGAGCCCCTCCGGAGTCTGAACCCCCACAGTGAGCACGGGTACCCAAATTGGATCGAGCTACGCGCCGTAGCGATCATATCATGCATTGCATTGCATTTAGCTACATCTGATAGCTGTTATACTGTTTTGCTGGTACTTATCGGTACATGCACAGTTGATATTGATTTTGTGACAGGGTATTTGATTACAACTTTACATAGTGCTTATTTGCGGATTTCTTATCTGCGCTGTCTTACCCCTGTTTATTACCACCGAGTCTGGTAGTACTCATTTTACTCCCTGCACCTTGTGTGCAGATCCAGGTACCTCTCAGCAGTGATCCGGTAGCTGTTCGAGGCAACTTCTATAGGATATTCAAGGTAGCTGCAGAGTCCGCAGGACCCGATATTCCTTCCTACTGTCTTTTGATTCTGTATTGCTAATTTTTTCCGCACTTGGTATCTTGTAAACCATTATTACACTTATGTTCATTAGAGGCTCATGACTCTTGACCCTTCGGTCTATGGGAGTTGGTATGTGTTGGGACTAGTTCCCCGTTTTAGATATATATGTCATTGTTGTTTTATGGTTTGATATGTTAAAATGGGATAAAGTGAGCTCATAGCTCCGTTGTTGTTATTGATTGGTCAGGCTGGCCTAGCAGTGTGCTGGGCGCCATCACGACCGGATTTGGGGTCGTGACAATTTTGGATTTTTTTAAGGTATATCCGGAGGCTTGTTACCGGCAAGTATTGTATCCTCCTTTGTAATCCTAGAGGCTCCGTAGAAATGTAATCTGTGGGATTATGGCCTATGTATATATACGTCGGGCATTGTAAATGTAAATTGTAAACTTGTTAGTAAATCAATCATATGGTTATATTTGTACATTGTGAAATAAGTTATAATTGGCAAGATATTTGGTTTATGAGAAATAATCAACACGGGGGTAACACGTGGGATAGAAAGGCACCCAGGCCCGCTTGACTGGGGCCACCCTGTCAGGCGCCGGTCATGTCCCTCGATTTGGGGCGTGACAAACGTGTGAATTCATACCCACAATTTTTTTTCATCACTATCTTCTTGGACATAAGCATATGGAAACACAAAGTACATGAGGAACAGTTACGGGGAATATCATACACCTATTGCAACCTAATGTATAATACATTCATGTTACCTTTATTATCAACTCACATAATATTTTTAGGGGTACACTCACACTAAACCCTTGATGACCCTTAATAGTTACCCTAAGTTATGATACCATAAACTGACCATAACTTTTGTCTATCCAATATATATGTGATCACACTATGAAGCTTTATCTTTGACTTGTCTAAACTTACAATACCCAATGATCTAATACAACGAGGAACAACAGAGTTCAAGATCAGGCTGGAGTTCTTCAGGAATCCATTAATGCACTGGGTAGAGTACTTTATGAGGTCGTATACTAAAAGACACGAAATGTTACTACTAACAATACTGACATGGTTAATCACTGTGACTAACTCAATTAAAACACAAATGAGGCATAAGAGTAAGTAGTACATGGGAAATAAGAATCATTAAGGAGGAATACTCAAGTACGTGAACCACTCATTTCCTAAAGTGTAGGGAAAATCCGTTGACCCCGGATAGGAATACTCTAGCACTTTGAATGTGATATGGGATTCAAAATGCCCGAAGTTGAATTACACTCTTCACATTACTTGAACACAAAATCTATGCCACAAGCCTATAAGGATGAAAAGAATTGAACGCTTATGAGATTACCATATTCTAGACAACTTAACACTTCTTGGTAATTGATCATATATGAGGAAACTAAAAATTACGACCATTTTTCATTCAAATCAACATGTTCATGATATGTACAAAAATTTGAAGTCATCTAATCTCACGAGTGAAACTCAATAGCTAGGAAATCTTGATATTGGGACACAATCATGAATTGGTTAGATGGTTCTAATAGTTAACACGACGCTCTAGGAAGAAGGTAAATAACACTCATATCTAGCCAAGAAGGTGAGATACCAAGGGTAGTAAAACTCTCCACACATGACAATGACATAGTCTATGATTCTAGAAGTTGAGGGTGTGAAGAAAACCAAACACAATGAGACCGTGCGCAATAATCGTTGAAGGTTTGTAAATGGTCATGATGAGATCTCCATAGGTTTTGACTTGAAAAAGGAAGTGTCATAGTGATACATAGAAGGGCATGTTATTTTATGGTTGTCGTACAAGTGTAGAGAACTAGCACAATGAATTCACTAAATAAGGAATAAATTTAACCCATTGTGGAGACATAATGAGAAAATAATCATTGGTTATAAGATGGACACACTTCTACTATATTAACTCTCCACTTCAATACACGACCATGCCACGAGCAACAACAATACTAGAACAGAGTGAGCTACTTACTGCGAGATGTTCCAAGTGGGCATGAAAACCATGGCGACACAAGATATCTATGATGGGGATGTGAGGATCTCAAATTTTCTTTTCAGAGAGACTTTATGCAAACGATGACAATTTCAATTGATATTCACTCATATGATAGGCACTGAGATGTGCATATATGTTACTAGACAATGAAAAGGTTTCATAATGTTACTCGTAAGAGAGTAGATTGATTGATCAAGCCATATAGGACACACACAACTAAGTAAAAGAGTGACTCTAGAAGGATCACAAATCTTGGATACTTTGCATGGAACTTGACACCACATGTACAAACTTTACGATGGTGCATGTATAGGCACAAGTGAGCAGATGTTGTCAATTTAAATGAGACGTTTCTGAAAGAAATTCATCGGTAATAGTCCTTTGTTGAGAATTTAGGAAAAGCAAGTAGGAAGTATCAATAATGCTATAACTCAATTCTGGAACATAATTATAGAGATCAATTCCATAGGAGGTTGTAAACAATAGAACTTTATGATCATGGTAATATCCTATATGATGCACTACTAACAAGACTCATGATGGCTTAACTTCATATGGACTGTTGATTGAAATGAATTTATATTCTTGTTGATGAACACCTTTGCGATTACATTAATGGCTGGTAAGGACTATTATGAACACATGATTGTTTGTTTAGTATGAACTGACATCCTTGATAGTGTGGTGCCAAGTTATGGAATTGTGGGTTATTGTTGTTATCATGAATTGCAATTATCCAGTAGAATGTAAATTGTACACTGGAAGTTATCAAAAGGTAAAGTCAATGGATAGTTATCTCATGCAAGATGTTTATCTGTCATCCTTGTTATGTATTTTTGGGAGTTGATATTACTTCTGAGAAGGTGTCATGACAATGCTTGTAAGTCAATAATGTCGTGTGGAAGGATAAATGTGTCGTGGAAGGAAAGTACTTTTGTTTGATTGAATACCAGTTAGTTTTGACTTGGAATGTACCATATAGGTGTTTTGATCTAAACTGTGCAGTCCATGTTCTAGTATCCTTATGATAATGTGGTGCTTGTAATACTGGGATTAGGATTGTGGATGTGTTGTTGAGACGAATTTGGTGATTCTCTGGCAGGAGGATAGGCCTAGTTACAAACGAAACTCTGCCGAAATTTCTGAAAAATTTAGGAGTTAGTGAAAATTTAGAGACTGGAGGTAGGTTAGAAAATAGATGTTTGATGTTAAAGTGTTTGGGGAAGACAATACTCCTCATTCGAGGACGAATGATCCTAAGGGGGGGGGGGGAATGTAAGACCCCGGAAAATTTCGCTAAGTAATTTAGGATTTCGTAGTGTCACACAGGGTTATTATAATATTTTTATATACTAGTAATAAGGTGGTCATCAATTAGACTTGTTAAATATGAGTATAAGTCTTATGGTAAGTTATGTGAGGTCCAAATGGAAGCCTAGGTGTACTCCAAATGGGAAAATTTTCGAAATGGGCCAAAATTCCAAATGGATTCGCACATGGCTCCACTTCAAAGGATCATATATAATTATGTATAAGGTTTTATGTGGTGAATAACATATCAAATGAAATTCCTTTGAGTGTAGTTTCCAACGCTTCAAACCTTTCGTCATTTGGACATTCCTACACAAAGTTATGATCAAATTACCAAAGGCTGGAAAATGCTGTCTTGTGCCAAATGTGCGACCGCATTCCTGTCGCATTTTTAACATTGCGGTCGCATTTCTGTCGCAAATTGAACCAGAGAAGCCCAGTTTTGGGTACCGATTTTGCGGTGCATTGTGCAGTCAGCATGTTCATTCTGCGGTCCATTCTGCTATAGCATAATTGACATCGCATGTTTAATTCTTCTATTTTTATAACCCGACCCCATATCAATATATAGGCTTTGGGGTTCATTTTTGGGTCATTTCTTACTAATTATAGAGAGAAGTGAGAGTATTTTAGAGAGATAAGGAGGAACCCAACATCTAAATCATCCAAATCTTGCATCAATCTTCAAGAATCAAGAACCCAATAGCAAGTTCTTCATCTAAGAGGTAAGATTCTATACCCTAGGGTTTAATTTCGAGTTTGGTGCATAAGATGAGTTATTGAGGTATGATTCTTGGGTTTATTAGTATTGTGTATACATGCATGTACAACTTAGGTTTATGGGAAGATTGTTTAACTTAAATAAGTAAAGATTGAGTTAGGGAATGAAAGAAGTCTTAAAAAGGGGATTCGAAATCAAGATGTTCAACTAGTGTTTGATAAAATGTTCAAATGAGCTAGTTTCATGAATATCTTTCTAATATGTGTTTAATTTTGTTATGTCTCATAGTAGATTGGAATTGCTAGAGTTTTTGGAGTGTTGTAGTAACTTAAGGAAAGCTCAATCGAGGTATGTATGGCTAATTTTGATTCTTGTAAAATCGCCCATATGTGTGAAATTGTTTGGCATGTGTTAATTTGAGAGATTGTATGTGATTCTTTGATGTCATTATTGGGTATTCAATTGATGTTGAACTACATGTGATGTGGTATGAAATATGATATAAAATCATTGATGTGAAATTATGAAAGGAGACAGTAGGAGAGTTTGCAACATGTGGGGCACTGATTGCCTCTTTGTTTGACTACTTGTATTTTACGTGATTGATTGGTTGTTGTTCTCCTTGTTGATCTTAAATCGTTCTTTGTATTGAGAATTATTTAAAATGAGGAAAATGTGGAAAACATGGTTGTCTGGCTTAATTAATTCTTGGTGTAATTTATTGGTTGTCTTATCATCGTGATTACTTGTTTAATGGATTGAGTTTATTTGGGACAAAGTTTGTCCATACATACCAGTATAATTCCAGTGTAATGGCGTCCCTTTTGCCGGGGGCGCTACATTCGTGTTATGATTGTAGATGGATCAGTAGCAGGCACTTCAGCTCATCGGCAATAGTATCCTTCATCTTCCACTGCCCGTTTGGTGAGCCCTTGTCTTCCTCGGGGCCCTGTGTGGCTCATGCCACTTCTATTTTAGACTTTATTTTGGATTTTTTTAAGGTATATCTGGAGCCTTGTTACCGGCAAGTATTGTATCCTCCTTTGTAATCCTAGAGACTCCGTAGAAATGTAATCTGTGGGATTATGGCCTATGTATATATACGTCGGGCGTTGTAAATGTAAATTGTAAACTTGTTAGTAAATCAATCATATGGTTATGTTTGTACATTGTGAAATTAGTTATAATTGGTAAGATATTTGGTTTATGAGAAATAATCAACACAGGGGTAACACGTGGGATAGAAAGGCACTCAGGTCCGATTGACTGGGGCTACGTGGTCAGGCTCTAGTCACGTCCCTCGATTTGGGGCGTGACACTCGGGACCTCAACAAAATATGCCAACATATCCCATAACATCATATGAACTTTTTCCAATCCTCCAAACACATCAAAAAATGCTAAAACCATTAAAAGGCATCAGATTCAAGCCTAGTTTTTCTTCAAAACTTTCGAAACTCGCATTCAATCAAAAATCTGACCAAACGACGTTCAAATAACCTAAAAATTTGCAGATATATCCATTTCGACCCTCGGATCAAAATCTCACCGACCAACCGGAATCTGCCAAAATTCAAACTTCCCCAATTCAAGCTAGACCTCCAAATTCAATTCCGATCACACTCGTAAGTCACAAATTATCCCCCGAAACTAATCGAACTATCAAAATTTACTTTCGAGCCCTCTAACCACATAGTCAACTGTCAGTTGACTTTTCTAATATAAGCTTGCTTCTAAGAGGCTATGTGCCTTATTTTCAACCAAAACCAATTCAATTATATTCGATCAACTCTAATACTGACATTAGGACATGAAGCAACACAATAAGGGGAAACGAGATTGTAACTCACGTGACGACGGGCCGGATTGTCACAGTTAAAAGTTAAGATAGTTATAAAGAAGAATGATTTTTGTCCAAGAGTAGGTGAAGTTTTTCTTTTTCCGATTTGTATTTTGATAACCTAACCCCAAAGAATAACTTATTGTTTGAATAAAAAATATGGAGAAGGGTTAAAAATGCACTTGAACTCTTTAAAAAGGTCTAAAAATACCTTCATTTACCTATTGGGCTAAAAATACCCTCAATCTACCTTTTTGGTTTACTTATACCCTTTGACCATTAGATCAATGCTCAATTTTAAAATAATTACTTTAATTTCACGTGACAACTTCTTATTGGTCGAAATTAAAACATCTAACCTAGTAGAAAGATCTACTTATATCTACCCATTTTCCAGACTAACTCGCCCCAACACTAACCTGATCCGAATAAGAAGTTCAAAATAAAAAAAGACCCCCCCCCCCCGTGGAAACATTACAAATTTATTCTTCCTAATGACACAGTTCTAGTAAAGAGCTTATATGAGTAAGTTTCCAAGTAGGTGCTTCTGGATATCCTACATTTTCAAGCATTGAGGAACCGGATCTTAACATTTTTGGAACACTTGGAGAAAAATTGTTTGACTCAAAAGTTACCATACACTTTATGAATAGAAAACAATGTACATAAATTACGGGCAGTCATAACAAGTTGTAATAATTCAAGAACCATTTAAAAGAAAAAATAATAAGTACTCCCAATTAGGGTGAGAAGTGTTGACAACTTTTATTGATGATAATGATTTGGTATGCCTCTGCATGAAGAGGTTTAGAGCCTTACAATCATGCCGTATCCCTTTATGTGATGGATATTTCTTATTTGTTTTCTCTCTGTTTCTCTCTCTCTCTCTCTCTTTATGTAGAGTCGTCCTCCAGAAGTAGAAGCCCCGATGCTGGGATTTCCTCTCTTGGTATTTATAGTGGTGAGCTGCATGAGTTGGCAACCGGCGGTTGTGACCATATTGAGGTCGTCTATTGGATAGCGGATGGGCAGTAGCCTTATTAATCAAATCACGCGGGGGCTAAGTACTGTTAATTATAAGTGATCGTGCCACTTATTAATCTTGAATTAACCTAAAATGTGGTCAGCTTTGTCAGTTATCATGGGGTCGAATTCTTACCCATATAGTTAGTCCCTCCGCTTATCGAGGTTGTTTCTCGTACGAGCTTGATGAGCGGATTTCATCGACTTTGATCTAAAAGACTTGGATAATGGATGGATGGTTGTCGCTCTGGTCGAGACCGTGTTCTCTATAGCGACGACCCGAATTTTGTAGGGTTTTTCAATGTCACTTTTCCATATAATCAAGTCCTTGTGTGATCAAGGTAGGGTACCCCCTCGTCATGAAGGCGTATGATATTGTTAGTACAATTCGGGCGAGTTCGAACTCAGTTACGTTCTGATCCTTATGTTCGCTTAGGTACGCAGCTGCCATTGATAATGGGAGATGTGCCATAGTATGGCCGAGTACGTTGCCTGTAGTGTTTTTAAAGTTTTGAAGGCTTATGGTACATTTCCCCCATATCGGGAGGACGCTTTGATCGTTCTGGAAAGCGGGGTATCAATAGGAGGCTGAGTGGGCACTTCGTAGTGCTTGTCATGATGACATGCATCTCGGTAGAATCGAATCGTTTGGCGGTTAGTTTTGCAGTTAATGGTGTCCATTGGATTTCCCAAAGTCATTTATGTTGCATATAAAGGTGGATTGAGGCATTTGTTTCTAATTACTTCTTCATTCATCTGAGAATAAGTCTGAGGAAGCTTTTTTTTCTTACTTTTCTAGTTCACCTTCTCCTTTCTCTTCTTGACTGTGATAACTCTTGTTTTCCCCACTGAATTCTAGTCCTTTCTTTTCAACCAATTAAGCAATGGCAGGTAGTTCTTCACGCGATTCTCTTCTGATAAACTTACCGGTTAATCCTTCGACGATTGAAGGGCACCTCCGGCAATAGGAGGTGCTGAGCAGGCAGAGACCGGATGGATTCCATCAGTGGATGAGATACTTCCCTGGCTCGGAGGTCCGGCGGTTGATTTTACCACCGATGGAGGGGAGGACCTTGTGGATGAAGCCCCACTGATTGGGGAGATTGGAATGGCTCGATTATGGAAGCAGGGGGTCATTCCAATCCATGCCGACATTGTCCTTGCCAGAAGCGAGGAGAGGGTTCACATCGATCGCAGTGGATACTCCATTTTTTATGCGTATCCCTTCAGGTTGGGGTTTTGGATTCCACTTCCTATGCTGGCGGTGGACTTCTGTTGCTATTACAGGGTGTGCCGGGGCCAGCTCACCCCCTCTCTCTACAAGTTACTGGTGATGTTCCTGAAGTACGAGGAATTGGCTGGCAGGGTGGTTACGTTGCAGCACGTGCTCACCCTTTATGCCTCCCAACGGGTACGGGGCACCATGCTTCGGGCGTGCCTTCGTGGGTCGAGGGGGCTGACTGCAATGCTGGATGATGAGGTCGAACCCCTCCCTTTCAAGCACTTCTTTTACATCAGGACCGAGCATCTAGTAGCGTCCCCTTCAAGGTTCGCGGAGGCTTGGAACCATGCACATGAGTTATTTTATTGTGATAATCAATTTCATTCTTTTCTCCCTTCTCTCCTTTTTTTGTTTTGTTTTATAAGTTTCATGTTTGTAAATGATGACTCATTGTCGCTCTTGTAGCCGAGAGGTCACCACCGACCACGTTAGCAGGGATGCGTGGGTGACTTGAAGCCGTGCTCCCTCATACTGAAGGGATTCACACGTCGTCTTTCTGGGAGAGACATGGTCGTAGACCTGCCGCAGGTGAGAAGTCTATTCCTTACTTTGTTCGGTTTGTGACTCAGTTTTGTTTACCAACTTTGTTTTTCCTGTGATAGGGAGGGCGAGCCATGGCAGGGCTCCTTAGCTGCTTTTCTGGCGGTTGGGTGCGATCGCTCGGCTTCTTTTAACACCAGTGTCGTGCGGCATGCCGAGGGCGGTATCGGTCGAATCTTCGATGGCTCCTTCCCCTCCATGGCCCATATTTCGGGATGAGGGGCTGTCGGGTACCGTGCGTCGTAGGGATGAATCATCCTCAAGCGAGGAGTAGGAAAGGTCGTTGATCAGGTGCAGGGTCGCGTTCACTCCGGCTCCTCGCGCAGTAATCATGCCTACTCCCCCTATGGTGACTAATGTGGATTCCCTTCTAGTGGACGCGGGGGAGGGGTATGACTGCAGCGCCTACCCTCGAGGGTGAACCAACGGTGGAGGTCGCCCCGGCTAGCTTGGGCCGCGAAGATACTGCCACTTCGGCGGCTCAATTGATGACCCCCATAGTTGAGATGGAGGGAAGCTCATCGGTAATTGTTGAAGTCGGATGTCCGAGCATCTTATTGGTGGTTACGGTGGGAGAAGGATGAGAGGTGTAGGAGAAAAGTCTGGGTCTGAATCGGATTTGGACCCTGAGGATGTCCGCACGTTCTGAGACGGCTTTACAAATATGGTCGTTGGCGCGGATGGGAGGTCACGCCTCATTGAGGTTCCCATGGATTCAAATCTGCTAGTCAAAGGCTCGAGTTTGGTGTTGTAGTTTGGGCTGCTGTGCTTGGAGGTAGAGAACGAGTCACTGAAGGACGTCATGGATGTCTGGTTGATGAACGAGGTGGCTGTGATGGGCTTGAGGGTACACATTCATATATTGGTTTGTCCTTTCTTTGCCTTGTTTTATTTTCCCCTTTAACCATTGTCTTTGTTTCGCAGTCCTACTTGCTGGAGGTGGAGAGCATCTGTCGAGCTAACATTTGCTCGGCAGTGATTTTACGGGTGTTGGAGAAGTACCGCCGCTACCGGGATAGGTGTAGGGAGATGCATGTGCGCTTGAGGAACGATCTCCATAGCCGGGCCCTGATTGAGGAATTGGCGAGGCGGGAGCTTCAGGCTCAACAAATACTTGGCCAGATGAGCGCCCTTGAAGAGCAGCTCCATCAGAAGGATGAGGAGCTCGAGGCCGGGAGGAGGGCCACAGTGGAGTGCGAGCGTCGGTGCTTGGCCAAGGTAACGGAGGCTACGTCGGTATGGAGCAAGAAGGTGGCTGCACTGGAGGGAGAGATTGTGGCCTTGAAGCGCTAACTGGACGATGCCTCGACAAGGGCTGAGGCATTATAGGGGGCTGTCCGTGCCGGCGAGTCTCGATTTTCACTGTAAGGGTCGATGCCGACTTTGGGGAGGCGAGCCTCAAGGAGAGGATAAGTACCATCAAGCGGGATGCTTAGACTGTGGTAGAATGGGTTGCAACCTTGGAAGAGGAGAACCGACGTCTTCGGGAATAGGCCGCTTCCTCTCGCCATGCTCGTGAGCTTTGAGCATATGCTGAGGCCTAGCGGGATATATACAAAAACCCATGGGAAGCCGGTAACGTGACCGAAGCTACTTTTGAGGGGGCACGATAAAAAGCTCGGGAGGCCCATATGGACTGTGGTTTTGATGCGACGATACCAGGGGCCGATGATGGCACAGGTGGGAGAGCGAATGACACCGAGTATAAAGAAGTGCTCTTTCTTTTTCTTTTCGCCGTTTGGCGTTCATTGTTGTTTTTTCTTTGTCTTTTCTCTCTCTTTTTTTTGACCGGCTTTGGCTGGGTGTAAGAGGGAATGACCAGCAATTATTTTATGAATAAAAGAAATTTGCCTTCCGTTATTTGCCCTGTATCTGTTTTACACCTCCCCTTTTTTGGTTTTTTCTTTGCATGTATTTGAAAGGCGTGGCTTGCCTCTAAGTTTGACTATGGTTGGCATGTAAGTTTTTGATTGTTGGTGACTTTTCCTTCTTGAATCCGGGTGATCGAGTCGGAACCATCGTTTGGTAGTGGTGGCATTTAGCCTTAGTCTTAATTCGGGCGCGGTCAGGCCACTGACCGTGAAGATGAAAATGCATCCTTGTAGTGCGACTGAGGCTGAACTTAACGTGTCTCTAATTTTAGTTCGAGTTGGGTGTAGTTAATTGTACGGCGAGGGTTCTTAGCCCGTGCCTTGATTCGTTGGAAATTGAGTTTTTGCTGAGTTTAGCGGTGAATGAGCTCCATCTGGGTTCTGGTTCAGCCACGACCAGAACTCATTAAGTTTGAGGGTGAAAGCATCTCAACTTATTGTTCGAGCGAGGTCGAACTCATTGAATTTGATGGCGAACGCGTATAGCCTGAGTCCAGTTCAACTATTGTTGAACTTTATCAATTTTTGGAGACGAGGGCACATAGCCCGAGTCTTGTTTCAACTGTAGTTGAATTTATTGGCGAACGCGATGGCCCGAGTCCCAGTTCAACTGTTGTTGAACTTTATCAATTTTTGGAGGCGAGGGCGCGTAGCCCGAGTCATAGTTCAACCATATTTGAATTTAATGGTGAAGGCGCATGGCCTGAGTCCTAGTTCAACTATTGTTGAACTTTATATATTTTTGGAGACGAGGGCGCATAGCCCGAGTCTTGGTTCAACCATAGTTGAATTTATTGGCGAAGGTGCATGGCCTGAGTCCCTGTTCAACTATTGTTGAACTTTATCGATTTTTGGAGGCGAGGGCGCGTAGCCCGAGTCTTGGTTCAACCATAGTTGAATTTATTGACGAAGGCACATGGTTTGAGTCCCAGTTCAACTATTGTTGAACTTTACCAATTTTTGGAGGCGAGGGTGCATAGACCGAGTCTTGGTTCAACCGTAGTTGAATTTATTGGCGAAGGTACATGGCCTGAGTCCCAGTTCAACTGTTGTTAAACTTTATCAATTTTTGGAGGCGAGGGCACATAGCCCGAGTCTTGGTTCAACCGTAGTTGAATTTATTGGCGAAGGCTCATAGCCTGTGCCCCAGTTCAACTGTTATTGAACTTTATCAATTTTTGGAGGCGATGGCGCATAGCCTGAGTCTTGTTCAACCGTAGTTGAATTTATTGGCGAAGACGCATGTACTGAGTCTCAGTTCAACTGTTGTTGAACTTTATCAATTTTTGGAGGCAATGACGCATAACTTGAGTCTTGGTTCCATCGCAGTTGAATTTATTGGCGAAGGCGCATAGCCTAAGTCCCAGTTTAACTGTTGTTGAACTTTATCAATTTTTGGAGGCGAGGGCTCATAGCTCGAGTCTTGGTTCAACCGTAGTTGAATTTATTGGCGAATGCGCATGGTCTGAGTCCTAGTTCAACTGTTGTTGAACTCTATTATATTTTGGAGACGAGGGCGCATAGCCCGAGTCTTGGTTCAATCGCAGTTGAATTTATTGGCGAAGGCGCATAGCCTGAGCCCCATTTCAACTGTTGTTGAACTTTATCAATTTTCGGTGATGATGGTGCATAGCTTGAGTCTTGGTTCAACCACAATTGAATTTATTAGCGAAGGCGCATAGCCTGATCCCAATTCAACTTTTGTTGAACTTTATCAATTTTTGGAGGCGATGACGCATATCCTGAGTCTTGGTTCAACCGTAGTTGAATATATTGGCGAAGGCGCATGGCCTGAGTCTCAACGTTGGGTGTATTGAGTGGTGAAGTCGATTTTGATTCCGGGGCCCGCATCGGGAGTGTGGGGGGTGTCTCATAGGGATCCTCCCTTAGGACGAATTTTTTTTCCCATTTGCACTCTCAAAAATCGGAGAGATAGAGAGAGAGAGCCCTTGCTCGAGTTGAGTTGTTTTTTCTTTTCTGGCGTTCCTTTTTCTTTTGGTTCTAGGAAGCACTATGCGATCTTGCCAGGAAATCCCCACAGACGGTGCCAAATTGTTCGACTCAAAAATTACCATACACTTTATGAATACGAAATATTATACATAAATTACGGGCCAATCATAGAAAGTCGTAATAATTTAAGAATCATGTAAAAGAAACAATAATAAGTACTCCCAATTAGGGTGAGAAGTGTTGACTACTTTTATTGATGATAATGATTTGGTCTGCCTTTCCATGAAGAGGTTCAGAGCCTTACAATCATGTCGTATCCCTTTAGGAGATGAATATTTCTTATCTGTTTTCTCTCTGTCTCTCTCTCTCTCTTTGTGGAGAGTTGTCCTCCAGAAGAAGAAGCCCCCTTCTGAGGTTTCCTCTCTTAGTATTTATAATGGTGAGCTGCATGAGTTGGCAACCGGCAATCGTGACCATATTGAGGTTTCGTCTTTTGGATAACGGATGGGTCGTAGCCTTATTAATCAAATCAGGCAGGGGTTAACTACCGTTAATTATGAGTGGTCGTGTCACTTATTAATCTTGATTTAACATAAAGGTGATCAGCTTAGTCAGTTATTATGGGGTCGGATTCTGACCCATACAAAAATATCAATCTTCTTGGAGCTCACTTGATATATAGACGAGTTCGTAGTGATATACTTTATAGATTTTGGCATCATATAGCTTTCTATGCCACGATTTTGGTAGATTTTCGGGCCTCTTTTTTAGTTGAACTTTTTGTTAGAGTTGGGTTAGTACGAAAAACTTGTAGATATGGGTGAATCTTTCTAGTGTGTTAAATATTATAATTTTGGCCAATAAGAAGTTGCCATGTGGAATTTAAATAATTATTATTTTTAATTCAACATCGACCTTACGTCAAAGGGTATAAGTGAACAAAAAAGGTGGATAGAAAGGTATTTTTAACCCAATTGATGAATGAAGGGTATTTTTAAACTCTTTTCAATAGTGTGGAGGCATTTTTAACATTTTTCCGTAAAAAATATACTCTATCATAACAAAAATATGTATATATAAAAAAAAATCTCTGTACCAAACAAATGTAAATGGATTATCATTTTCTGGAAAGCATAATTTCTTTTATGAACTGAACTAGTGAAGTTCCGTCAAACCATTAGGGTGGGAAGAAATGCACAACAAAATTTTAGGATAATGCTGTTTGACATCTCCAAAAAAGTTTTTATACTCTTTATCTGCAAAAGATAGTGGCAATCACATCAAAATCTGTAACAGTCGGAGATGATAGCCAAGTTTCTCATATTGTAGTTTGGCCCCACCTTACTTCTATTATTATAGTTTAACTCCACTTAGCTTATTATAGTTTAACTCCACTTAGCTTATGTTGAAATTGGGTTTAGTGGACTACATTAAAACAATGAATTTTTAGATACCTATATCATATACCAAATCTTATTACTCTTTATGTTTAAAGATTGTATTTAAGTATATCAAATTACAATTTATGTAACATAATTTTTAATTAATGGTATAATTATATCTTTATTTATATTAGGCGTGATTTTAGCACCCTATTTTTACTTTATTTTATTTTACCGCCTCTCTCTCTCTCTCTCTTCCCACCCTCCACACCCCCAAGTTTTACCTATTGTTAATCACCCTCAACCCATGGCTTTGCTTCAGTTTTCCCCCATTATCGTACAACCTCCTCAAACCACAATTACTGGTTCTTTCTTCTACACTTAATAGTACCACTAAAATCCCACAATTTCTATTTCACTTCCATCTTTGTATTCAAAACTTAAATCATGAAAAAAATCAACACTAAAAAAAAGCATCAACAGCTAAAACTATATTACCTGACCTTCCATCCTTTGATTTGGGTGTTTTAACCCCAAAATCAACACCCAAAAACCCACAATAGAGGCATGCAAATGAAGAAATTACTAGTATTTCATCTCCAAGGCAAATGCGCGCTGAAATGACAAGCAAACATTTGCATGATGTTGATGCTGGGGAAGTTAAAAAACTCAAACGCAAGGGTAAAAATGTGAATCTAGATGATGATTTTGCAGATGATTCCCCCAAAGTCTCGTATGTTAAAAAAACGCAAGGTATCCCCTTCTTCTTCAAAGCAAAAGAAGAAGAAAACCTCAAAAGAATTTCCTAATTGGTTCACCAAAAGATTTCAGTAAAGGTAATCACTATTTTATTTTTTTCACTGTTTGTTGCTTGATTTTGGTTGTACAAATCAGTTTTTAAGTGTTAATTTAGTGTTAAAGCATTTTTGGGCAAAATGTGGTATTGTCCTAATTTTGTAGATTATTTATCGCAATTTTATAAATATTGTAGAACTGGTATATATAGGCAGTTTATAAATGTAGTTAGTTTGTAGTTTAATTGTAGTTTATTCGTTAAATTGTAGTTCATTACAATTAAAATATATTTTGTGACATTTAACTTTATTATAAATACAAATAAGAAACACAATTGAAACTTAATTGAAGTATCCGTTACATTCTATAGATAATGTGTACAACTTCATTGTTTTTCTTTGACTGTTCAAGTTTATTTTGGTAAAATGTGGTGTTTCCTTAATTTTGTAGATTCTCTGTCTCAATTTTGTAGTTTAATTATAACTTTGACTTTTTGACAGTGTATAAATGTAGTTATTCTGTAGTTGATGTTAGTCTGATGGTTAAATTGTACATATAATGTTTTCAATTATAGCATGTATAGCTAATGTAGTTAACTTCATTATAACTACACTTAAATTACATTTAGTTGCTAAACTTAAAGCAACCGTTACATACTATAGATATTTATTTTTTTGTAGTTATAGGTGTGGGTAGTGTGTTCTTCTTATAGTTATTTTTTGTATTTGTCATGTAGTTATATGTTGATTAATGCTTCTTTTTTATTCAAAATACTAATGTTCATTAATTTTATATTTTCTGCATACTGGTCCTTACTTTGCACAATAAAATGTTGATTATGACGTGGTTAGATTCTACAGTTTGTGTGATACTAGCATACCTAGCCAGAAACAAGCTTTACTTTCTCCAAATGCTTTAAATGCTTTCAAAAAAACTTGTTTTGGTTATTTGTTAGGTCTCCCCACAATATGTATGCAAAACTAATCACTTCATCTTCTGATGAAGTATGAATTGTCAAAGTCTATTGACTCATATTTTTCAATATTGTTGAAGGGTGAAAAATAAAAATTTTTCTTAAGAGAATTTGGGTTGATAACTGGTTTTAATTGTGTTAATAATTTTTCAGACTATGGTTACACATCCAACTATGTAAGTCCTTTAATGAGTACATATTTTCCAAACAAAAAAATGGTTGAGAAATGGCACTTGAAAAATGTAGTGACTAATAAAGAATGGGTAAATGATGTGGATGCGGTGAAGTTGTGTATTCTATATAAATTTTTGTTTGTCCTTCAGATAAAGATAATTTGTCTTTCATAGACAAGTTTATGTTCTTTCTAATAGAGTCTGGTAATTTTGAGACATACCCATGGGGTATCAAATCCTTCAAGCAGGTTATTCAATCTGTACGACATCGTCTTAATCCTCAAGTACATTCTTATCTTATTCGGGGATGCTCATTAGCCTTACAAGTGTGGATATATGAGTGTTGCTCATCCGTCAACACCAAGCTTGCTACGAGGTTTCTGAATCTATACCTCGCATTCTGAAATGGTCAGGTATAAAGGGGATGATTTGGTTAAGTGTAATTGAAGATAAGTTGATCAAGCCTGAGTGGCTCAAGGTATTTTTTCCCACTTTTGTTTTATGCTACAATTATATTTATAATAAATACATTAAATCTACATTTTTTTGTCACTTCAATTAACTTTTATTTGCATCTTTCAGTTTACAAATATGATTGAATCCGGAGAAGAGCTTGGAGTGCTTAATTTACCAGACAAGATTCAATATGAGGATGAACATGATGCTCAACCATCACATGTTCCAACTGCTACTTCTCCGTCATTTGAGCACAAAGATACAAATTATCAAAAGGACATTGAATCTGTCAGTAGCAAGCTCATGCAGTTGGAAAAGGAGATTAAGCATGTATTATGACTAAATACAATACATAGCTATAAATTACTATATTTTGACTTCATTTCATAACAAGTATAGTATGTTATACATTGTAGTTAATTCGTGGTATAAATTTATACCAAATATAATTTGTTGAATTATAGTTTAACAGTAGAAATTACAGTAAGTTTACCCTCTAATTATACATTTAATGTTTAGGTTGATGCTAAGTTAGATGCTTTTAGGAAGTCAGTTTTTGAGGAACTCTCAAGCCTTAGAAAGTTCATAGATCAATCTTTGAAGACTGTGATGAATGTGGTAAACAGGAGGTTTGATTTGGACGACTCAAAAGTAAGAATTTATATATATATTTTTGTACCAAGACTAATTAAGAATCATGGATAAAATTATTCTCAAATATTAACCAAAATTATAATTTGCTGGTAGTTCAACTAAAACCAATGACAAACATCAAAGAGAGAACAACCAGCAATTCTAGTTCAATGTTAGTGAGGGACATAACACAGGTACAAAACCATTCCTTCATTAAAATAAGGTTTTTATCTATTATTTTAAAAATTTAAACCTTAACTACATATTCCTACATATATTTACAATTCTCATTTAAAGTTTATTCATTCAAGATGAAGTTATGGCACAACTTCTACAAGGAAATGTTGAGGAAAAACCTGTAATTGATGAAGTACCCGAGGCATAACAAGCAGGTAATATATTCTGCATATTCTCTTTAACTACAATAATATTTTATCATAACTACATATATCTACACTTATTTACAGAAGGTGAATTTTTTTCAGGGGGTGTGCCATCAATAGTTGAGGATGAAGCAACAATTCAAGAAGGAGGTGAGGTAGAAAAAGAAGGTATTGTTTCATAATTTACTTGTTAATAACAAATTTTTGCTTATACAATGTTGTTACGTATTTTATTTTATATGCAACAGATATTGAAGATAACGTTCCACAGTCGCCAATTCACAATGTGACTGTGACTAAAGTTGTTCCTGAAGGAAGTGATAAAAAAAGTTTGACATTGGATGACTTTGACCTGCCAGAAAACTTAACATAGTTGGTCATGTATGGCGAGCCCATAACAGATGAATCAACCCCTGTCCATCTCAGTAGAACCAGGCAACCAGGAAAATATGCACAATCACCTTTCACACCTTTATATAGTTCTGGATGCATCTTATCTGTTGGACTTAAACTTTTTTACCTCAAGCACCCATTCACAAGTGTCATAGGTGAAAATGTAGATCTTGAATTGACAGTAAGGTTCACCAATTGGTTATACCTTCGTACTGATAAAGTATCTAGGAAGTATAAAATTCATTTTGTACTTATTTTTTTACTTTAAAGTTGAAATTCATTTTGTCAATTTTAGTATTTCATAAATTTATTTGTGGCATATTTTGAGGCCACAATTCATACAGTATGGCTGCTAACCTTATTTCAGGACTTGAGGTTGTCGACAACATTACCAAGCAGCTGAAAATTTACTGTGATAATTCTGCAGCAATATTCTTCTCCAAGAACGATAAGTACTCCAAAGGTACCAAACATATGGAATTAAAGTACTTTACCGTTAAGGAGAAAGTTCAGAAACAAAGAGTGTCACTTGAGCATATTAGAACAGATCTCATGATTGCAGATCCGTTAACGAAAGGTTTACCACCAAAGATATTTAAAGAACATGTACATAGAATGGGTCTTGGCTGTTTTTATGATTGATGTATTTATGATGTTTTGACACTCTGAGCTCATTTATACGTTTCTCATATATATTAGTGATTTCCTGTTTTTTCATAATGGTGTACACATTATTGTTTTGAGATTTTACAGGATAAGTCTCAAGGAGACATTATTGTGGACCATAAAATTTTTATAGCTTATGAACCTGATACGGTAAATTACTAATGTTGTAGTACATGGAAGAGAGTATGTAGATAAATTATGTATAACCGCCATAACTCATATTTACTGATTCATCGTATTGTGGTATTTATGATGGACATTATAGAAGAGATTTGTTTATGCGCAACTAATGTTCCCATATTAAATATTAACATTATGTGATTATTGGGCCAACTGGGAGAATGTAAGTTATTTTCTTACGAATAATGTGACCCAATAGGTTAATGCCCATAATTAATATTTAATTATAAGCAAATCTCATCTGTCTGATTGGTTACTTGATGGACGTACCAGATTAAGTGAAAATCTCTATAAATTGGTCCTCTCCCCACTCATTAGGATTACTGTTTTTCCTCTCTTCCATCACTAAAGTCGGCGGTAACGAAAGTTAGGGCAAGGGGCGAGAAACCGATTACTAATTAACGCTTCCGCTTCAAGATAATGGATCCCGCTTCAGGTATGTTTTTCTATTACAATTATATGTAAGATTATCACGTTCAAGATCCTGGTATTAATTATGTTTATGCTTACAGTGGGCACTTTGAACAGATTCTGACCTATACTGCAATTGAGCATTCAACTAATTTTGTGGATGACTTCCACCAAAGTAAAATAAATAATGAACCAATTAATATGAAAATAAAGCTTAAAAGGAACATCACCGAATGACAGAAGGTAATATGCCATAGTCTTGCATGCTTTTCACGCTATAACTATTACAGTTTCTCCCCATCACATACTTTGAAACTTGTTAAAATTGTTTATGATATAATTGGTTACTAAAACTCCATTGATCTTTCTTACAAGATTAAGCTCAATCTCATCAGTATGGTATTTGCAACAATGCTTTTTTATTTGTCCTTGAATTCACACACTTCCAGAATTTACAACTACAGCAAAATGCATATATTTTAGTGAGCCACGGAAAATATAATGTCGCAGCATTTATTTCTCTCAACTTGCCTCTTCAATTCTTGATATAATGTTGCAGCTTTTATTTCCCTCAACCTCCCCTATATACGAAAATTAGATGGTGATGCAGAATTGTAAAAATTACGACTGGAACAACCAAGTGCAATCCAGTTTCACAAATAAGATCACTTCTATAAAAGTTCTTTATGTCGAATAACCGGATCAGAACATCCAAGTTTGGCTATAACTACAATAATAATACTGTAACGACTCGGCAGGTCGTTTTTGAAATTTTTACCCCGATCCCCAATTTAACTGTTCCCCTAAGTTCATTTCTGCTATTGTGGTTTGCCGGGGGGGTCGGTTCTGGAATTTGAAGTGCTTTGGGACACTTAGTCCCTAAATGAGAGCTTTGTAGTTGAAAAGTGGCCCGTATTCGGAACAGTATTAAGACGACCTCGGAACGGAAATCTGATGGTTCCATTAGCTCCGTTAGGTGATTTTGGGGTTGGGAGCGCGTTCGGAATGTATTTTGGAGGTCTGTAGCTCAATTAGGCTTGAAATGCCGAAGTTGCAAATTTTTTTTGGAAATCCGATCGATAGGTGAGTTTTTGATCCAGGAGTCGGAATGGAATTCCGACAGTTCCAGTAGCTTCGTTAGGTGATTTTTGATATGTCTACAAATTTTCAGGTCATTCGGACGTCGTTTGGTCAGGTTTTTGATTGAATGTGAGTTTCGGAAGTTTAGATGAAAACTTAGGCTTGAATCCGCTATAATTCGATGTTTTCTGTGTTTAAGGACATGTTTTATGATTGGAAGTTCGTATCGTATTTTAGAGTATGTTGGTGGTTTTCGTTAGGGTCCCGGGGGCCTCGGGGTGAATTCGGACCACCATCCGGGCTTTTTTTATACTTGGAAGACTGCAGAAATTGCAGCATCAGTGCAGTAGGATTTTAGCCTTCGCGTTCGCGAGGCAAGGCCCGCGTTCGCGTGGTTAAGGGAGATTTTTTTCATCGCGTTCGCGACCAAAGCTACGCGATCGCGTAGAAGAAGGAAGGAGACTGTCGCGTTCACGCCCAGTGTAACGCGTTCGCGTAGAGGAATGAAGCGAAGCATCGCGTTCGCGTCTAGTGTCACGCGTCCGTGTATAAGAAATTCCGGGCGGCTGTAGAGTTGTGCTTCGCAAATGCGTGGAGCACTTCGTGTTCGCATAGAAGAAGTTTGGGTTGCTCATCGCGAACGCGTGAACAATAACGTGAACGCGTAGAGCATTTTCGTCCGGCGGTGAATTAAAAACCAGAAGCTGTCCAGTCGCGGGTTTAGTCACAAAAACGCCATTTTTGAGTCTTAGAGAGAGAAACTCACGGGAAATTGTTGGAGAATATCAGGTAACCATCGGAGGTAAGTTTCTTGGCCTAAATTCGTTATTTTACATTGAAATCCTTGAGTATTTTACTATTAATTGAAGATTAATGGGGGGGTTTAGTCCTAGGCCTAAATTATAGAGAATCATCGATTTGAATGGGAAAACGGAGTCCGATTTGGATAAATGTTATATGCATGGTCTCGTGTTGAGATAAGGAACCCGAATATATAACTTTCGTAATTTTTTAAGAAGCGTACTGAAAGTCGGATTTTGGCAACTTGTGGTTTTTGGTGTATTTTGAATTGTTTCAATTGGGTAATGCCCAATTGGCCTATTTTGATGTAATTCTATTAATTTTTGTGAGATACTACACTTGTGGAGGCCGATATTCGTGGCAAGAGAGTTGTCTCTTAGCGATTTCGTACTGGAGTCGAGGTAAGTGGCTTGTCTAACCTAGTGTGGGGGAACCTTCACCCCTAGGATATTATGTGATAGTTGAAAGGCCTTGTACGCGAGGTGACGGGCGTGTACATGCGCTGGTTGTTGTAACTCACTTTACTTGAATTTTTCAATTCATGATATTTCTATTCTTAGTTGATTAAATTGCGACTTTTACCTGATATTCGTTAGGAAAGCATGATTAGATAGGATTTATCTGCCTAATTGCCTAATTGTCTTACTTGAACTTCTTGATAATGATTGGCACTAGATTTCGGTGAAGTTGTAGTTAAGCATATCATATTTTTTCTGTGCGTTTCTTTTATTATTCATGTTGGTGGACTGCGAGTTCGATTCCCAGAGATCCCAAGGCTGTGGGTTCGATTCCCAGAGACCCGGAGTGGTATTGTTTGTGAACTGCGGGTTTGATTCCCGGAGATCCAAGGGTTGCGGGTTTGATTCCCGGAGACCCGGAGTTTATTGATATACTTATTGAGATAGGGACTGCGGGTTCGATTCCCGGAGATCCCAAGGCTGTGGGTTCGATTCCCAGAGATCCCGAGTGGTATTATTTGTGGACTGCGGGTTCGATTCCCGGAGATCCAAGGACTGCGGGTTCGATTCCCGGAGACCCAGAGTTTATTGATATACTTATTAAGATAGGGACTGCGGAATCGATTCCCGGAGATCCTGAGACATTGAGACACATCCTGAGATATTGAGACACGGGTTGCGGGTTCGATTCCCGGAGACCCCGCAGACCCAGAGATACTGATATTGGGACTGCGGGTTAAATTCCTGTAGCTCCCGAGTTGTTAGATATAGAGAGGGACTGTGGGTTCAATTCCCACAGGTCCTGGACTTGTTGATTTGAGTTTACGTTGTGTTGGTTACTTGTTGTTAGATTAGATGTAGACGGTTGCAGTAATTACTTATTTATTGCTATTTCAGACTCATTCTTATTTAAAAAATTGCTTATTATTGTTATTATCATTATGTTATTATCTCTCGGTAGAGCCCTGACCTTCCTCGTCACTACTCCATCGAGGTTAGGCTTGGCACTTACTGAGTACCGCCATGGTGTACTCATGCTACTCTTCTGCACACTTTTGTTGTGCAGATCCAGGTATATCAGATCAGGCACATTTCAGGTGATCTAGCAGCTCTTCAGGAGACTCGAGGTATGATCTGCTACGTTCGCGGATCCGGGGAGTCCCCTTCTATTCTCACTAGTGATAGTAGTTATTTCCCTTACTCTCGTTGTATAGACATTCCTGATGTATAGAGCCACAGTTGTACTCTTTCTTAGTCTGTGTTGCCTGTGGGTTTTCGGCATCCCGATCTTGTACACTAGCTTCTTGAAGTATAGATCGTAGATTGATTTAACTCTATTATTCTCTTCTCTTTTTCTTGCTGAAATTTCTAATATTTATTCGTATATTTCTTTTGTATGCCAAACTATGAGAAGCAAATATGGATATCCCTCAAAGCAAACTTGAATCAAATTTCAATTGTGAAAATATTTGTTTAGTTGATCCATGTACAACACATACAATACTCAAAGAGAAGAAATATTTCTCCCATTTAAGTATGTGTAAGGCAGATGTTACTACAATTTCTGGTAGTAGTAAATTAATTGAAGGCTCTGGAAGAGCTACTATAACTCCGCCTAAGGGAACAATACTTATCATAGAGAATGCAATGTTCTCCTCCAAGTCCAAGAGGAACTTGTTGAGTTTTAAAGATATCCGCAGAAATGGATATCATATTGAGACAATAGATGAGAATAATCTTGAATATCTCATCATTACCAAAAATGTCTCTAGCCAGAAAAGGGCTATTGAGAAGTTTCCATCTTTGTCTTGTGGCCTGTATTGGACAAGAATTAGTGCAATTGAGGCACATTCTATTGTAAACCAAAAGGTTACCGATTCCAATACTTTTGTACTTTGGCATGATCGATTGGGACACCCTGGATTAATTATGATGAGACGAATCATAGAAAACTCAAATGGGCATCCATTAAAGAATTTAAAGATTCTTTTAAATGATGAATTTTCTTGCACTTCTTGTTATCAAGGCAAGTTAATTATTAGACCATCACCAACAAAGGTCGGAATTGAGTCCCCTGCGTTTTTGGAACGTATACAAGGGGACATTTGTGGACCTATTCACCCACCTAGTGGGTCGTTCCGATATTTTATGGTCTTGATAGACGCATCCTCTAGATGGTCTCATGTGTGCCTATTGTCATCTCGCAACCTCGCGTTTGCAAAATTAATGGCACAAATAATTCGATTACGGGCACAATTTCCCGATAATCCAATTAAGTCTATTAGACTTGATAATGCCTGCTGAGTTTTCATCCCAAGCATTTAATGATTATTGCTTATCAATTGGGATAAAAGTGGAACATCATGTAGCTCATGTTCACACTAAAAATGGTCTTTCAGAGTCTTTAATTAAATGTCTGCAATTGATAGCAAGACCGTTACTCATGAAAACGAGGCTGCCCAGTTCTGTTTGGGGTCACGAATGCTAGTTCGTCTCAGACCGACAAATTATCATAAATATTCCCCGTTGCAATTAGTTTTGGGTCATGAACCTAATATATCCCATTTAAGAATTTTTGGACGCGCAGTATATGTGCCTGTAGCACCGCCATATCGCACCAAAATGGGTCCTCAAAGAAGGTTAGGAATATATGTTGGGTTTGAATCGCCCTCCATTATTCGCTACCTCGAGCCATTAACGGGAGATTTATTTACTGCACGATTTGCAGACTGTCGATTCGATGAGACACTTTTCCCAAAATTAGGGGAGAAGTTGGTGAAACCAAACGGGAAATTTTGTGGAAAAATCCATCATTATCTCATCTTGATCCACGTGCCTCTATTTGTGAAAAAGAGGTACAAAAGATTATTCATTTGCAGAGAATATCAAATCAAATGCCCGATGCATTTATGGATATGAAAAGGATAACAAAATCACATATCCCTGCGGAGAATGTTCCAATCCGTATTGATGTCCCTATTGGACAATCTTCTAGTGCCATAGCTAATGAGTCAAAAGCACGACTGAAACGTGGCAGACCATTAGGTTCCAAAGATCGAAATCCTTGAGAAAGAAAAATAAATGATCAAAATGACACAATGAAAGAATCTCATGAAGAAATCTACGACTTAATAAATTCTGAGATTCATGAGGAATCCACTGAGCCCGAGACTCGAGAAAATAAGGAACTATCAATAAATCCAATCGATATTGAGATAAATTTGAATCGATTGGATATAGTGGTGGATTATGTCTTTGCATATAATGTTGCATCCAACATTATGCAAGAAAATGAGGATCTTGAACCTCAATCTGTTGGTGAATGTCGACAAAGACTTGATTGGCCAAAATGGCAAGAAGCAATCCAATCAGAATTGAATTCACTTGCAAAACGTGAAGTTTTTGGGCTTGTAGTCCAAATACCTAATGGTGTTAAGCCTGTTGGCTATAAATGGGTCTTTGTACGCAAGAGAAATGAGAAAAGCGAGGTACAAAGATATAAGGCACGCCTTGTTGCACAAGGATTTTCACAAAGGCCTGGTGTTGATTATGAAGAGACATATTTACCCGTTATGGATGCTATAACATTCCGTTATCTCATTAGTTTTGTTGTCCATGAAAAACTTGACATGTATTTAATGGATGTGGTTACCGCCTACCTTTACGGCTCACTTGATAATGAGATATACATGAAAATTCCCGAGGGCTTCAAAATGCCTAATAATTCAAAATCCCGGGAAATATGTTTCCAATCAAATTGCAAAGATCTTTTTATGGTCTAAAGCAATCAGGACGAATGTGGTATAATCGTCTTAGTGAATATTTATTAAAGGAAGGCTATATAAATGCGCGTTGCACTCTTTTTCCCTTACAAGGTTTTGTCCCACTAGGTTTTCCTTGCGAGGTTTTTAACGAGGCAACCAAAAGGCGTATTGTAGATATGTGTACTCTTTTTCCTTCTCTAGAATTTTTTTCCCATTGGGTTTTCTTTTAGTTAAGGTTTTAACGAGGCACATTATCATTGAATAGACATTCAAGGGGGAGTTTTATGAATAGAATTCTACTTAGAGTGAATGTCTATCTTGTGGAGAGTTTTAATTTGTGACTAAGTCATATTTCTCCTATAAATAGAGGGGTCTTACCCCATTGTAAATCATCCCAAAATTCAATAAGAATTCCCTCTCTCTTTCTCTGCAATATTGTTCTTGTTCTTTTATTATTTTATAACACGTTATCAGCACGAGACTCTACCATCTCAAGAAGCTCTTTCAGAAGATTAAGCAAATATGGATATCCCAAGTGGATTTCAGCATCAGGACGAATGTGGTATAATCGTCTTAGTTATGTCTTTAATGACGTCTCCAAGACCCATTGCATCTAAGTGGATTTCAGCATCCAACACCCATGTCATATAGTTCTTGCCCGAAATTTCAAGGGCAGCGAACTTTCTTTTCATAATGTCAGTCATAATTAAAAAGAGGAGAAAAATTACCTTAATCTTCTGAAAGAGCTTCTTGAGATGGTAGAGTCTCGTGCTGATAACGTGTTATGAAATAATAAAAGAACAAGAGCAATATTGCAGAGAAAGAGAGAGAGGAAATTCTTATTGAATTTTGGGATGATTTACAATGGGGTAAGACCCTCTATTTATAGGAGAAATTATGACTTAATGACAAAGTAAAACTCTCCACAAGATAGACATTCACTCCAAGTAGAATTCTATTCTTAACACTCCCCCTTGAATGTCTACTCAATAAGTAATGTGCCTCATTAAAACCTTAACTAAAATAAAACCCAATGGGAAAAAAAATCTAGAAAAGGAAAAGAGTACACATATCTAATAATACGCCTTTGGTTGCCTCGTTAAAAACCTCGCAAGGAAAACCCAGTGGGACAAAACCTTGTAAGGGAAAAAGAGTGCAACGCGCATTAACTCCCCTGATGGGAGCATCAATTCACATCCTTAAGCCTTCGCATCCCGATCTTGTACACTAGTTTCTTGAAGGTTGACGTCGGTAGAGATTTTGTGAACAAATCAGCCATATTATCACTTGAATGAATCTGTTGCACATTAATATCACCATTCTTTTGAAGATCATGTGTGAAAAATAACTTTGGTGAAATGTGCTTTGTCCTATCTCCTTTTATGAATCCTCCCTTTAGTTGAGCTATGCATGCTGCATTGTCTTCATACAAAATAGTGGGTAACTTGTCACATTTCACACCACATTTATCTCGAATAAGATGTATTATAGACCTTAACCACACGCACTCTCGACTTGCTTCATGAATAGCAATTATCTCAGCATGATTAGATGAAGTAGCCACAATTGATTGCTTAGTCGATCGCCAAGATATGGCAGTGCCTCCATAGGTAAACACATAACCTGTTTGAGATCGAGCCTTGTGTGGGTCGGATAAATACCCAGCATCAGCATAACCAACAAGATCGGGACTGCAATTGTTTCCATAAAATAAGCCCATATCGGTAGTCCCTTTAAAATACCGCAATATATTTTTGATCCCATTCCAATGTCTCCTTGTGGGAGCAGAGCTATATCTTGCTAAGACATTAACTGGAAAAGTTATGTCGGGCCTTGTAGTATTGGCAAGATACATTAGTGCACCAATTGCACTAAGATATGGTACTTCAGGACCAAGTAGCTCTTCATTCTCTTCTTGAGGTCGGAATGGATCCTTGTTCACATCAAGTGATCGAAAAACCATCGGAGTACTTAATGGATGTGCCCCATCCATGTAAAACCATTTAAGTACCTTTTTTATGTAGGTAGATTGATGAACAAAAATTCCGTTTGCCAAATGTTCAATTTGCAAACCAAGACATAATTTTGTCTTTCCGAGATCTTTCATCTCGAACTCCTTCTTTAAATAATCAATAGCCTTTTGGAGTTCTATAGGAGTTCCAATAAGGTTTATGTCATCAACATATACGTCAAGTACAACAAATTCCGATGTTGTTTTCTTTATGAAAACACATGGGCAAATGGCATCATTTATATAGCCTTCCTTTAATAAATACTCACTAAGACGATTATACCACATTCGTCCCTGATTGCTTTAGACCATACAAAGATCTTTGCAATTTGATTGAAAATATTTCCGGGATTTTGAATTATTAGGCATTTTGAAGCCCTCGGGAATTTTCATGTATATCTCATTATCAAGTGAGCCGTAAAGGTAGGCGGTAACCACATCCATTAAATGCATGTCAAGTTTTTCATGGACAACAAAACTAATGAGATAACGGAATGTGATAGCATCCATAACGGGTGAATATGTCTCTTCATAATCAACACCAGGCCTTTGTGAAAATCCTTGTGCAACAAGGTGTGCCTTATATCTTTGCACCACATTTTTCTCATTTCTCTTGCGTACAAAGACCCATTTATGGCCAACAGGCTTAACACCATTAGGTGTTTGGACTACAGGCCCAAAAACTTCACGTTTTGCAAGTGAATTCAACTCTGATTGGATTGCTTCTTGCCATTTTGGCCAATCAAGTCTTTGTCGACATTCTCCAACAGATTGAGGTTCAAGATCCTCATTTTCTTGCATAATGCCGGATGCAACATTATATGCAAAGACATAATCCACCACTATATCCAATCGATTCAAATTTGTCTCAATATCGATTGGATTTATTGATAGTTCCTTATTTTCTTGAGTCTCGGGCTCGGTGGATTCCTCATGAATCTCAGAATTTATTAAGTCGTGGATTTCTTCATGAGATTCTTTCATAGTGTCATTTTGATAATTTATTTTCCCTTTTCTAGGATTTCGATCTTTGGAACCTAATGGTCTGCCACGTTTCATGCATGATTTTGACTCATTAGCTATGACACTAGAAGATTGTCCAATCTGGATATCAATACGGATTGGAACATTCTCCGCAGGGATATGTGATTTTGTTATCCTTTTCATATCCGTAAATGCATCGGGCATTTGATTTGCTATTCTCTGCAAATGAATAATCTTTTGTACCTCTTTTTCACAAATAAAGGCACGTGGATCAAGATGAGATAATGATGGATTTTTCCACAAAATTTCCCGTTTGGTTTCACCAACTTCTTCCCCTAATTTTGGGAAAAGTGTCTCATCGAATCGACAGTCTGCAAATCGTGCAGTAAATAAATCTCCCGCTAATGGCTCGAGGTAGCGAATAATGGAGGGCGATTCAAACCCAACATATATTCCTAACCTTCTTTGCGGACCCATTTTGGTGCGATATAGCGGTGCTACAGGCACATATACTGCGCATCCAAAAATTCTTAAATGGGATATATTAGGTTCATGACCCAAAACTAATTGCAACGGGGAATATTTATGATAATTTGTCGGTCTGAGACGAACTAGCATTGCTGCATGCAAAATGGCGTGACCCCAAACAGAAGTGGGCAGCCTCGTTTTCATGAGTAACGGTCTTGCTATTAATAGCAGACATTTAATTAAAGACACTGCAAGACCATTTTGAGTGTGAACATGAGCTACAGGATGTTCCACTTTTATCCCAATTGATAAGCAATAATCATTAAATGCTTGGGATGAAAACTCAACAGCATTATCAAGTCTAATAGACTTAATTGGATTATCCAGGAAATTGTGCCCGTAATCGAATTATTTGTGCCATTAATTTTGCAAACGCGAGGTTGCGAGATGAAAATAGGCACACATGAGACCATCTAGAGGATGCGTCTATCAAGACCATAAAATATCGGAACGACCCACTAGGTGAGTGAATAGGTCCACAAATGTCCCCTTGTATACGTTCCAAAAATGCAGGGGACTCAATTCCAACCTTTGTTGGTGATGGTCTAATAATTAACTTGCCTTGATAACAAGAAGTGCAAGAAAATTCATCATTTAAAAGAATCTTTAAATTCTTTAATGGATGCCCATTTGAGTTTTCTATGATTCATCTCATCATAATTGATCCAGGGTGTCCCAATCGATCATGCCAAAGTACAAAAGTATTGGAATCGGTAACCTTTTGGTTTACAATAGAATGTGCCTCAATTGTACTAATTCTTGTCCAATACAGGCCACAAGACAAAGATGGGAACTTCTCAATAGCCCTTTTCTGGCCAGAGGCATTTTTAGTAATGATGAGATATTCAAGATTATTCTCATCTATTGTCTCAATATGATATCCATTTCTGGGGATATCTTTAAAACTCAACAAGTTCCTCTTGGACTTGGAGGAGAACATTGCATTCTCTATGATAAGTATTGTTCCCTTAGGCAGAGTTAAAGTAGCTCTTCCAGAGCCTTCAATTAATTTACTACTACCAGAAATTGTAGTAATATCTGCCTTACATATACTTAAATGGGAGAAATATTTATTCTTTTTGAGTATTGTATGTGTTGTACATGAATCAACTAAACAAATATTTTCACAATTGAAATTTGATTCAAGTTTGCTTTGAGGGATATCCATATTTGCTTCCCATAATTTGACATACAAAAGAAATATACAAATAAACATTAGTATTTTCACAGAAAAGGAAAAGAAACAAATTTAGTCAACTATACAGATCCAACCAAACTGAATATGGAACGGATATATCATTGAACGAGCACTGTTGTCGTCTTACTCATTCTGTAATGATTGCATCTTTTGAAAACAATTCAATTTGAACTTTGTCCTACTAACGTGATAATTTTCTCATTCTTTAGTTTTTCATAAAAGTAACAGTATTATTATAAAGTAACATGATTCTGAAAAAATGAGAAGTTACCAAGATTTGATACTTAGCCTCAAAAAACATCTTTAAATTATATAGTAGCATCTAACTGGAACATATTTAGGAGCAGAAACAGGATCACATAGTACTTTTTACACAATTTTAGTAACAAAAGATACCAGAGTTGGTCTGCTGGATAAAACAATTAACTTTGCAAATTTTGACTGGTAATATTCACAAAGAGGTCGATACTCAATTCAGCGGAGGAAACAGTAATATTTTAATTTGATTACCATATTTAATTAAAACGAACTAATATTATTCCATAAAATAAATAGTACTTATTGCTACTAATGACTACTACTCACGTAAAAAATTAACACCTATATGGTGAACATCTCTTTCAAAGAGAAACTTATACCATTATGGTCATGGCCAAAATTATATGCAAGATATGTTTCTTGCATTATTGTTGTCCTTTAATAATCACATTGCCAAAATATTTTGGCGTACAATAGGTACGTGACCAATGGTCATTCATGCCATAATAATGATATTATTTTCTTATATCATCTCAAACCTCCTTTTAGAGGTGAGTGTGGTGTAATCACTACCACTAGCACATTTATATTTTTCCAAAAACGAATATATATTCATAAATCAGATGATTTCTCATTCACATCATGAATGGGCCATAGTCATCTGTATGTGTTTTATAAAATCTCATGTCAAATCGATGACAAATATTTTCACAATGTGTGGGATTATTTTGAGAATCCTTATTGTTCTCATTACCACAAATGATGACGATTATAATTTCGTCTATTGCCACGTCCACATCCATTGATACCTTCACGGTAATAATTTTGTCTTCATTCAGACTTATCAAAGTGCTATCACATTCTCTTAAGGGAATGAGAATGGAGAAAATTCAATGAGACGGGTTTTCACTTCTTGTGTGCATGATCATCTATGACTTTGATCATGGCAAGACATAGAAATTTTACCACTTCATGTGGGGTAATTTCTTAAAAACTCCATTATAGTTATAATCAAACTTTGTTGTCTTTGCCTGTATATAAAATCAAATTATAGAATTTCAAGAATTTGAAAGAGAAAAGTAAAATACTTACCTTAAATCAAGAATTTTAATCATGAAGGAAGTTCATGAAACAATTGACAATCATTATGCTCAATCCCAAAGTTTCTACTCAATTGATTAGAGTCTCGTGCTGATAACGTGTTATGAAATAATAAAAGAACAAGAGCAATATTGCAGAGAAAAGAGAGAGGAAATTCTTATTGAATTTTGGGATGATTTACAATGGGGTAAGACCCCTCTATTTATAGGAGAAATTATGACTTAGTCACAAAGTAAAACTCTCCGTAAGATAGACATTCACTCCAAATAGAATTATAGACATTCACTCCAAATAGAATTCTATTCTTAACATGAGGTATATTTAAACCTTTTCTCACAGTAAAGCCATCTTCCCGACAATCTATAGATAACTCTATATATAACACGAATAAACACATTAGGGAATACTATCACAAATGAAAGGCTTCTGAAATGTAACAAGCATGTTTCTACAACAAGATTAAACTACTTTATTTTATTTTTTCATTTTTAGGTACTAGTACTATTTGCTGCACATGGACACACATACAAACTAACATAAGACCGAACGCAATTGATGAGTGTGTTTAGATCAAGTGATTAAGGTTGGTGATGGTGAAGCGGTTGCATCCCTTATCTTGCCCCACTCGTGAAGCCTTAAATGGAGCTCAGCAGCAGCAATCAGGAAATGAATTGCTTGAGTTGGTGTCAAAATGGCTAAAATTTCCTTGAGAGTGTTTAGTCTTAGATTATCTGCCTTTTGCAGGATTATTACTAGACATTCCTCCTTTGTTGCCAGATTTGCTTCCACTTCTTCATCAAGTATTTTTCCTCCTCCTCCTCCTTCACTTTCACTAATCATCATCAGCTGAGTCACAATATGGGATAACTCCACCATTGATGCATCTGCAACAGTTTCTTGAACCCTAGCTAGTTTCTCACTCGAGTTTTGTTCCTCCCTTATAGTCTTCTTTTGCAGTTCATCGACCTTACCTGCGTAGCCAGAAATTTCACTATAGGTATTCAAACTCTAAAAAAAAGTAAATAAATTTGTTCTTTAAAAGAAATCTGAACATCCATAATATATTATCTTCATCTCTTTAACAAAAAAATACCCCATTCGTTACAATTTAAGTGAGCCTTTTTTCTTTTTGGTTCGTTAAAAAAAGACTCCTTTCTAATTTTTGAAACAGTTTAGACTTCCAATTATATCTTTAATAAGAGATTTTACAGCCACACAAATACTATGGACTTCTTTTTCGCTTGTTTATGACCACAAATTTAAAAAGTCTTATTTTTTTCTTATACTTCATGTCTAGTCAAACAGATTCACATAATTTAAAATGGGGGAATAATATTTTTTGAATTTCGAAAGTCAAATTTCTTAATTTTGACCATGAATTCACATAAATTATTTGTTAATTATTGTGACTTATAGTACATAAAAAGTACTATAAATCACAATAATTAATAAATTAAATATTTAAAAAGTATACGAAAAAAGTAGTAGTTAAATAACAACTTGTTTGCCTTTCGAAATCCGAAAAGAATATTTGGGACGAGAAAATATTATTTAATTTACATATAGTGGCGGATCTAGTACCCATTATGGGTTACTTATAGATGCTCAACGACCTATTATCTTTAATTAAATTTAACAAATTTACATAGGTAATTACAAAAATATTTAGATAAATATTGCATAAACATTCATACGTGAACTCTTTTTTCCTTAAAATACTGAATCTGTCACTACTATTTGCATATCACAATAATTGACAACTTGCTTACCTATTTGTTCAGGAGAGAGGTCCTTTAAGTCACTAGTTGTGATTCCTCTAATCAACTGGGGAAGACAAGCTTCAAATTGCAACCCTGATTTTGAATAGAGCAAGTGAAAGGCCATGCTTGGTCTCCAACCTCCGATCCATAAGAAAGCTCCCTCAAGATTACTTCTCCATGTAGGATTTAACATCCCAAAAACATCTTCCTCTGTATATTTTGACTTCTCCTCATAATACCCCTCATAGTGTTGTATAACCCTTTTAATGAGTGGCACCAACACCCTCTCTTCCACCACATTATTATTACCTTTACTTACATCTCTCGAGGCAGAAACCAGCTCTTTCAATTCTTGCTTCTGCTCAGCTAACCATGTTTCAAAAAACTTGTGAAACTTCTTGTCGTTTATTTCCACTCCGTTTCTGCTCATTAACGAGGAAGCCATTTCTTTAAGAACTATGCAAATTAAATATGGATATATATATATAGAGAGAGAGTGTATATACCGGCCATTTATGGTTTTATCAAACTACTAACACGTACGAGAGATTGCCGACCCAAGTGTAAACTACTGCACAACCTGTGGACTATTAGGGTGGTACAGCTAGGCGCTAGCTGAAACTTAGGATATATGCTAAAGGGGATATTGTTTTGGGGATTTAGTTCATTGTATGTGTCTTTGTAAAACATGCATGCAATGTTCAGCAGTAACTGCGTAATTTGCTTTTCTGGTTGTTTGGGGCGGAAAGAGACAAAATACAAGATGTACGCCTGTGCCTTTCTTTTTCTTACGTAAGGAATGACAATTTAAGTCTCTAAGTCGCAATTTCCCAAAATGTTCCCTATGGTACCTCGTGTCCGTGTTTTATTACTAATTTGCTAAAGATACAACAAGCCAAAAGAAATTGGGAAAGCGTTATATGCCAAACAATTGTGACATGCACGGGCTAACTCACTATTTTTTTCGTTTTAATTTATTTGAACTTATTTTCTTTTTGGTTCGTTCCACGTATAATGACTTCTTTCTAAATTTGAAAAGAATTTAACTTAAAACTTACAATTCTATCGTTAATGAAAAGTTTTTATAACCACACAAACACTGTGACCCTCTTTTTAACTTGTTTGGGACCAAATAATTCAAATGTCTTCATTTTTAATAAATTTCATGTCCAATCAAACAGATTCACATAAATTGGAACGAAGGGATTACAACATAATATATCTATAGCTATAAAATCTCTACTACCGATTTAAAAATCGCCGATATACCTAACAATAGCCACACAAAAAAAAATCATAGCTATTTATAAAATCCTAAAATTTCATAGCTAGGAAAATTAAATTGGCAAAGCTAATTGATATTTTATACTTCAAGTCCACACAAAAGGTGAGGTAATTCGTGTGGTGTCCAATGTTTCACGTGCATATATTATAGAAGAACCCGGTTCTTTTATGTATTCCTTATACGAGTGTTGGGAAAATAATAAATGCGAAAAGCGAAAAACACAAGTATTTTTGAGAAACACCTGGCTCAAAAGGTGAAAAAACCACGACCTACTACTTCGTAGGATTTTCCTCAACACTTCACTAAATCACTAAGTCAAATCAGTATTTACAAAACTCTTTGTATACCTAAGAATTACCTCTAATCTCGTTGTCGCAACAGTTAGAGTTCTGGCAACCAGCCTCTAACTGTTGCGACAACTTCAAGTATCACGACCCCAGTTCGCCCTCTATGAACCATCGTGATGGCACCAAATCTCTACGACTAGGTAAGCCTAACAATACGAAATATAAACAATAGTTGCGCAAGAAATAAATTAAAAATCAAAATAGTAAAATAAAATAGTGTTTAAGATGTCTCATGGCACACAACAGTACAAAATCTTGATCTAACACTCCCAAAATCCGGCACCCAATGAATCACAAGCTAAGAGATACATAAGAAGCTCTAATTCTAGAAATGTCTAACAAAATGGAAACTACTGAAGGGCTATACTATTATAGAAAGATCGAAAGGGACTCATCGATCTGCAGATGCAGCAAATATACCTCGAAGTCTCTACAGAAGTGCCTCGCCTCAAGGATGATAAGACTGAGTGGAAGTACCTAGATCTGCACACCAAAAATGTATAGAAGAGTAGCATGAACACACCACAGCGGTTCCCGATAAGTATCAAGACTAACCTTACTAGGGTAGCGACGAGGAACAATCAAGACGCCTACCGGTCCAATAATTGAACAAATAGAGGAACAATGGAACATTTTGTATATATAAAGACGGTACGAAATGGATAACAATACTTACAATCACAATAAGGGAAGAAAACAGCAAGTAACAACAAAAATACTAAGAATAATGACATAGAAGGGTGAGCAAAAATACAAACCCAAATCCTAAAGTTACAATACAGTAAAGGTAGAAATACTAACTCAGATCCTACAACAGTGTTCACATCAGGTCTTATCCAATAATTTTCACGAAGTATCGAATCTCAGACAACTTACAGATCACGAGTCCAAGTACCTGAAATCTAACACTTGACAGCATGTGCCCCCATCAACCCCATGGTCATGCTGACAACTCACTTGCTAACTAGAGGCACTCTCACATATATAACAAGTAAAAAAGGGTTGTACATCTACACTCATCAAAATCAGGAGGACTTCACATCCAATAGGAGTGTTCAACTACGTATATGCTTGTGCAAGTGCTTTAACATAGTTCCTACCAGCTAATAAGTGTAAGGAAAAGAACATATAGCACCTTAGATGTTTTCGCACAACTTCCACGGGATAAAACTCATACAGGAAAGCATACCACAACACAATATTAAACAACAAGAATGCCCCCAGGCTATTACAAATCCTTACAATCAATCCCTGACATAGCCCACCTTGTTTCGCCACGTCTGCAAATAATAACATACTGAGTGCCCGCCTTGTTTTGCTACATGTGCATAATGTTCCCACCTTGTCTCTCCACATGTGCAACCCACATATAAGTATATATATATATATATATATATATATATATATATATAGAGAGAGAGACATACTCCATATTGTCACGCCGCATGTGCAATATATCAATAGTAGCAATAGCACGACAGAAATCTCGTGCAACCTAATAATAACAATCGCGTGGTAGAAACCCCGCGCATCACAATATCACAAACCCACGACAGAAACCTCGTGCACCACCACAACAAGTACAACAACAATGACAATATATATAAGAATAAGACAAGTAAATCAACTCAAGAACTTTCGATCACAAGGAGACGGTAGAATTAGCTAACAAGGAATAACCACAATAGAGAATACTAAGTGTGATAAGAACAACTCAACAACGGAGAAAATAATATGAAGCAACGATCCAACAATATGTAATTCAACAACAAGGAAGCTAAAACAAATCAAATAATTCCAAATAAGGAAATTCCCACTAAATATAGATTATCTAATCTTCTTTTAAGGTTTGGCAATTTACGATGCATATACAATAATTTTCATTAAGGATGAGCAGCGGGAAGATAATCATCACCTCAATCAAGACTAAATAATTACATGGGAGATAATAATGATTTCCAATAAAGACGAACAGTTATGAAAGATAGCATGATAATAGAAGAGGTAAAAATCTTTAGTTAAGAAAATAAGAGTCAAATAGGCAATAAGAATGAATCATGAGCAATTCATTTTAATTAAATCATATAGAGGTGAAACTAGTAAGTAAAAAACCCAAGCATATCAATTACACAGTCATACACAATGAATATAATGACCTAATAACCCTAAAAGGCCAATTTTTCCACAGTCCGATCATGCACTCTTCACCTTGCGTACACGAACTACAATCAGCACAACAGTTTCAAATCCTAAGGGGAAAAGTCCCTCATACAAGGTTAGGCAAGATACTTACATCGAACCGACTAAAAATAAACCTAAAATTACGTTCTTGCCATGAGTACTCAACTCCAAATGGCCCAAATCTATCCAATTTAATTGCATAATGTAAATAACACTTCACATAATTTATTCTACAAAAAAATTGTAAGCTAATACAGGAAATTAGGTAAAATAACCAAAACGCTCCTGTATTGGGGAAAAAAATTTTATGACGTGGCAAGACACGTGGAATATGCATAAGGTTAGTATTCTGAAGGAAGGTGAACAAACGACACAAAAGAATAAAATAGTCACGGGACGCAATACGACTGCGAGACCCGTGCCTATTTGGAGTGAGCTAGAACGTGATTGCAGAAGATAAAGAAAATAGATACGAGCACCGTATCTATTCAAAACATCCAGAAGCAACGGGTCAAAAAGCATTTAAAGCATGGATCTGAAGGCAGAAAGGAGTCTAAATTCAATCATTAAACATCCTATACGTTAAAGGATCAACATTTATTGAAAATGATTGTGTAACGACCTATTTAATGTCATTTATTGCTCATTAAATTTTACGTTTTATTCTTCTATCTAGAGTTAGCTATAAAAGGAGGAAGTTATACCCATTGTAACACACAACAGTCTCGGGAACATAACCTTTTTTACTGTCTATTCTAATTATTGAAAGCCTACCACATTTTTTCGGTCTCTTGATTATCAGTAACCCGATTTCTCTATTATTTTCTAGCTTTAATCAAAGTTCAATATTTTGGTTAAACAGCTCATCGATACCATGCCTCGGAATCGGGTAAAATTTACATTTTTAAAACCCACATTCTCTTACAAGTCTATACATATCATAAACACAGAAATTAGAGTTCAATTGTCCCCTCAAATATCCATTTTAAGGTCTCTTAATCTCAAGCCCTAATTATCCATTTTGCACTGATTTTTTCCCTAATTGTTTTACCACTAATTAGACCTTTAATCACATATAAATGAGTTATGAATTCAATAATATACCTCCAAGTGATTCCCCTTTGGTTTCCTCGAATGTCTCCCTCAAAGGCCTCAATCTCGTTAAAAAATGGTGGGAAAATAAAAAAGGGTCGTAGATGGGCTATTTAAATACTGTCCATGTTTTTGTACATCGCGATCGCGGGAGAAAAGATGCGATCACATAGAATAAATAGTTTATGGATCAAAGTGTGCTACGAGATCACAATCATATCAATGCAATCGCATAGAAGGAAAATGCTACTGTCCAAATTTTGTGCTACGCGATCGCGAACAAATCAATCCAATCACATATAAGGAAAATGCTACTGTCCAAATTTTGTGCTATGCGATCACAAACAAATCAATGAGATCACACAGAAGGAAAATATGGAATAACAATGTACTATGGGATCGAGGCTATGCTTATGCGATTGCATAGAAGGAAACACCAGATAGGAGAACATCAGTTCAAACATAGGGGGAAATGACCCGTGGCCCACCCAGAACACACCCGAAGCCCCCAAGCCATCCAATCCTAAAATATCATTCAAACTTGTTCCAACCTTCGGCATGCTCAAAACAACATCAAAACACCAATTTTTCATCGAATTCAAGCCTAAGAATTTCAAAATCTCTCAAATTACGCTCTCGATCAAAAAGTCTATCAAACCTCATACAAATAACCTAAAATTTTGCACACACGTCTCATCCAACACTATGGAGCTATACCAACTTCCAGAATTCCATTCCGACCCTGATATCAAAATCTCACTATCGAACTGGAAACTTCAAAAAGTTGGGAATTTTAATTGAGATTGATTCGTGAACAAGATGGGTTATAGTTTTTATTGGTTTGTGTTAATTGCTCATAATCAGATGCATTGGTAAATAAATTTAGTTTTCTAGATTTTTAATGGTCTGTTAAAGTGTTTGGGTCACATTTGACTCAAAAGAGCTGAAGTTTCATTTGGGCTTGATAGCAGCCCAGATGAGACAGCCTGGTTTAAGTCCAATATAGATTTTTGATTATTATTTGATCACATTATGGGCTTTATTTCAAGCTTTTCCGTATTTAGTTTTTTTTTTTTTATCTAAACTGTCTGCTTGGTATAATGGATGTGGGCCTTAGTGCCCAAGGCATTGTCGTGCATAATTAGGCGTAGCATTTGCTGGCCCATTTGGAGCTCATTGACCTTCTGCCTGGCTTCACTTTTGGGCTCGATTTTGAGCCTAGCCTTACTCCAAATAGTTTGGGTTAAGTTTAAATCAGGATTTGTTTCAACATTAAAGACCCGGCCCGTATATGTACCTCAAACCTTTTTTTACAACTAATAGTCATGTATTAAGTTCAAACCACTTGTAGGTAAGAACATCCTTAGGCCCAATTAAGTATATTTCTTAAAAAGTGGATTGAGGCGTGCCATCCATAATTAGATTAAAGAAATTTTCCTATGTATACTATATATTAAACATTATTACCAAAATTGTGCAAATTATTGAAATTACCCGATCTGTTTATGGTTTAACTACAAAATTTATACAAATTCAAAAATAGACAGAATCTACCTATTATAGCGCGCTAAAAACAGGGCAAAGAATCTGGGATTGATTCTTTCACAGTAAATACAGAAATTCAAAACTGAAAACATACACTGAAGCTGCGTAAATCACTGAATAACTACAAAATCAAAAGAAGCATATCAATTCAACTGATTCTCTCTCATTATTCTTCAAATTCGAGAAATTCAAGCTTCGAAAATTACAGAAGCTGCGAAATTCTCTGACTAACTACAATTTCAAAAAGCCGAATATCAATTCAACTGAGTCTCTCTCAGTATTCTTCATTAATAGTTGACAAACTATATCTCAACTACAGAAAACGATGGCAAAAATACCAATTATGCTTAAAGTGAATGGAAATTGGGATAATTGTGGAAGATACATAAATTTTGAAGTTGATGCGATTGTTGTTGATGATAATTCAAGCTACGAAAATCTGATATCTACAATTGCGGAACAACTTTCGATTGATACATCAGAAAAAATTGTTGTAATCAAATATATTGTGAACAAAAATTGTCCTCCAATGGAGATCCGTAATGATATGGGTGTTCATGTGTATATGGAGACAAAAAAAGAGAATAAAAACTTAGGTTCATATCCTTTATGCATAAGTGTAAGCGATTTCAATATGGAATTGGCAATCACAAACGAGAGCACAAGTGCATGTTTGTCTAATTCGACATTGCAGAAATCTACTGGTTTTTATGTTTTACCTACAATTAACTACATATATCTACAATGAAACTACAAATAATGTTGTTCTGGAATTTATGAAACATTATTTTTTTCAATTTATCTACAAATTTTCTACATTAATGTATATGTTACTATACATGTTCGTATGGATCGTTAAAGTTACTTGAAATTCCATCATCTCCAGCTATAGAGGAATATCAAAGTCATATAATAACTGATTATAAGCAAACATATATTGAAGAAGGACAAGTGTATCAAGACAAGCAAACTGTAGCTGCTGCAATGAAGAATTTTTCAGTGATGCAGAAATTCCAGTTCAGAGTAAAAAGGTCTAGCCACAGAAGGTAAGGAGTCAAATTGTAGTTAATTGTATTTAAATGTAAACTGAATTAAAATTATTGATATAGTGTAGTCAAATTGTAGTTAAATGTAGTTTATATTAAACTAAAAAAATTTCCTTATTCTTTTTTAGTAGCTACTGGCTTGTATGCGTTTCTGAAAATTGTAAATGGCACTTCAAGGCAACATCAATTAATGATTCTGGAATGTTCAAGATAAGGAGTTTCAATCGACAACACACTTGTTGTTTAATGGACAAATCATTCATACAGCGCAAACGTACTGCGGCAGTAGTTGGTAGCATGGTCGTTCCAAAGTATTGTGATCCCAAGACTGTTTACACACCAAAGGACATTCAAACGGACATGTTATCCGAACATGGACTAAATCTAAGCTACATGCAAGCATGGAGAGCAAAGGAAAAGGCTTTACATTTTTTAAGAGGGAATCCTGCTGACTCATACAACAAATTACCTAAATATTTTTACATTCTTGAAACAACTTATCCTGGTTCTGTTGTTAAATTGAAAAAATCAGCAGATAATTGTTTCTTATATGCATTTATTGCTCTTTGTACATCAATTAGTGGTTGGCAACATTGTAGGCCAGTTGTGGTTGTGGATGGGACATTCTTAAAGTCAGCATACAGAGGGATAATGCTGACAGCAAGCACCATGGATGCAGCAGGTTAAATGTGGTTAATTGTAGTTATTTGGTAAATATTTTGTAGTTTGTACATATTCAGATCTGCAAACTAATATTCTTTGAAATAAAATTGTAGGTACTATCTTGCCCTTGGCCTATGCTGTGGTTGATTCTGAAAATGACGCGTCTTGGAAGTGGTTCTTTGAGCAATTCAAGGAGGCATATGGTGAAAGACCTTCAATGTGTGTTGTTTCAGATAGGAATGAGAGCATAATGAAGGCAACCTCAATTGTATATCCGGGAATGCCACACTACTCTTGCATGTGGCACATTTGGACAAATATAAGATCCAAATTCAAGAAGGGACATCTACAATTACAAGAATTGTACTTTGCTACAACACGGGCATACACACTAGATGAATTTAATGAATTGATGTTGAAAATTGAAGAGGTAGACCAGCGTGTGAAATCTTACCTATATGATATTGGATATCATAGATGGTCAAGAGTACATGCAACGGTTAATAGAACTTTTACTATGACATCAAACATTGCAGAGTCGTTGAATGCTGTAACAAAATAGGCAAGAGAGCTGCCAATCTTTGATCTATTAGAGTATATGAGGACGCTTCTTGAACGTTGGACGAAAGAGAAGTTATTGAAGGCAAAGGGTATTTTCACATACCTTGGCCACAAATTCAACAAACAATTAGAGGATAACAGTACAATATCTCACAAATTAAGGGTAAGACCTGTTATTTTTAACTACAGATTCATCTTTAAAAATACTGTTAACAGTCAAATGTAGATTAATTGTATTTATATTGTGGGTAAATGTAGTTTATATATATATATAATCGTATTTGTAACTGTTTTGTAGGTAATCTTTATATAATCTGCTATTACTAATTGAGCTAATATTTTTGCTATTTCTAATTGAAATTTAGGTGAGGGCTTCAACAGATCATTTACATACTGTGATAGATGGTGTGAAGCGGTACATTGTGTGTTTACAAAACAAGAAATGTAGTTGTGGACAATTTTAACTTGATGAACTTCCATGTGCACATGCATTGGCGGCATTAAGGCATAGGAAGGAAACATACGAAAACTATTGCAGTTGTTATTACACAAGGAATAACCTTTTGCTTACATATGAAATGCCAGTAAATCCTCTTCCTGATGAAAGCAAATGGGATGTGCCACAATATATTTTGGATGAGATAGTAAAGCCACCGGCGATGGATAAAAGGCAGCCTAGCAGACCTCAGAAGGAAAGATATAAAACATTTGATGAAATAAAGACAAAGAAATACAAGGTGTCATGTGGAAACTGTGGATGTGAAGGGTGTCACACCTCCATTTTTACTACCCCGAACATGCGTAAGGTGTATAAATACACTTGTAGGGTATACCCCGACGCTCAATTACCCGAGACGGATAAAATAACGTAAGGGAAGGAGTTTTTCCAATTTAAGGACAATCGGTTCGGGATATATTTAGAGATTATTCAGAGTCGCCACTTGGGAATGACAATGGTGTCCCAAGTCACCGGTTAATCCCGAATCCGAGGAATTTTGACTCTTATGAATGTCCGCGAAGCAGAGGTCCGGATAAGGAACTCTGTTAACCCGGGAGAAGGTGTTAGGCACTCCCGGATTCCGTGGTTTTAGCACGGTCGCTCCACTGTAGTTCTTGACTTTTGTTTGACTCAGTTATAGATTTTAACAACATAATGTGCTTTTGCGTTAAATATTATTTTTAGGAATTTGCGACATCGCGGAAACACGCCTCGAGTCATACCGCAACCAGTACGCCTATGACTTTTGGAGTATTTCGGCTTTGCCGAGATTTGGATTTGAGTCGCACCAAGTGCACACTCGTTCACGGGAAGGTATATTAAAATCGTGCCTTAAAGTAACGTCTATCGGCTTTTAAATCTTTTGGGAGAAGCTATGGAATCAGCTATTAGCTTTCCCGGGTCTATTTTGTATTATATCATTACTAAATGGGGGCCCCGGTGTTATTCGGGCGAGGCTCGTCCCAATTTTCGTTAAAGGATTCAATACTTGTATTTATCTACGTTTTCTACATTTGTTCTTTCCTTAATCGTATTTCTAACACTATAATAATCCAGGCCCGTCGAATTTTTATTACTTATTGGGCCTGGTCTTCTTTTCGTTTTGCTTAGCATGGATCAGCATTGGTCCAGGCCTTTAAGGCCCAGGCAGTCTCCAGGTTGTTTTGGGCTTAAGCTTGAGGCTTTGATATAATTCATGCCGTAGGGTTAAGATAGTTTATATAACAGATTGAAATAATTAAAATCAGAAACGCAAGCAGAATAGAATGAACTCAAAATGTTTTATTCATTAAAGAGAAATCAATACACAACCTATTGAATCGATTATCTATTACAACTCAGACTAGAGCTAAAGGCTATTTATGATCTCAACCTTTGTTAACAAGTTGATACTAACATTAACAGATTCTAAAAGAGAGCAATTCAATTATTCCTGAAGTTCATAGATTAATTAAACTAATTATCTACAAATGACCAAAATTAAGTAATTAACCTATACATGACAGTGCTTAATCGACCCAATTACTTGCTAATGTCAACTGAGTTATCCAAGACTGTATGATCTATTCATATGTACACAAATGTATCATCGATTCTAATTTAACTTAGCTTATGCCATGAACCCCAGTCGCAAATGAGTTACTACCTCTTCTGCCTATTCTCTCTTTTGAACCTATTATATCACTTTACAGCCATGTTCGAGCACCAATTAACACCAAAGCTGAAACCGTTTTAACATCATTGCCTATTTTACTTCTTATCTTTTAAACTTGTTCAAACACTAAATTAATTGATGGAACAGATTAACTAAATGAGCTTCGTATTACTAATGCATGCAAATGAATTGGTGAGTCCTAGTTTTAAAAGTATTTCTATTTAACTAAGTGGTGAAGGATTTACGCCATGCTACTATTACACTACTGATTTCTTCATGAAATTCGTTAGCAGATTATTAACATTGCAAGTATTAACTTATGTTTTAAGTTTTCCTAATTAATCTAAGTGACAGGCTATCTACACTATATTATTACTATACTACTACTAGTACTACATTATTACAGTGTTTTTGTGTTCACTGTCTGTTTTTCAACTACTAAATACTACTACAATTAAGATATAAATTAAAGAATACAAAATAACAGGACGAGCTAAAACAGGGACTTCATTCCATTAATGCATCTCAACAATACAGCTTCATTGAACAAGGTGTGTACCTGATTCAGCAAAAGACCCAATGAGTTCTAAGGGGAGAGGAGCAAATAAGTATAGCAGATTTCGAACAAGGCAATGCAACAGTAGAGTGGAGATCCAAATGGGTAGAACAACACAGCAACACAGCAACAAGGAAACCCAGAAATTAACAAGCTAATGAACCCAGCAATCAGCAAAAATCAGCAGACTCTCACTCGAAAATACCAGAAAATCTTATTACTCTATTGCTATTTTTATCTCTCAATGCTTTTGTATGAATTTCAGCTTAAGTGTTTTTAGATCATTCTCTAATGGAACCCCAAATATTAGCTCAGATTGTTCTCTAGTGGAATCCCCCTCTTCAGCCCCTTTTAAGGTGTATTTATAGCTAACCTTTAGGGCTGATTACTTGGGGAGGAAGTATGGGATTAATCCCACTTCCCCCCTCCTAAAATTACCTATTCTACACCTTAGTCCCATTTTCAGTTACCAAAAACCCTTCCAGCATGTGCTGGAAGGTTCCAAAAGATTCCTTTTAGGGCCTTTTACTAGTATGACCTTAGGGGTTAAAGATTTTTACAGATTTCCCATTTTTAGGAGACCATTATACCCCTAAATCTCTGCAAAATTGCAGAAATCAGGAGCATGAATGTCCCTATTACCCTCCTAAGTTCTTACTAGTTACTATTTTACCTTTTTAATACCCAATTATGCCCCTAAGGGCACTGCTGATTTACTAGCTTGCCTAGGGCAGATTTTCAGCTTGTTTTGAACTATTTAACTAATAGCCAGCCCTGGTATTAATATTTAAGGGCTGGCCAGTTCCATTTTTAAGAACTATTTCAAAATTAGCCATTTTTAAGTTAATTCCAGTCAATTAAGACCCATTTATTCCTAATTAAAGCTACTTGCAGGCATAGCCTATTTTATTGTTATGATTAACCTATTTAAAAGTTAGCCAGTCTCAAGTTGAGACTTAGCTTGGGCTATTAAAGCCATATACTGAACAACTGGGCCCAAAACCTTTACAGGTTTGGCCACTTTGCTGTTCAGGGCTCAATATAGAGCCTGGGCTAGTCTGCATTTGCAGACATAGCCCCTTTGCACAACCAACCACTGTTTAACAGTGAGCTGTGTGTTAGGGCTCACAGAATTGGTCAACCTTTTGCAAGGTTAACCATTCTTAGGCCAATTATTAAACTTATAACCTAATTATGCATTTTCTGTTCTAACCTATTTAAAAACTAACCACTTATAGAACCTAGAACTACAGCTATAACCAATCCTCCTAAAGTATGAAAGGCATTTAACAGTATTCATACTAACAATAAACCTGATGCAAATTCAGTCATTTTGACATTCAAATACTCACATAGTCATATGAAACCAAGCAATGTTTATCAATCAATTAAAACTCAGAAGGCAGGTTTGATAATGATGAATCTTAATTAATCAACTTTTATGACTCAATTTCATATACCAAAGTGTTAAATGACATCAAGCAGACCCAATTGCAACCAATTCATGCTAGATGATTCATTGAAAGACCCAAAGCATACTCAAGATTCATGAACATATAGGTACTAAATTCAATTCTCACCAACAGTTAAACTTAAACATATCTTGATCAGACACGAGAATCAATGGTCAATCTTAGAACCAGGTTAATGTAGGGAAGGGGAAATACCAAGATCATGAAAAATCCTAATTGAGAATTAAACACTTAAACCAGTACATGAACTAGACATGCTTGATAACAGTAGAAAAACTAACCCCTGAAAGCTAGAAAGAAACCCAGTTCTATGAATTATTACAGTCAAAGGCAACAAGAGTGGTCATAATAACTTAAGCCTGATTTCAAACATAAGACAAAGATCAAAGGTCATGCTTTTGCCATGAATCAGCACTCAATAGTTAAAATGACACAAAAGGATGAACTTCTCAATCTTAGAGCAAAAAGCCATGTGATCAAATAAGGCATATAACAGATAGAGTCCTATCACTAACAGGCCCAAAAGAACACAGGGACACATAGGAGATGAACCAGTTGGGAAATCAGTGTGGTCACAGAAAAATAGACAAAGACTACAGCATGAGAAGGTAAGCAGAAAGGGTCCTAGACTAACATGAGAAGCACTGGACAGAAATGAAAATCATAAAACCAACATAAGCCCTATGACTAACATGTTCAAAGGAACTATTTCAGAATTTAAAGAAGAAACAGGTTAATAGATGAGGATATACAGGATCCTGGATTAGCATGTGAAGCTCAAACTAAGAACCTACAGGATAGAAAGAAAACATGCTGAGAGATTCAAAACAAGAGAAACATATATGAAAGCAAAGAAACAGAGACAATATGACTAACACAGGATCTCAAAACAGAAGAAATGATCATAATGATAAACAAGCAACAGACATTAACTAAAACACAGAAAGAGAGGAAATGCTTAGCATGAGAAAATAAATAGAAAAGTCTTAGGCTAGCATGTGAAACAACTAATCAGAATAGCAGGGTCAACAATTAACAAAGTAAAACATCAAAGAGATGTGAACTTCAGAACTACGGGGAACATAATCAAACAGCAAACAACTCACGAATGCAAACTTAAGAAATCAGAAAGGACAAGAAAACATGCTAAACACAGAAATCATAGAAGTCAGGATCAAAACATGCAAGAAATAACAGACATCCTAATAAACTAAAGAAAATTAAAGGGTGGGGAACTTAGCTTGCGGGGCCGGTCCCCCGAGCTTCCTATCCTCTTTCCTTTTCCTTTTCATTCTCTCAGACTCTCAGGCTCTTTTTATTCCTTCTTTTCTTTTTCTCATTCTTTTCCAGATCTTTTTCTTTGATTTTTCTCTGATTTTTCTTTTAGGCTCGAAAGGGGGAGCCTTTTTTGATTTTAACTTGAAGAGAGGTGTTTGGGTGAGGGTAAAGATGAGGTCTTGACTGAGAGTTGAACTTGGGGTCGCCGGAGTTAGGGTTCCGACGACCTTCTTCGGGATATTCGAGAAGTTTGAGGGATATTCGAGGGGAACCATTGGTATGGGTGGGTAGATCTAGTGGAGATGAAGAGAATGGCATTGGTTTCAAGTGGGTTCTCATACTTTGGTGGTCACCGGCGAAGATTCCGGTGACCGGGACTTCGAAGAACAGGGGGTTTTCTGGGTTTTTTGGGTGTGCTATAGCATGAAGAAGAAGGAGAAGAAGATGAGGAAGATCAGAAGGGCCGGCGACCACCGTGGAAGGTGGTGGCCGCCATGGCCGCCTAGGGTTTCTGAGGTTTGAAGAAGGAGATGAAGACATGGAGAAGAGAGGCGGCCGACTTTAGGGTTTGTGAGTGTGTAAAAATGGGCGGCCGCTTCAGACAAGGCCTATTTATAGGCAAAATATCCGAGATAATCCCAGCCGCTCGTTTGATGATGATCAACGGTTCGCAACAGGCGTTACTAAAACGCCGTCGTTCCGTCGCTTATGAGACCAAAGTCTTAGACCCTCGGATTAAATCACATGAACGGCTGAGATTAAATCTCAGCAATTAATTAAGACTCCAATTTAATTAAATATCCCAGCCGTTAGATCAATGAGATTGGACGGCTGGGATCAAGTCAATTCAAAGCCTGGACCGGGTTTCCTTTGGGCCTAGGGACTGGGCTGTCCATTTGGACTCGCATTTGGCCCAGATTTATTACACAACCCATTTTTTTTGTATTTTTCGATTTTAATCAATTTTTATGTATTTTCTTTTTATACTTTTTTTTTCTTTTCTTTTATGAAAAATTATAAATCCTAATTTACTACCTACTCTAATTTCCTAGTATTTTTGGTAATTTTCTGTTATTTTTTCCTAATTTCTACTAATTAAGCTATTTTTACTAATTTTCTAATTAACTAAACTAACAAATTAATTACTACTATTTTTTGATTTTTCTAATTTCTTACTCATTCAAACACACAAAAAATATAACTAATTTCAAACAAAGCAAGTAATTGCACTCAAAAACATATTTATTTTAATTTTGGAATTTAAAGGCTTAGTGCAAAAATCATGTGCTCACAACTGCCCCTCTTTGCTCGGGAACACGAAGAGTTTCCAGTGCAAAGATAAGTGAGCCGTAATGAGAGATTTTTGCACATCGGCATATTCCGTGAAAGCATTTTTGAAAACCTTTTGACCGCACCCTGCTTTAGAGGTTGCCTACATATCCTGGGCTAAACAGGAATCAGGTCAGTGTAGTTCGAGAAGGTCTGGCAGTTTAAAAACTACCAGACTCACTGTTGCATTGACACTGTTGAGACCTGCTGACTTACTCCTTATTACACCGGGGGAAAATGTAAAATGAAGAAGCTATTCTAAGCTATGATCCTACAATTACAATTGTTCCTAATCTAGCTTTTGCTCTTCTTCCCTTTCCGGTGATGCGGAATCTTCCTTTTTTGTTGATTTTCTTGTTTTCTTGATGACTCTCTTTTTTGTTGATTTTCTTGTTTTTCTTGATTCCCGAGCTGAACCCGCTCAAAACAAAACAACAAACTACCTCTTTTTTTCTTTTTCTCGCCCCGTGTGGGCTTTTAAATATATAAATCATGATGATGCGAGAAAATATTCCCGTATTTGAAGCGTGGGCGCCTAACGTAAATTAAACATGCGATGCGAATGCGGAAAATATTCCCGTGTTTGAAGGTGGGCGCCTAACGAATTGAAACGTGCAATGCGATGCGAAAAGTATTCCCGTATTTGAAGGTGGGCGCCTAACGTGCAATGCGAATGTGCAATGCGAATGCAGAAAATATTCCCGAATTTGAAGGTGGGCGCCTAACGGAATTGAAACGTGCAATGCGAATGCGGAAAATATTCCCGAATTTGAAGGTGGGCGCCTAACAGAATTGAAACGTGCAAATGCGATGCAGAAAATATTCCCGTGTTTGAAGGTGGGCGCCTAACAGGAATTGAAACGTGCAATGCGATGCGGAAAATATTCCCGTATTTGAAGGTGGGCGCCTAACAGGAAATTTAAACGTGCAATGCGAATGCGGAAAATATTCCCGTATTTGAAGGTGGGCGCCTAACAGGAAATTGAAACGTGCAAATGCGATGCAAAAAATATTCCCGTATTAGAAGGTGGGCGCCTAACAGGAATTGAAACGTGCAATGCGAATGCGGAAAATATTCCCGTATTTGAAGGTGGGCGCCTAACAGGAAATTTAAACGTGCAATGCGAATGCGGAAAATATTCCCGTATTTGAAGGTGGGCGCCTAACAGGAAATTTAAACGTGCAATGCGAATGTAGAAAATATTCCCGAATTAGAAGGTGGGCGCCTAACAGAAATTAAACGTGCAATGCGAATGCAGAAAATATTCCCGTATTTGAAGGTGGGCGCCTAACGAAATTTAAACGTGCAATGCGAATGCAGAAAATATTCCCGTATTTGAAGGTGGGCGCCTAACAGAAATTTAAACGTGCAAATGCGATGCAAAAAATATTCCCGTATTAGAAGGTGGGCGCCTAACAGAAATTAAACGTGCAATGCGAATGCAGAAAATATTCCCGTATTAGAAGGTGGGCACCTAACAGAATTTAAACGTGCAATGCGAATGCAGAAAATATTCCCTCGGCCTGAGGACTGGGGAGTGGATTTTAAAAGATGTTACCTTCCTCTTTTTGGTATTTTCTTTTTACCAACTGGTCTTTTGCCTGTGGATTTCTCCACTTATTCGGCAAACTTTCTCTTTTTGGTATTTTAAATTTTCCACATTGGTCACATTCACTTTAAAGTGATTAGTGACAATTTGTTCCTGCATGAAACAAAATTTATTAGATATAAACTGCTGGCAACTGGCATCTGCCGTCCCCACTTCTTGTTGCTTCCTTTGTTTTTGCTCTTTCATGTTGCATGGCTTCGACTTCTTGTCTCTTGCAGACTCTTTTTGTATTTTCTCATTTTTCCATTTTTGTTTTGTTTTCTTTTTCTTTGGCCATGTTTGCCAAGCTTCTTTATTCCTTTCCCCAATCTTCTCTCCTTTCTGATCCAGTGTTGTTTCAACTTCCGTTATCAGGAGCTGGTAGTTAGCCCTCAAAAGGGTAAACAATGAAATGCAGAAAAAATGAAAGAAAGGTAAGGGTGTTTCGGAGAGATGACAGAACTTATCTGGGTATTTGCTGGCTGATTCCGCTGACCATGCCATGTATTTAAACTCTGACCCAGTTCCGTTCCAATCATTATTCTGCCTCTGAATTGCCTTTGACCCAAACCAATACTCTTTTTTTTGTTACCTTTTCTCTTTTGATAGTCCTCACGATCGCCTTACGGTGCCTCGAAAGGTTTTCACCAATAAGACTCTCTCATTTGTTCTCTCAACCTCACAATCATCTCACAGTGCCGATTAAGGTTTTCACCGATGAGACTCTCTCATTTTATTTCTCTCAACCTCACAGTCGTCTCACAGTGCCGGCTAAGGTTTTCACTGATGAGACTCTCTCATTTTTTATTTTTCCATTTTTCCTTTTTGTATTTTGTTTTATGTTCCACGGGTATTGTCCGATACTTCGCTCCTCCTTCGTTGTATTCGTTATCATTTCAGAATCGATCAGAAGGTCTTTCTTTGGACTGTAACGTGGCTTTTGGACGGGTTAAGAAAGAAAGATATAAAGGCTCAAAATTTCAACGAGGGTTAAAATATTTACAACTCTCGGAATTATTAAAACATAACTTCTGCCCCAGTTTCAATATGTGGGGAATTTTTTGGATTTTTTCCTTTATTGTGACTGAACCTCAGAGAGGCTGCCTACGTACCCTTTCGGGATCAAGTCGGACGTAGTTCACCCAACTTCAAAAGTTAGATGGATTTCTTTTTGACTTTTTCCCGATTTTTGCCTTTTTCTTCTTTTTTTTCATTCATCATTTTTTTTTATTTTCATTTTTCATCATCATTTTTCCATCATTTCATTTTTCATTCTGGCAATTTCGATTTTATTGCACTAGAGCGATTCCGAGAGAAGGATATGAAAGAATTCATTCATTAAGGCTCAAAGGGGTTAACAATGGATAAAGTGTTTGGATAGAGAATAAAATGCCTTCGTCATTTCAATTCCAAAATCACAACAAAATACAAAACATATAATTGAAAGGAATCATACATAGTATCTTTTGACCGCATCTGAATTGATAGCAGTCTCTACGCACTTTCCTTCAACATCTGTTAAATATAATGCTCCATTGGACAACACCCGTGATACCACGAACGGTCCCTGCCAATTCGGTGCGAACTTGCCTTTTGCCTCTGCCCAATGTGGTAAGATACGCCTCAATACCACTTGTCCAACTTCAAACTTTCGAGGTCGTACCTTCTTATTATATGCTCTGGCCATTCTCCGCTGATACAACTGTCCATGGCAGACTGCGGCCAATCTCTTCTCATTAATCAAATTCAACTATTCTAACCGGGCCTTTACCCATTCATCGTCATCTATCTCAGATTCGGCTATAATTCGCAATGACGGTATTTCTATTTCTGCGGGTATAACAGCCTTCGTTCCATACACCAGGGTATAAGGTGTGGTTCCGATAGAAGTACGTACCGTCGTGCGGTAACCCATGAGAGCAAAGGGTAACTTTTCATGCCACTGCCTGGATCCCTCCACCATTTTTCGGAGAATTTTCTTGATGTTTTTATTTGCCGCTTCTACCGCACCATTTGCCTTCGGCCTGTAAGGTGTGGAATTACGGTGCGTGATCTTAAACCTTTCACAAACTTCTGCCATGAGATGACTATTTAAATTGGCTCCATTGTCTGTGATAATCACTTTGGGGATTCCAAATCGGCATATGATATTCTCGTGCACAAAATCCACCACCGCTTTCTTCGTCACCGCCTTGAATGTCTTAGCTTCGACCCACTTGGTGAAATAATCAATTGCAACCAGGATAAACCCGTGCCCATTAGAAGCGGCTGGATCTATTGGGCCGATGACATCCATGCCCCAAGCAACAAAGGGCCAAGGTGCCGACATTGTGTGCAACTCATAAGGCGGAGAATGGATCAGATCCCCATGTACCTGGCATTGATGGCATTTCTTTACATACCTGATACAATCACGCTCCATTGTGAGCCAGTAGTAACCAGCTCTCAAGATCTTCTTTGCTAACACATATCCGCTCATGTGGGGTCCGCATACTCCAGCATGTACTTCAATCATAATTTCATCTGCTTGTTGTGCGTCCACACATCTCAATAAGCCCAGATCTGGTGTCCTTTTGTATACCACTCCTCCACTAAAGAAAAATCCATTGGCTAGACGCCTGATGGCTCTCTTCTGGTCTCCGGTGGCTTGCTCCGGGTATTTGCCAGCTTTCAAGTATTCTCTGATATCATGATACCACGGCTCTCCATCCGACTCTTCTTCCACAACGAAACAATAAGCATTCTGATCTCGGACTTGGATCTGGAGCGGATCTATGTATGTCTTGTCCGGATGATGCAACATAGAGGACAACGTGGCCAAAGCATCTGCAATCTCATTGTGCATTCTTGGGATGTGCTTGAACTCTATAGATTGGAACCTTTGAGACAACTCGTGCAAACAATACCGATAAGGTATCAATTTCAAATCTCGTGTCTCCCATTCCCCTTGAATTTGGTGTACCAAGAGATCCGAGTCACCCATGACCAAAATCTCTTGAATACCCATGTCAATTGCCATCCTTAATCCCAAGATGCACGCCTCATATTCGGCCATATTGTTGGTACAGAAAAATCGAAGCTGAGCTGTGACGGGATAGTGTTGACCCGTACTTGAAATGAGTACCGCTCCGATACCAACGCCCCTACTGTTGACGGCTCCGTCAAAGTACATTTTCCATCCCGATCTCTCCTCTTGCTCCGTCTCCTCAACAAGCATTGCCTCTTCATCCGGGAAGTATGTCTTCAATGGCTCATACTCATCATCCACCGGATTTTTGGCTAAGTGGTCCGCAATAGCTTGTGCCTTCATTGCCGTACGAGTTACATAGATAATGTCGAATTCTGTGAGCAGAATCTGCCATTTGGCTAGTCTTCCCGTAGGCATGGGCTTCTGAAAGATATACTTGAGAGGATCCAATCGTGATATCAAGTACGTAGTGTACGCTGACAAATAATGCTTTAGCTTCTGAGCCACCCAAATCAACGCACAACAAGTTCTTTCCAGTTGGGTATACTTCACCTCGTAAGATGTAAACTTTTTGCTGAGGTAGTAGATGGCTTGTTCTTTCTTGCCTGTCTCATCATGTTGACCTAGTACACAACCGAAAGAATTATCTAGCACCGTCAAATACAAAATCAGAGGACGCCCTGGTTCCGGAGGAACTAACACCGGAGGATTAGCCAAATATTCTTTGATCTTGTCAAAGGCTTCCTGACACTCGTCGGTCCACTTCACTGCTGCATCTTTCTTCAGCAACTTGAAAATTGGCTCGCATGTTGATGTCAATTGAGCAATGAACCGACTAATGTAATTCAACCTTCCTAATAAGCTCATGACCTCCTTCTTGTTCTTCGGCGGAGGTAGACTTTGAATAGCTTTGATCTTTGATGGATCCAGTTCAATACCTCGCCGGCTCACAATAAACCCCGGTAGTTTCCCTGAAGGTACTCCAAAAGCACACTTCGCCGGATTGAGTTTTAGATTGTACCTCCGGAGTCTTTGGAAAAACTTCCTCAAATCTTTCACATGATCAGGTTGTTTTCCGGACTTTATGATGACATCGTCCACATATACTTCAATTTCCCGATGCATCATATCATGAAACATTGTGGTCATTGCCCTCATGTAAGTTGCCCCGGCATTCTTCAATCCAAACGGCATTACTCTGTAACAGTACGTTCCCCAAGGTGTAATGAAGGCAGTTTTCTTAGCATCTTCTTCGTCCATCAGGATCTGGTGATAACCTGCGTAACAATCCACAAACGAACCGATCTCATGCTTGGCGCAATTGTCGATCAATATGTGGATGTTTGGCAATGGGAAGTCATCCTTCGGACTGGCTTTATTTAGGTCTCTATAGTCTACACACACTCTGGTTTTGCCATCTTTCTTTGGGACCAGCACAACATTTGCCAACCAGGTGGGGTATTTGGTAACTCTTATGACCTTTGCCTCAAACTGCTTATTCACCTCTTCTTTTATCTTCACGCTAATGTCCGTTTTGAATTTCCTCAGCTTTTGTTTCACTGGCCGGCATTCCGAGTAGATAGGCAACTTGTGTACCACCAGATCCGTGCTAAGCCCGGGCATGTCATCATAGGACCAGGCAAAGATGTCCTTAAATTCATGTAACAACCTTATCAATTCATCCCCTGAGGGGTGCCTCCAAATGCACACTAATCTTTGTTTCTCGGACATCATCTTCGCTTCCCAAGTTTACAGATTCCGTATCACTCAGATTCGGCTTGGGTTTTTCCTCGTATTGTTTCATGACCTTACTTATTTCCTCCAGGGCTTCCTCATCCTCACATTCTATTTCACTATCTTCCTCGATTTCTTGTATGGTAGCGTGATTGTCAGAACTGGGTCTAGAATCCTTCACGCATAACATGGCATTGGAATCAACACATGCAAAACTGTACAAAAGGAAAAATAAAGAAAAATAAGGCAAAAGTGAAGAAAAGGAAAAACTGCATTTCATTAATAAAAGAAACGAACAATGTTCGGGATACATGGTGATTGATTTTTTTTCATGAGGGAATGGGGAAATTATAAAATAACAACTTTCGGGGAAACAATGATGAAATTTTGAGCTAACTACCAAGACTCCTTCCGGATAAGGAAAGGAGTAGCTTCCCAATTGTTCAATGTGACTCGGGGCCCCACAAATTGCACGTCCATGTTGCTCGTGCCTTCCCCTGCTTCAATCGTATTCACCTCCCAGAACAATTTCTTAAAACCAAGCATTTCTTCACCAAGTTGGGTCTCAATGCACTTTGCTGCAGCAGATGGTTGATATTTTGTACCAGGCCCGATAAAGATGTCGGATAATTTGGGTATGGGTTTGGGCAAGGTCCAGTTTCTCTTGGCTTTAGAGGCTCTTTGGATATCGGCAAAGGTGGGTTTGAACCCTAAGCCGAATGTACCTATATTCTCCGGAAGCTGAACTGGTTGAGTGACTCCCTGCAGTGTTTTGCCTAATCCCCTCCCCGGTGCGAATCCGTTTCTCAGCATTTCTCTGGCCACCATTACAGCAGTTGGTGCCAACATCGGGGTTGATAGCTTTTCTCCTTCATCAACTCTATTCACCTTAACAACATCCGTCACTTGGTAAACCCAAGGACCCCGATCCCCATCAAGTACCGTCAAAAGGTGCTACCACATTACAAGCATTTTCCTCTCCGTGTACAACAATCTCTTGTTGCTCCCATTCAAACTTGACCATCTGGTGTAGAGAAGATGGTACCGCTTTGGCCGCATGAATCCAGGGTCGACCTAGCAGCAAGTTATATGATACGGCAATATCGAGAACCTGGAACTCCATCGTAAAATCAACGGGACCTATAGTCACTTCCAAAATAATATCTCCCAACGTGTTCTTACCTCCGCCGTCAAACCCTCTCACATTGATACTGTTTCTCCGGATTCTGTCCGGGCTAATGTTCAGCTTCCCTAAAGTTGACAGCGGGCAGATGTTCGCGCTCGATCCATTGTCAATCAATACCCTGGTCACGACTGACTCTTCACTCTTTACCGTGAGGTACAATGCTTTATTGTGTTCAGTTCCTTCCACCGGCAACTCCCTATCAGAGAAGGTGATTCTATTGGACTCGAAAATTTTGCTGGTAATCTTCTCCAAATGACACACTGAAATCTTCTCCGGAACATGAGCCTCATTTAGAATCTTCATAAGAGCCTTCCGGTGCTCCTCTGAATGTATCAACAAAGATAACAAAGAAATCTGGGCCGGGGTCTTTCTTAACTGCTCAACCACTGAGTACTCTTGTGACTTCATTTTCTTAAGAAATTCTTCTGCTTCCTCCTCCGACACCGGCTTCTTCAATTGACTTTCTTTTACCGTCTTCATCTTTCTCAGTTCCTCTGGAGCAAAACACCTTCCAGATCGGGTGAGTCCATGTGTTTCGTTAATTTCACCAGAAATCTCTTTTCCCTTGTAAACTACCGCTACCTTGTTATAGTTCCAAGGCACAGTCTTTGTATTCACCACCTGGCATTTGCACTACTGGTTTTATGATCACTGGCTCTGCACTTGCACCCTTCACAGTCACAATTGTCTTTGCTCCTGGCACCACCACTTTTAGACTTCCCATCACTATTGGCTTTGGTTTCTCAACAATTACCTCCTCTTTCACAATTTCTTTCTCTAACTTGTCACTCGACTTTATCATCATGACGGCCTGAGATGGTTTTTGATTGCCATCACCATGCACCAGTTCTATCATATTCGTTTCGTGGTGATTTGGCAATGGATTTTGGGTAATGTTTGGGGTTTCTAGGGCCTGCACTTCAATTCTCCTCTCATCGATAAGATCTTGAATGGCATTCTTTAATTGCCAGCATTTCTCAGTATCATGGCCCACCGTTCCTAAACAATATTCGCATCTGACAGAAGTGTTAAGGTTCTTTGGGGGTGGGTTTGGGTTTTTTGGTGCAACTGGGCTCAACATCCCCAATTCTTTCAACCTGTGGAAAAGACTGGTATATGATTCTCCGAGAGGAGTGAATGTTTTTCTCGCTTTGTTTCTCCAATCAGCGTCCGGCCTGGGTCTATTCTGGTTGCGGTAAGGTTTAGGGGTTGAGTATGTGTTTTGGGTATGGTACACATTGTGTGGAGCTTGAGCTCTCCACACGTGGGGTGGTGGTGGTGGATAAGCTTGGGTTTGAGGGTGATGGTAATGTGGTACGGTCGGTGGGTATGGTGGTGGTGGTGGGTTATATGGGCTTGGTGCATTGTAGGGATTTGGCGGGTAGGATGGTGGTGGTGGATTATATGGGGTTGACGGTGTCACACCTCCCTTTTAACTACCCCAACATGCGTAAGGAGTATAAATACACTTGTAGGGTATACCCTGACGCTCAATTACCCGAGACGGATAAAATAACGTAAGGGAAGGAGTTTTTCCAATTTAAGGACAATCGGTTCGGGATTTATTAGAGATTAATCAGAGTCGCCACTTGGGAATGACAATGGTGTCCCAAGTCACCGGTTAATCCCGGATCCGAGGAATTTTGACTCTTAAAATGTCTGCGAAGCAGAGGTCCGGATAAGGAACTCTGTTAACCCGGGAGAAGGTGTTAGGCACTCCCGGATTCCGTGGTTTTAGCACGGTCGCTCCACTGTCGTTCTTGACTCTTGTTTGACTTAATTATAGTTTTAAACAACACAATGTGCTTTTTTACGTTTAATATCATTTTTTAGGAATTTGCGACATCGCGGAAACACGCCTCGAGTCATACCGCAGCCAGTACGCCTATGACTTTTGGAGTATTTCGGCTTTGCCGAGATTTGGATTTGAGTCGCACCAAGTGCACACTCGTTCATAAGAAAGTATATTAAAATCGTGCCCTGAAATAATGTCTATCGGCTTTTAAATCTTTTGGGAGAAGCTATGGAATTAGCTATTAGCTTTCCCGGGTCTATTTGTGTTATATCATTACTAAATGGGGGCCCCGGTGTTATTCGGGCGAGGCTCGTCCCAAATTATTTATTAAAGGATACTAACATTTGGCTAAGTTTTCTATATTTGTTTTTACCTTAATCGTAATACTAACACTATAATAATCCAAGCCCGTTGAGTTTTTACCAATTAATTGGGCCTGGTTCTTCAGCCTTGTACTGGATGTGCTTAAGCAGAATTCAGATCTTTATTCGGGCAGCCTAATCGAATGATACTATAGTTCAGGCCCACGTATGTTTTGGGCCCAAACCAGAATGTAAATAACAATAATATGACATAAAATTCATAACGGAAAAAGTGCTCAGCATTTAAAACAAAGAGTCAAACCATTTTTATTATTGATAAGGAAATTTGTACACAAAGCAATAAGCAATGAAGACATAACCAATTATGATTACTAATTCTAAGAAGTCCGATTAAATAAGAAAACCTGAAAATGATTAAACTGATTAACTACAACTATAAACTAACTGACTACTTCGTGTGATTTCAACACCAATTTCATTTGCAACTTTTACTTAATATTATCCCCAATTCTTCTTTTCTATAGCCTACTGATTAATCCTATGAATTAAACTCATGCATATGTATATACAATTACGGACTCTAATATGACTTAACCCGGATATTACTTTTGAACTTAATCTCAGATATTACTTCATGTATACGATCAAACACTGACATTAACACTAATCGAATTCACTTAATACTATCAAGCCAATCGCATTCTGCCTTATCCGATGGTTTCTTTTCCTTAACTAATTTTAAATCGACTGATTAATGAAATGAATTAACTAAGTGATCATGATTGTTATCTACTCATGTGATAGCCATTTGACTTGTTTTAGGAATTTTACCTAATTAACTAAGTGATTTATACTACATTACCGCTATACTACTACTATTACATTGTTTCTGTTCTTGTTCTTCAGCTACTACACTATTGTAGATCTAAGCTACTAGACAATAATACCAATGAATTACAAATCCAATTCGATATATAGACTAAACAGAGTCTTCATTCAATCAATCTCGGGATTACAGCTTCAAGTAGAGAGTGGTGTACCTGAATAACAAATGAAGGTCCAATGAGTCTAGGGGATAAGCAGGTAAATATAGCAAAGAGTCAACAAGGCAATGCAACAGTGGAGGAGTTGAATATCAACGAGCCAAACAACACAGCAACAACAGGTACGAATCAACAATGTAACAGAAGAACCCAATCCAATTTCGAGCAGAAGAACACTGCAAAAAACCAATGGAAACCAGCGAGTTCTACTCAAAAAATTCCAGAAAAATCCTATTGTTCTATTGCTATTTTATCTCTCAAGCTTTTGTGCGAATTTCAGTTTAGGTGTCTTTCAGATTTCTCAGATTTGTTATACAGTGGAATCCCCCCTTTTTCAGCCCCCTTTTTTGAGATATTTATAGCTAACCTTTTAGGGCTGAATACTTGGGGAGGAAGTAATGGGATTAATCCCACTTTTCCCCTCCTAAAATTACCTATTCTACACTTTAGTCCCATTTTCAGTTACTAAAACCCTTCCAGCATGTGCTGGAAGGTTCTAAAGATTCTCTTTTAGGGCCTTTTACTAGTATAACCTTAGGGGTTTGAGATTTTTACAGATTTCCCATTTTTAAGAGACCATTATACCCCTAAATCTCTGCAAAATTGCAGAAATCAGGAGCATGAATGTCCCTATTACCCTCCTAAGTTCTTACTAGTTACTATTTTACCTTTTCAATACCCAATTGTGCCCCTAAGAGCACTGCTGATTTACTAACTTACCTAGGGCAGATTTCAGCTTGATTTGAACCTATTTAACTAATAGCCAGCCCTGGTATTAGTATTTAAGGGCTGGCCAGATTTATTTCTAAGAACTATTTCAATTTTAGCCACTTTTAAGTTAATTCAGTCAATTAAGACCCATTTATTCCTAATTAAAGCTACTTGCAGGCATAGCCTGTTTTGTTATTATGCTTAACCTATTTAAAAGTTAGCCAGTCTCAAGTTGAGACTTAGCTTGGGCTATCAAAGCCACATACTGAACAGCTGGGCCCAAAACCTTTACAGGTTTGGCCACTTTGTTGTTCAGGGCTCAATATAGAGCCTGGGCTAGTCTGCATTTGCAGACATAGCCCTTTGCACAACCAGCCACTGTTTTAAGGTGGACTGTGTGTTAGGGCTCACAGAATTGGTCAACCCTTTGCAAGGTTGACCATTCTTAGGCCAATTATTAAACCTATAGCCTAATTATGATCATTTTCAGTTTTAGTCCTATTTCAAAACTAACCACTTTCATGGAACTAGTACTAACAGCTATAACCAATCTTCCTAAGCATAATAGACATTAGCAGTGTTCACACTTAACATGTAACTATTGCAAACTTAGCCATTTTAACATACAATTGCACACATAACCACATAAAGCCAAATAATGTTCATTGATTAATTAAAACTCAGAAAAGGGGTTTGATAGTGTTGAACCTCAACTAATCAACTCACATAACTTAAACTCATGTAGCAACATGTCAATTAACATCAATCAGGCATAGTCACAATCATTTCATGCTAGATGGCATACTGGAAAACTAAACCTTCACAAAACAGTCAACAGATTCAACTGGTCATAAACCCAATGGACTTTAGCCACATAACATAAACATGGTAATCAGAATTTACTTTCAAGCACCAACCTTAGCTTGATATATACATGTGAAAAGTGAGGATGGGGAACAAGAAAGCCATGAAGAAGCAAAGAACAACATTCCTAATCCTAGCACAAATGCATGACAAATGAGATGAAGATGATGACAAGAAGAGCATGGAGAAACAGTGACAAAGAAACAAGAAAAATCAGCCAGGATACTTTAAAGACAACTTAATGTAATGATGAGAAAAGAATGAAGTTAAGCTACTATCCAAACTATGCATTCATGACAATGGGAGAAAGTTGGACTGTAAGAACTAAACAGACTATAATATCTACCAGGTGAAGAAACAAAAGGAATTCAAAGTGACTCTTATGACTTAACATGATTGGTGGCAAACAATTGTAAAGATGGATAAGATGAAAAAGAAGCCTGATTCTTTCATATATCATTAAAGCGAAAGGCAACAAAAATGGCCACAGTAACTTGAACTTAAGATATAGATCAGTGACTCACAACTCATCAATTAAAATGACAGGGGAAAGATGAAATTTTTGAACTTATAGCAGAGAACCATAAAAACAGGACAATCAACAGATAAAAATCCCATTATTAACAGGCTCAGAAGAAACAGGCAAAGAACCCCCTATAATTAATCACTAAAGAAACATGCAAGAGATATAGAATAAAAGAAGACATAATTATATAAGAATCTTATATCTAACATGCGAAGCACAAAACAAGAGAAACATATATGAAAGCAAAGAAATAGAGGCAATATGACTAACACAGGATCTCAAAACAGAAGAAATAATCATAATGATAAACAAGCGACAGACATTAACTAAAACACAGAAGGAGAGGAAATGCTTAACATGAGAAAATAAACAGAAAAGTCTTAGGCTAGCATGTGAAACAACTAATCAGAATAGCAGGGTCAACAATTAACAAAGTAAAGCAACAAAGAGATGTGAACTTCAGAACTACGGGGAACATAATCAAACAGCAAACAATTAAAGAATGCAAACTTAAAAATCAGAAAGGACAAGAAAACATGCTAAACACAGAAATCAATCAGGATCAAAACATGTAAGAAATAACAGACAATCCTATTAAACTAAAGAAGACTAAAGGATGGGGGACTTAGCTTGCGGGGCCGGTCCCCCGAGCTTCCTAACTCTTTTCTTTTCCTTTTCATTCCCTCAGACTCTCAGACTCTTTTTATTCCTTCTTTTCTTTTTCTTATTCTTTTCCAGATCTCTTTTTTTTGATTTTCCTTTTCTGTTTCTTCTTTTCAAGGCCTAAAGGTGAAGCCTTTTGAGGTTCGAGTTACAGGGGGTGTTTTAGGAGGTGTAAAAGATGAGGTCTTGATTGGGGTTCGAACTTGGGGTCGCCGGAGTTAGGGTTCCGACGACCCTTTTTGGGATATTCGAGAAGTTCAAGGGACTTTCGAGGGGATCCATTGGTATGGGTGGATAGATCATGAAGAGAGGAAGAGATCGGCATTAGTTTTAGGTGGTTCTCCATACTTTGGTGGTCACCGGTGTAACTCCGGTGACCGGGGTTTTGAAAAGCAGGGTGTTTTTTTTTTGGGTTTTTGGGTAAAGAAGACGGAGGAGAAGAAGATGAGATGAAAGGGAGTGACAAGAAGAGCCGGCGACCACCGTGAAAGGTGGTGGCCGCCATGGCCGCCTAGGGCTTCTGTGATGAAGACGAGAGAGAGAAGGGAGGGGTGAAGGGCGGCTAGGTTAATATTTTGGCAAAAATGCCAACCATTCTCGGACATAAGCCTTATATAGGCCACATATACGAGATAATCTCGACCGTTCATTGAAGGAGATCAACGGCTGAGGACGGGCGTTACTAAAACGCCGTTGTTCCGCCGCTTATGAGACCAAAGTGTTTGGCCGTTGGATTAAATCACACAGACGGCCAAGATCAAATCTCCCACAATTAATTAAACCCATAATTCCACTAAATATCCCAGCCGTTAGATCAATGAAGTTGGACGGCTGGGATCAAATCAATTAAAAGCCTGGACCGGGTCTGCTTTGGGCTCAAGGACTGGGCCAACGATTTGGACCACAATTGGCCCAGATTCAATTACACAACCCATTTTTTTGTATTTTTCGATTTTAATCAATTTTTATGTACTTTTCTTTTATATTTTTTTTTCTTTTTCTTTTATGAAAAATTATAAATCCTAATCTACTAATTACTCTAATTTTCTAATATTTTTTGCAATTTTTCTGCTATTTTTTCCTTTATTTTCTCCTATTTAAGCTATTTTGCTAATTTTCTAATTAACTAAACTAACAAACTAATTACTACTATTTTTTTGATTTTTTCTAATTTTTACTTATTCAAACACACAAAAATATAACTAATTTCAAGCAAAGCAAGTAATTGCACTCAAAAATATGTTTATTTTAATTTTGGAATTATTTGCCTAGTGCAAAAATCATTTGCTCACAGCTGCCCCTCTTTGCTCGGGAACACGAAGAGTTTCAGTGCAAAGATAAGTGAGAAGTAATGAGAGATTTTTGCACATCGGCATATTCCGTGAAAGCATTTTTGAAAACCTTTTGACCGCACCCTGCTTTAGAGGTTGCCTACATATGCTGGGCTAAACAGGAATCAGGTCAGTGTAGTTCGGGAAGGTGTGGTAGCTGGGACTACCATGAAGCTGCGATTTTATTGACACTGTTGAGACCTGCTGACTTACTCCTTATTACACCGGGGGGGGAAAATGTAAAATGAAGAAGCTATTCTAAGCTATGATCCTACAATTACAATTGTTCCTAATCTAGCTTTTGTTCTTCTTCCCTTTCCGGTGATGCAGAATCTTCCTCCTTTTTGTTGATTTTCTTGTTTTTCTTGATGACTCTCTTTTTTGTTGATTTTCTTGTTTTTCTTGATCCCGAGCTGAACCTGCTAAAAACAAAACAACAAACTACCTCTTTTTTTTTTCTTTTTCTGCCCCAGTGTGGGCTTTTAAATATATATAAACCAGGATGATGTAGAAAATATTCCCGTATTAGAAGCTGGGCGCCTAACAGAAATTTAAACGTGCAATGCGAATGCAGAAAAGTATTCCCGAATTTGAAGGTGGGCGCCTAACAGAAATTAAACGTGCAATGCGAATGCAGAAAATATTCCCGAATTTGAAGGTGGGCGCCTAACAGAATTGAAACGTGCAATGCGAATGCAGAAAATATTCCCGAATTTGAAGGTGGGCGCCTAACAGAATTGAAACGTGCAATGCGAATGCAGAAAATATTCCCGAATTTGAAGGTGGGCGCCTAACAGAATTGAAACGTGCAATACGAATGCAGAAAATATTCCCGAATTGGAAGGTGGGCGCCTAACAGAATTGAAACGTGCAATACGAATGCAGAAAATATTCCCGAATTTGAAGGTGGGCGCCTAACATAAATTAAACGTGCAATGCGAATGCAGAAAATATTCCCGAATTTGAAGGTGGGCGCCTAACGGAAATTAAACGTGCAATGCGAATGCGGAAAATATTCCCGAATTTGAAGGTGGGCGCCTAACGGAATTGAAACGTGCAATGCGAATGCGCAGAAAATATTCCCGAATTTGAAGGTGGGCGCCTAACGGAATTGAAACGTGCAATGCGAATGCGGAAAATATTCCCGAATTTGAAGGTGGGCGCCTAACAGAGAAATTAAACGTGCAATGCGAATGCGGAAAATATTCCCGAATTTGAAGGTGGGCGCCTAACAGGAATTGAAACGTGCAATACGAATGCAGAAAATATTCCCGAATTTGAAGGTGGGCGCCTAACGGAATTGAAACGTGCAATGCGAATGCGGAAAATATTCCCGAATTTGAAGGTGGGCGCCTAACAGAGAAATTAAACGTGCAATGCGAATGCGGAAAATATTCCCGAATTTGAAGGTGGGCGCCTAACAGAATTGAAACGTGCAATGCGAATGCAGAAAATATTCCCGAATTTGAAGGTGGGCGCCTAACAGAATTGAAACGTGCAATGCGAATGCAGAAAATATTCCCGAATTTGAAGGTGGGCGCCTAACAGAAATTAAACGTGCAATGCGAATGCAGAAAATATTCCCGAATTTGAAGGTGGGCGCCTAACAGAATTGAAACATGCAATGCAAATTCCCTCAGCCTGAGGACCGGGGAGTGGATTCTAAAAGATGTTACCTTCCTCTTTTTGGTATTTTCTTTTTACCAACTTATCTCTTGCCTGTGAATTTCTCCACTTATTCGGCAGACTTTCTCTTTTTGGTATTTTAAATTTTCCACATTGGTCACATTCACTTCAAAGTGATTAGTGACAATTTGTTCCTGCATGAAACAAAATTTATTAGATATAAACTGCTGGCAACTGGCATCCTGCCGTCCCCACTTCTTATTGCTTCCTTTGTTTTTGTTCTTTCATGTTGCATGGCTTCGACTTCTTGTCCCTTGCAGACTCTTTTTGTATTTTCTCATTTTTCCATTTTTGTTTTGTTTTCATTTTCTTTGGCCATGTTTGCCAAGCTTCTTTATTCCTTTCCCCAATCTTCCATTCTTTCTGATCCAGTGTTATTTCAACTTCCATTATCAGGAGCTGGTAGTTAGCTCTCAAAAGGGTAAACAATGAAATGCAGAAAAATGAAAGAAAAGTAAGGGTATTTTGGAGAGATGACGAAACTTATCTGGGTATTTGCTGGCTGATTCCGTTGACCATGCCATGTATTTAAACTCTGACCCAGTTCGTTCCAATCATTATTCTGACTCTGAATTGCCTTTGACCCAAACCAATACTCTTTTTTGTTGCCTTTTTCTTTTTTGATAGTCCTCACGATCGCCTTACGGTGCCTCGAAAGGTTTTCACCAATAAGACTCTCTCGTTTATTCTCTCAACCTCACATTCATCTCACAGTGCCGATTAAGGTTTTCACTGATGAGACTCTCTCATTTTATTTCTCTCAACCTCACAATCGTCTCACAGTGCCGGTTAAGGTTTTCACTGATGAGACTCTCTCATATTTTTTATTTTTCCATTTTTTCTTTTTGTATTTCGTTTTCTATACCACGGGTATTATCCGATGCTTCGCTCTTCCTTCGTTGTATTCGTTGTCATTTCAGAATCGATCAGAAGGTCTTTCTTTGGACTGTAACGTGGCTTTTGGACGGGTTAAGAAAGAAAGATATAAAGGCTCAAAATTTCAACGAGGGTTAAACATATTTACAACTCTCGGAATTATTAAAACATAACTTCTGCCCCAGTTTCAATATGTGGGGAATTTTTTGGATTTTTCCTTTATTGTGACTGAACCTCAGAGAGGCTGCCTACGTACCCTTTCGGGATCAAGTCAGACGTAGTTCATCCAACTTCAAAAGTTAGATGGATTTCTTTTTTGACTTTTCCCGGTTTTTTGTCTTCTTTTTTTTTTTTTTTCTCATCATTTCTTTTTTTTTTCATTTTTTTTTTTCATTTTTTTTCATTTTTCCATCATTTCATTTTTCATTCTGGCAATTTCGATTTTATTGCACTAGAGCGATTCCGAGAGAAGGATATGAAAGAATTCATTCATTAAGGCTCAAAGGGGTTAACAATGGATAAAGTGTTTGGATAGAGAATAAAATGCCTTCGTCATTTCAATTCCAAAATCACAACAAAATACAAAACATACAATTGAAAAGGAATCATACATAGTATCTTTTGACTGCATCTGAATTGATAGCAGTCTCTACGCACTTTCCTTCAACATCAGTTAAGTATAACGCTCCATTGGACAACACCCGTGATACCACGAACGGTCCTGCCAATTCGGTGCAAACTTGCCTTTTGCCTCTGCCCAATGTGGTAAGATACGCCTCAATACCAGTTGTCCGACTTCAAACGTTCGAGGTCGTACCTTCTTATTATATGCTCTGGCCATTCTCCGCTGATACAACTGTCCATGGCAGACCGCGGCCAATCTCTTCTCATCAATCAAATTCAACTGTTCTAACCGGGCCTTTACCCATTCATCGTCATCTATCTCAGATTCGGCTATAATTCGCAATGACGGTATTTCTATTTCTGCGGGTATAACGGCCTCTGTTCCATACACCAGGGTATAAGGTGTGGTTCCAATAGAAGTACGTACCGTCGTGCGGTAACCCATGAGAGCAAAGGGTAACTTTTCATGCCACTGCCTGGATCCCTCCACCATTTTCCGGAGAATCTTCTTGATGTTCTTATTTGCCGCTTCTACTGCACCATTTGCCTTTGGCCTGTAAGGCGTGGAATTACGGTGCGTGATCTTAAACCTTTCACAGACCTCCGCCATGAGATGACTGTTTAAATTGGCTCCATTGTCCGTGATAATCACTTTGGGGATTCCAAATCGGCATATGATATTCTCGTGCACAAAATCCACCACCGCTTTCTTCGTCACTGCCTTGAATGTCTTAGCTTCGACCCACTTGGTGAAATAATCAATTGCAACCAGGATAAACCTGTGTCCATTAGAAGCGGCTGGATCTATTGGGCCGATGACATCCATGCCCCAAGCAACAAAGGGCCAAGGTGCCGACATTGTGTGCAACTCATAAGGCGGGGAGTGGATCAGATCCCCATGTACCTGGCATTGATGGCATTTCTTTACATACCCTGATACAATCACGCTCCATCGTGAGCCAGTAGTACCCAGCTCTCAAGATCTTCTTTGCTAAAACATATCCACTCATGTGAGGCCCGCATACTCCAGCATGTACTTCAATCATAATTTCATCCGCTTGTTGTGCGTCCACACATCTCAATAAGCCCAGATCTGGTGTCCTTTTGTATACCACTCCTCCACTGAAGAAAAATCCATTGGCTAGACGCCTGATGGCTCTCTTCTGGTCTCCGGTGGCTTGCTCCGGGTATTTGCCAGCTTTCAAGTATTCTCTAATATCATGATACCACGGCTCTCCATCCGACTCTTCTTCCACAACGAAGCAATAAGCATTCTAATCTCGGACTTGGATCTGGAGCGGATCTATGTATGTCTTGTCCGGATGATGCAACATAGAGGACAATGTGGCCAAAGCATCTGCAATCTCATTGTGCATTCTCGGGATATGCTTGAATTCTATAGACTGGAATCTTTGAGACAGCTCGTGCAAACAATACCGATATGGTATCAATTTCAAATCTCGTGTCTCCCATTCCCCCTGAATTTGGTGTACCAAAAGATCCGAGTCGCCCATGACCAAAATCTCTTGAATACCCATGTCAATCGCCATCCTTAATCCCAAGATGCATGCCTCATATTCGGCCATATTGTTGGTACAGAAAAATCGAAGCTGAGCCGTGACGGGATAGTGTTGTCCCGTACTTGAAATGAGTACCGCTCCGATACCAACGCCCCTGCTGTTGACGGCTCCGTCAAAGTACATTTTCCATCCTGGCCTTTCCTCTTGCTCCATCTCCTCGACAAGCATTGCCTCTTCATCTAGAAAGTATGTTTTCAGTGGTTCATATTCATCATCCACCGGATTCTCGGCTAAGTGGTCCGCAATAGCTTGTGCCTTCATTGCCGTACGAGTCACATAAACAATGTCAAATTCTGTGAGCAAAATCTGCCATTTGGCCAGTCTTCCCGTAGGCATGGGCTTCTGAAAGATATACTTGAGAGGATCCAATCGTGATATCAAGTACGTAGTGTATGCTGACAAATAATGCTTTAGCTTCTGAGCCACCCAAATCAATGCACAACAAGTTCTCTCCAGTTAGGTATACTTCACCTCGTAAGATGTAAACTTTTTGCTGAGGTAGTAGATGGCTTGTTCTTTCCTGCCTGTCTCATCATGTTGACCCAGTACACAACCGAAAGAGTGATCTAGCACCGTCAAATACAAAATCAGAGGACGCCCTGGTTCTGGAGGAACTAACACCGGAGGATTGGCCAAATATTCTTTGATCTTGTCGAAGGCTTCCTGACACTCGTCGGTCCATTTCACTGCTGCGTCTTTCTTCAACAACTTGAAAATCGGCTCACATGTTAATGTCAACTGAGCAATAAACCGACTAATGTAATTCAACCTTCCTAATAAGCTCATGACCTCCTTCTTGTTCTTCGGCGGAGGCAGACTTTGAATAGCCTTGATCTTTGATGGATCCAGTTCAATACCTCGCCGGCTAACAATAAACCCCAGTAGTTTCCCTGAAGGTACTCCAAAAGCACATTTTGCCGGATTGAGTTTTAGATTGTACCTCCGGAGTCTTTGGAAAAACTTCCTCAAATCTTTCACGTGATCAAGTTGTTTTCTGGACTTTATGATGACATCGTCCACATATACCTCAATTTCTCGATGCATCATATCATGAAACATCGTGGTCATTGCCCTCATGTAAGTTGCCCCGGCATTCTTCAATCCAAACGGCATTACTCTGTAACAGTACGTTCCCCAAGGTGTAATGAAGGCAGTTTTCTCAGCATCTTCTTCGTCCATAAGGATCTGGTGATAATCTGCATAACAATCCACAAACGAACCGATTTCATGCTTGGCGCAATTGTCGATCAATATGTGAATGTTTGGCAATGGGAAGTCATCCTTCGGACTGGCTTTGTTGAGGTCTCTATAGTCTACACACACTCTGGTTTTGCCATCTTTTTTCGGGACCGGCACAACATTTGCCAACCAGGTGGGGTATTTGGTAACTCTTATGACCTTTGCCTCAAACTGCTTATTCACCTCTTCTTTTATCTTCACGCTAATGTCCGTTTTGAATTTCCTTAGCTTTTGTTTTACCGGCCGGCATTCCGAGTAGATAGGCAACTTGTGTACCACTAGATCCGTGCTAAGCCCGGGCATGTCATCATAGGACCAGGCAAAGATGTCCTTAAATTCATGTAACAACCTTATCAATTCATCCCTGAGGGTGCCTCCAAATGCACACTAATCTTTGTTTCTCGGACATCATCTTCGCTCCCCAAGTTTACAGATTCCGTATCACTCAGATTCGGCTTGGGTTTTTCCTCGTATTGTTTCATGTCCTTACTTATTTCCTCCAGGGCTTCCTCATCCTCACATTCTAATTCACTATCTTCCTCGATTTCTTGTATAGTAGCGTGATTGTCAGAACTGGGTCTAGAATCCTTCACGCATGACATGGCATTGGAATCAACACATGCAAAACTGTACAAAAGGAAAAATAAAGAAAAATAAGGCAAAAGGAAAGAAAAAGGAAAAAACTGCATTTCATTAATAAAAGAAACGAACGATGTTCGGGATACATGGTGATTTTTTCATGAGGGGAATGGGGAAATTATAACAACTTTTGGGGAAACAATGATGAAATTTTGAGCTAACTACCAAGACTCCTTCCGGATAAGGAAAGGAGTAGCTTCCCAATTGTTCAATGTGACTCGGGGCCCCACAAATTGCACGTCCATGTTGCTCGTGCCTTCCCCTGCTTCAATCGTATTCACATCCCAGAACATTTTCTTAAAGCCAAGCATTTCTTCATCAAGTTGGGTCCCAATGCACTTTGCTGCAGCAGATGGTTGATATTTTGTACCAGGCCTGATAAAGATGTCGGATAATTTGGGTATGGGTTTGGGCAAGGTCCAGTTTTTCTTGGCTTTAGAGGCTCTTTGGATATCGGCAAAGGTGGGTTTGAACCCTAAGCCGAATGTACCTTTATTCTCCGGAAGTTGAACTGGTTGAGTGACTCCCTGCAGTGTTTTACCTAATCCCCTCCCCGGTGCAAATCCGTTTTTCAGCATTTCTCTGGCCACCATTATAGCAGTTGGTGCCATCATCGGGGTTGGTAACTTTTCTCCTTCAACAACTTTGTTCACTTCTACAGCATCCGTCACTTGGTAAACCCAAGGACCCCGATCCCCATCAGTACCGTCAAAAGGTGCTACCACATTACAAGCATTTTCCTCTCCGTGTACAACAATCTCTTGCTGCTCCCATTCAAACTTGACCATCTGGTGTAGAGAAGATGGTACCGCTTTGGCCGCATGAATCCAGGGTCGACCTAACAACAAGTTATATGATACGGCAATATCAAGCACCATGAACTCCATCGTAAAATCAACGGGACCGATGGTCACTTCCAAAATAATATCTCCCAGCGTGTTCTTACCTCCGCCGTCAAACCCTCTTACATTGATACTGTTTCTTCGGATTCTATCCGGGCTAATGTTCAGCTTCCCTAGAGTTGACAGCGGGCAGATGTTTGCGCTCGATCCATTGTCAATCAATACCCTGGTCACGACTGACTCTTCACTCTTCACTGTGAGGTATAATGCTTTGTTGTGTTCAGTTCCTTCCACCGGCAGCTCCCTATCAGAGAAGGTAATCCTATTGGACTCGAAAATTTTGCTGGTAATTTTCTCCAAATGACACACTGAAATCTTCTCCGGAACATGAGCTTCATTTAGAATCTTCATAAGAGCCTTCCGATGCTCTTCTGAATGTAGCAACAAAGATAACAAAGAAATCTGGGCCGGGGTTTTTCTTAGCTGTTCAACCACTGAGTATTCTTGCGACTTCATTTTCTTAAGAAATTCTTCTGCTTCCTCCTCCGACACTGGCTTTTTCAATTGACTTTCTTTCACCGCTTTCATCTTTCTCAGTTCCTCTGGAGCAAAACACCTTCCAGATCGTGTGAGTCCATGCGTTTCATTAATCTCTCCAGAAATCTCCTTTCCCTTGTAAACTACTGTTACCTTGTTATAGTTCCAAGGCACAGTCTTTGTATTCACCACTGGCATTTGCACTACTGGTTTTATGATCACTGGCTCTGCACTTGCACCCTTCACAGTCACAGTTGTCTTTGCACCTGGCACTACCACTTTTAGACTTCCCATCACTACTGGCTTTGGTTTCTCGACAATTGCTTCCTCTTTCACAATTTCTTTTTGTAACTTGTCACTCGACTTTATCATCATGACGGCCTGAGATGGTTTTTGATTGCCGTCACCCTGCACCAGTTCTATCATATTTGTTTCGTGATGATTCGGCAATGGATTCTGGGTAATGTTTGGGGCCTCGGGAGCCCTGCACTTCAATTCTCCTCTCATCGATAAGATCTTGAATGGCATTCTTTAATTGCCAACACTTCTCGGTATCGTGGCCCAACGTTCCTGAACAATATTCACATCTGACAGAAGAATCAAGATTTTTCGGGGGTGGGTTTGGATTTTTTGGTGCGATTGGTCTCACCATCCCCAATTCTTTCAACCTGTGGAAAAGACTGGTATATGACTCTCCGAGAGGAGTGAATGTTCTTCTTGCTTTGTTTCTCCAATCAGCGTCCGGCCTGGGTCTATTCTGGTTTCGGTAAGGTTTAGGGGTTGGGTATGTGTTTTGGGTATGGTACACATTGTGTGGAGCTTGAGCTCTCCACACGTGGGGTGGTGGTGGTGGATAAGCTTGGGTTTGAGGGTGATGGTAATGTGGTACAGTCGGTGGGTATGGTGGTGGTGGTGGGTTATATGGGCTTGGTGCATTGTAGGGATTTGGCGGGTAAGATGGTGGTGGTGGATTATATGGGGTTGACGGGCTTGGTGGGTGTTGGCGGTAAGGTCTGGGTGGGTTATAATGTGGGTTGCGACTCCAGGGCCTGCTTTCAACGGTTGCCACTTCTTCTTTCTTCTTCTTTCCCATCACTCCTCCGCTTCCACTCTGTATAGCTTGATTAGTGGCTTTGATAGCCGAAAAACTCATAATCTTGTTTGTCTTCAAACCCTCTTCTACAAAACTTCCCATTTTCACAACTTCGTTGAAACTTTTCCCGATTGCAGACACTAGATGGCCGTAGTACGTTGGCTCCAAAGCTTGCAAAAAACAGTCCACCATCTCACCTTCTTTCATTGGCGGATCCACTCTAGCGGCCTGTTCCCTCCATCTAAAACCGTATTCTCTAAAGCTCTCTCCTGGCTTTTTCTCCAGCTTGGTAAGGGATAACCTGTCGGGTATGATCTCCAAATTGTACTGAAAGTGACTAGCGAAAGCTTGCGCTAAGTCATCCCAAACGAACCATCTTGTGTGGTCCTGTCGGGTATACCATTCCAGGGCTGATCCGCTTAGACTTTGGCTGAAGTACGCCATCAACAATTCATCTCTTCCTCCCGCGCCTCTCATCTTGCTACAATATCCTCTCAGATGAGCTACCGGATCCCCATGTCCGTCGTACATGTCGAACTTTGGCAACTTGAAACCCGCAGGAAGTTGCACCTCGGGGAACAAACACAGGTCTTTGTAGGCTACACTTACTTGCCCTCCTAGCCCTTGCATGTTGCGGAAAGCATTCTCAAGACTTTTGACTTTCCGAGCCATCTCTTCCTGCCCGGCACTAGCTTCTATCATGGGAGCGTGAGACTCGTGTTGTCTGAAAGTCGGCTCCGGAGGGTAGTAGTGAGAATCCTGGATGTGAAACATTGGTTCGCTAGAGGATTTGTGGATAACAGCGGGCGGAGGTGCCACATATACAGGAGCAACTTGTGGAACCTGAGGTGGTGTTTGCTTGGCTGGAGGTGGTGGCATTTGGGAGGTGGAAGCATAGTAGTGAGGGTAATCGGGGTAGGTGGATGATGAGTTCAGTGTTGGTGGCTCGGGGTTAGGATTGGCTGGAGGGACATATGCAGGGTTAGCAGGGTAGGCTGGTAGTGGTTGACCTCTCGACCAGGCCTGGTACATTTCAGCCATCTGTTGTCTTAACTTGTACATTTCTTCTTTCATCCCGGCCACATCCACGATCTCTTCTTCGTGAGCGGGGTCTACAATGGTTGCCTCGATCTCCTGGGATACAGCCTTTGTCATCTTTTTGGATCTGGTGTTGTATGAGTGGGTAGCCAGTATGCCAGTTGCCTAGAAAATCTGGACTCACAAACATCAACACTTGTTAGTTGTTAGCGCATGAATAAGATGAAACGACTTTAAAAACAAACACATTTGCTCGAGTCGTTATGCATCATCCCGGCTGTTGCTCACTTCAATCATCATTTCTCTTTTTCCGCTCTTTTGTTTCTTTCTTTCTTTTTTCTTTTCTTTTCTTTTTTGCTTTTTTTTTTCTCTTTTCTTGCTTTTCTCTCTCTCTCTCTCTCTCTTTTTTTCTTTTCTTGCTTTTCTTTCTTTTATTGCTTTTTCTTTGCCGTTTTCATAATCACGCTCCTATTTATTTGCCTAGCGGATATGAAGGAAATGACATAAAGTAAAAGAATTGGTAACAACACTTTGTTTTCTCATTGATAATTCAAAACCTTGATTACAAAGCGATGTTTAAGAAAAAGAAAAATAAAATAAAAGACGATGCATGACCTAAGAGTACATTAATGCACCTAGTGCCCGCGAGGCATCGTTCGGCCTTGCCGCGGGCCTATATGCTAAACCCCTTTGAAGCCTATCCAGGTCGGCCATGACTTGTTGTACAAAATACTTCACTGCAGAAACAAAAGTCCTTCGAGTCATATCTTCACAAAGCTGAGTCTTTCGGGTGATGTACTGGGCGATACGAACAATCTTTTCTCTGATGACCCCTTTTTCTTGCAATAGACGGCTTATTTGCTGATTGCGAGCGTCCAAGACATGTCGGTTGTCCTTTTGCACCTGTTGTAGCTCCAATTTTAATCTAGCCATGGTCGTGTAGCAATATTCTCTTTCTTCCTCAAGATCTTTGATAATCTTGTTGCTCTTGGCCGTGGTTGAGATTATTTTCTTTCTAAGCTGAGCTATTTCAACATCATGCTTGCCTTGTAGCCGCTGGACAAACTTGGCTCTTTCCTCGGCGTCTTTGTCCATTTGCTTCCGAGCCTTGGCTAACTCTTTTTCAGCTACGTCCAAATCAAAGTTGTAGTCATTCACTTTCCGCCGGAGAATCTCAATTAACTTTTCATCCCGGGCTGAACGGACTGGAGTCTCGGATGCAATTTTCATTTGAGCTATTTGAGCCTTCAACATATCATTTTCTTTTTTCAGCTGTTTCTTTTCCCCTTCATCGGATGTTGCTTGTAAGCCGCTTTCGAAATGAAGATTTCTCAGTTTATCTTCTAACAGACTGATTTTGGCTTTATATTCCTTTTCCTTGGCCGCCCATCTCAGATTTTCCTCGGATTGCTCTATCAGGTCTTGCAAGTGAGGTCTCTTTGAAAGACGTTCGTGTTCAACCCCTCGTCGGTACCACGTGGAGTACCCAGGTGATATCTCCCCCTTTGCTCTATTCGGCACACAAGTATCAATCTTCAAATTTTGGCACTCGTTCCAGATTTGCCGGATTTTTGCTTCCGGGAATTGCCCGTCCGGACCAATCTCCACGGCTTGCACACTGAGATCCCCATCTCTCGGAATAATCTGACACCGACCCAACTGTCGCAAGGCTCTGTAGGGTGCATAAGGTTGTATACTCTTCAAACCCATGATCAAAAATGGCGATCCCTCTGTTGGCATATAAATCACCTCGTCAAGAGGTAACCAGTCATACGTCCAATCAATTTGACCGTCAATTAGTGATCGAAGATACACAATCCAGCCTTGGACTCCCTCGGGCAACTTTACTTCTTTTGTCCTTGCATTGAACTCTTCCAAATATGTCCGATCGGCCGAACCATAGCTCGAGAATGAAGGGTGGTGACACAGATGCTCGATTAGCCAAATTTGCAAGATCAAGTTACACCCCTCGAAGAAAGTAGCCCCTGCTTTGCAGGCAGTCAGAGCACGATAAATATCCGCAACAATCATCGGGGCCAGAGTACAGTTTTCTTGTACTATCAGTGTGGTAGCTACCCCGGCGACTTTTATATTGATATGTCCATCTTTCCTCGAGAATACAACAACTCCAAGAAATGCCACCAAAAATGCGAACCTCCGGTGTTCTTCCCATTTCGCCCGGTTGGACTTGCAACATAGCTTGTTGGTAGGATCATTGAAACCCCCGACGTGTCCAAACCTATTATAGATGAAGCTTAAAGAACAAAATCCGTCGGCCAGATCTTCATTATGAACATTCCGGGCAATTTTCAAAGAGTCGAGGAAACGATGTACCGTCACCATTCTCGGAGATACCGGGTATTTTCCTTTCAGCGGAACCTCGGTCTTCCCAATGTAGAAGGCAATCTCCTCTAAAGTAGGGGTAAGCTCAAAATCTGGGAAATGAAATACGTTGTGTGCCGAATCCCAAAACGAGACCAACGCTCTAATTACATCACCTCGAGGAACTATCTCGAGTAACCCCGTAAGGCCCTTCAAGTACTTTTTGACCCAGTCTTGACCATCGGATCCCATGTCCTGCCACCATAACCTCAGCTCAAAAGGGATTTTATTTAGGGAAAATTGTTCATTCATCATCATGCTCGTCCTGCACATTTATTAAGGTGATTTTATTTAGAAAAGGAAAAATCTTTTTTCGATGCAAGTTTTCAATTTTGAATGAAAGAAAAGGAAAATAACTTTTCGAAGTGGCTATTTTTGCAAAAACAGCCTTCCGTCATCCTTTCGGAACATTCGGCCATTTCCAAAAATAGCAATCACCTCGATTATTTGAAAAGCAAATCTTTTTGGTCTTTTTCTAAAAGTGTGGTTGGACCCGTTTAAGGGTTGCCTACGTATCCCACCTAATGGCGAGAATCAAACCTGCGTAGTTCGGTCAGATTATTTGACCAGTTATTTCAAAAAAAATGTTCCACCTATTTTTTTCAAATTTTCTAATTTTCCATGTACCTATTTTTCTACAAATCATTATTTTCCTCTCTCTTTTTTTTTTCCTTTTCAACAATTTTTCCAATCTCGGGATTTTCGCCGGTCCGCATAACGATCAAGGACAATAAAATACAACACATAGCATGCTCGGTCTTTTTAATACCGGGTCACTTGTCCTAGACGGACCCAACCCCCGTGTTGAGTCCCCTAAGTCAAATATGATGCAAATAATCGTCCTAGACCTATGTTCAAAATCTTATGGTTTCATGGATTGCTAGACCGTGTACCCGAGCGGACAACTCGAATCGAGGAGGGGCTACGTACCGGTGACCCGCGGAGTCAATCGGCTTTGTAACTTATCCGGCCTCTATTTTCTTAATTTAAGGTGACATTTAACAGAAAGGGGAGTCTCAACCAGTAAGCACATCCCCGGGGGAGAAGAGAGAAGGGTTTTCGGCACAGTTTTATATATACAGTTCACATAATATCAAAAGCGATAAAGCACATAGCATGTTGTTCAAATCACATAATAAAGTCAAATAAAAACGCGAACGGCAGTTCTAATGAGCTCGAATTCTTAAACCCTGAAATCGAAATTCAAGGTTGGATCCCCAGCAGAGTCGCCAGAGCTGTCACACCTCCCTTTTTACTACCTCAACATGCGTAAGGAGTATAAATACACTTGTAGGGTATACCCCGACGCTCAATTACCCGAGACGGATAAAATAACGTAAGGGAAGGAGTTTTTCCAATTTAAGGACAATCGGTTCGGGATTTATTAGAGATTAATCAGAGTCGCCACTTGGGAATGACAATGGTGTCCCAAGTCACCGGTTAATCCCGAATCCGAGGAATTTTGACTCTTAAAATGTCCGCGAAGCAGAGGTCCGGATAAGGAACTCTATTAACCCGGGAGAAGGTGTTAGGCACTCCCGGATTCCGTGGTTTTAGCACGGTCGCTCCACTCTGTCGTTCTTGACTCTTGTTTGACTTAATTATAGTTTTAAACAACACAATGTGCTTTTTTACGTTTAATATCATTTTTTAGGAATTTGCGACATCGCGGAAACACGCCTCGAGTCATACCGCAGCCAGTACGCCTATGACTTTTGGAGTATTTCGGCTTTGCCGAGATTTGGATTTGAGTCGCACCAAGTGCACACTCGTTCATAAGAAAGTATATTAAAATCGTGCCCTGAAATAATGTCTATCGGCTTTTAAATCTTTTGGGAGAAGCTATGGAATTAGCTATTAGCTTTCCCGGGTCTATTTGTGTTATATCATTACTAAATGGGGGCCCCGGTGTTATTCGGGTGAGGCTCGTCCCAAATTATTTATTAAAGGATACTAACATTTGGCTAAGTTTTCTATATTTGTTTTTACCTTAATCGTAATACTAACACTATAATAATCCAAGCCCGTTGAGTTTTTACCAATTAATTGGGCCTGGTTCTTCAGCCTTGTACTGGATGTGATTAAGCAGAATTCAGATCTTTATTCGGGCAGCCTAATCGAATGATACTATAGTTCAGGCCCACGTATGTTTTGGGCCCAAACCAGAATGTAAATAACAATAATATGACATAAAATTCATAACGGAAAAAGTGCTCAGCATTTAAAACAAAGAGTCAAACCATTTTTATTATTGATAAGGAAATTTGTACACAAAGCAATAAGCAATGAAGACATAACCAATTATGATTACTAATTCTAAGAAGTCCGATTAAATAAGAAAACCTGAAAATGATTAAACTGATTAACTACAACTATAAACTAACTGACTACTTCGTGTGATTTCAACACCAATTTCATTTGCAACTTTTACTTAATATTATCCCCAATTCTTCTTTTCTATAGCCTACTGATTAATCCTATGAATTAAACTCATGCATATGTATATACAATTACGGACTCTAATATGACTTAACCCGGATATTACTTTTGAACTTAATCTCAGATATTACTTCATGTATACGATCAAACACTGACATTAACACTAATCGAATTCACTTAATACTATCAAGCCAATCGCATTCTGCCTTATCCGATAGTTTCTTTTCCTTAACTAATTTTAAATCGACTAATTAATGAAATGAATTAACTAAGTGATCATGATTGTTATCTACTCATGTGATAGCCATTTGACTTGTTTTAGGAATTTTACCTAATTAACTAAGTGATTTATACTACATTACCGCTATACTACTACTATTACATTGTTTCTCTTCTTGTTCTTCAGCTACTACACTATTGTAGATCTAAGCTACTAGACAATAATACCAATGAATTACAAATCCAATTCGATATATAGACTAAACAGAGTCTTCATTCAATCAATCTCGGGATTACAGCTTCAAGTAGAGAGTGGTGTACCTGAATAACAAATGAAGGTCCAATGAGTCTAGGGGATAAGCAGGTAAATACAACAAAGAGTCAACAAGGCAATGCAACAGTGGAGGAGTTGAATATCAACGAGCCAAACAACACAACAACAACAGGTGCGTATCAACAATATAACAGAAGAACCCAATCCAATTTCGAGCAGAAGAACACGGCAGAAAACCAATGGAAACCAGTGAATTCTACTGAGAAGTTCCAGAAAAATCCTACTGTTCTATTGCTCTTTTATCTCTCGATGAATTTCAGCCTAAGTGTTTTCAGATTATTCTCAGAATTTCCAAATGTATTTTCTCAGATTGTTCTACCAGTCGAGTCCCCTTTTTTCAACCCCTTTTTGAGATATTTATAGCTAACCTTTTAGGGCTGAATACTTGGGGAGGAAGTAATGGGATTAATCCCACTTCCCCCCTCCTAAAATTACCTATTCTACACTTTAGTCCCATTTTCAGTTACTAAAACCCTTCCAGCATGTGCTGGAAGGTTCCAAAAGATTCCTTTTAGGGCCTTTTACTAGTATAACCTTAGGGGTTTGAGATTTTTACAGATTTCCCATTTTTAAGAGACCATTATACCCCTAAATCTCTGCAAAATTGCAGAAATCAGGAGCATGAATGTCCCTATTACCCTCCTAAGTTCTTACTAGTTACTATTTTACCTTTTCAATACCCAATTGTGCCCCTAAGAGCATTGCTGATTTACTAACTTACCTAGGGCAGATTTCAGCTTGATTTGAACCTATTTAACTAATAGCCAGCCCTGGTATTAGTATTTAAGGGCTGGCCAGATTTATTTCTAAGAACTATTTCAATTTTAGCCACTTTTAAGTTAATTCAGTCAATTAAGACCCATTTATTCCTAATTAAAGCTACTTGCAGGCATAGCCTGTTTTGTTATTATGCTTAACCTATTTAAAAGTTAGCCAGTCTCAAGTTGAGACTTAGCTTGGGCTATCAAAGCCACATACTGGACAACTGGGCCCAAAACCTTTACAGGTTTGGCCACTTTGCTGTTCAGGGCTCAATATAGAGCCTGGGCTAGTCTGCATTTGCAGACATAGCCCTTTGCACAACCAGCCACTGTTTTAAGGTGGACTGTGTGTTAGGGCTCACAGAATTGGTCAACCCTTTGCAAGGTTGACCATTCTTAGGCCAATTATTAAACCTATAGCCTAATTATGATCATTTTCAGTTTCAGTCCTATTTCAAAACTAACCACTTTCATGGAACTAGTACTAACAGCTATAACCAATCTTCCTAAGCATAATAGACATTAGCAGTGTTCACACTTAACATGTAACTATTGCAAACTTAGCCATTTTAACATACAATTGCACACATAACCACATAAAGCCAAATAATGTTCATTGATTAATTAAAACTCAGAAAAGGGGTTTGATAGTGTTGAACCTCAACTAATCAACTCACATAACTTAAACTCATGTAGCAACATGTCAATTAACATCAATCAGGCATAGTCACAATCATTTCATGCTAGATGGCATACTGGAAAACTAAACCTTCACAAAACAGTCAACAGATTCAACTGGTCATAAACCCAATGGACTTTAGCCACATAACATAAACATGGTAATCAGAATTTACTTTCAAGCACCAACCTTAGCTTGATATATACATGTGAAAAGTGAGGATGGGGAACAAGAAAGCCATGAAGAAGCAAAGAACAACATTCCTAATCCTAGCACAAATGCATGACAAATGAGATGAAGATGATGACAAGAAGAGCATGGAGAAACAGTGACAAAGAAACAAGAAAAATCAGCCAGGATACTTTAAAGACAACTTAATGTAATGATGAGAAAAGAATGAAGTTAAGCTACTATCCAAACTATGCATTCATGACAATGGGAGAAAGTTGGACTGTAAGAACTAAACAGACTATAATATCTACCAGGTGAAGAAACAAAAGGAATTCAAAGTGACTCTTATGACTTAACATGATTGGTGGCAAACAATTGTAAAGATGGATAAGATGAAAAAGAAGCCTGATTCTTTCATATATCATTAAAGCGAAAGGCAATAAAAATGGCCACAGTAACTTGAACTTAAGATATAGATCAGTGACTCACAACTCATCAATTAAAATGACAGGGGAAAGATGAAATTTTTGAACTTATAGCAGAGAACCATAAAAACAGGACAATCAACAGATAAAAATCCCATTATTAACAGGCTCAGAAGAAACAGGCAAAGAACCCCCTATAATTAATCACTAAAGAAACATGCAAGAGATATAGAATAAAAGAAGACATAATTATATAAGAATCTTATATCTAACATGCGAAGCACAAAACAAGAGAAACATATATGAAAGCAAAGAAATAGAGGCAATATGACTAACACAGGATCTCAAAACAGAAGAAATAATCATAATGATAAACAAGCGACAGACATTAACTAAAACACAGAAGGAGAGGAAATGCTTAACATGAGAAAATAAACAGAAAAGTCTTAGGCTAGCATGTGAAACAACTAATCAGAATAGCAGGGTCAACAATTAACAAAGTAAAGCAACAAAGAGATGTGAACTTCAGAACTACGGGGAACATAATCAAACAGCAAACAATTAAAGAATGCAAACTTAAAAATCAGAAAGGACAAGAAAACATGCTAAACACAGAAATCAATCAGGATCAAAACATGTAAGAAATAACAGACAATCCTATTAAACTAAAGAAGACTAAAGGATGGGGGACTTAGCTTGCGGGGCCGGTCCCCCGAGCTTCCTAACTCTTTTCTTTTCCTTTTCATTCCCTCAGACTCTCAGACTCTTTTTATTCCTTCTTTTCTTTTTCTTATTCTTTTCCAGATCTCTTTTTTTTGATTTTCCTTTTCTGTTTCTTCTTTTCAAGGCCTAAAGGTGAAGCCTTTTGAGGTTTGAGTTACAGGGGGTGTTTTAGGAGGTGTAAAAGATGAGGTCTTGATTGGGGTTCGAACTTGGGGTCGCCGGAGTTAGGGTTCCGACGACCCTTTTTGGGATATTCGAGAAGTTCAAGGGACTTTCGAGGGGAGCCATTGGTATGGGTGGATAGATCATGAAGAGAGGAAGAGATCGGCATTAGTTTTAGGTGGTTCTCCATACTTTGGTGGTCACCGGTGTAACTCCGGTGACCGGGGTTTTGAAAAGCAGGGTGTTTTTTTTTTTGGGGTTTTTGGGTAAAGAAGACGGAGGAGAAGAAGATGAGATGAAAGGGAGTGACAAGAAGAGCCGGCGACCACCGTGAAAGGTGGTGGCCGCCATGGCCGCCTAGGGCTTCTGTGATGAAGACGAGAGAGAGAAGGGAGGGGTGAAGGGCGGCTAGGTTAAGATTTTGGCAAAAATGCCAACCATTCTCGGACATAAGCCTTATATAGGCCACATATACGAGATAATCTCGACCGTTCATTGAAGGAGATCAACGGCTGAGGACGGGCGTTACTAAAACGCCGTCGTTCCGCCGCTTATGAGACCAAAGTGTTTGGCCGTTGGATTAAATCACACAGACGGCCAAGATCAAATCTCCCACAATTAATTAAACTCATAATTCCACTAAATATCCCAGCCGTTAGATCAATGAAGTTGGACGGCTGGGATCAAATCAATTAAAAGCCTGGACCGGGTCTGCTTTGGGCTCAAGGACTGGGCCAACGATTTGGACCACAATTGGCCCAGATTCAATTACACAACCCATTTTTTTGTATTTTTCGATTTTAATCAATTTTTATGTACTTTTCTTTTATATTTTTTTTTCTTTTTCTTTTATGAAAAATTATAAATCCTAATCTACTAATTACTCTAATTTTCTAATATTTTTTGCAATTTTTCTGCTATTTTTCCTTTATTTTCTCCTATTTAAGCTATTTTGCTAATTTTCTAATTAACTAAACTAACAAACTAATTACTACTATTTTTTTGATTTTTTCTAATTTTTACTTATTCAAACACACAAAAATATAACTAATTTCAAGCAAAGCAAGTAATTGCACTCAAAAATATGTTTATTTTAATTTTGGAATTATTTGCCTAGTGCAAAAATCATGTGCTCACAGACGGGCTTGGTGGGTGTTGGCGGTAAGGTCTGGGTGGGTTATAATGTGGGTTGCGACTCCAGGGCCTGCTTTCAACGGTTGCCACTTCTTCTTTCTTCTTCTTTCCCATCACTCCTCCGCTTCCACTCTGTATAGCTTGATTTGTGGCTTTGATAGCCGAAAAACTCATAATCTTGTTTGTCTTCAAACCCTCTTCTACAAAACTTCCCATTTTCACAACTTCGTTGAAACTCTTTCCAATTGCTGACACTAGATGGCCGTAGTATGTTGGATCCAAAGCTTGCAGAAAACAATCCACCATCTCTCCCTCTTTCATCGGTGGATCCACTCTAGCGGCTTGTTCCCCCCATCTAAAACCGTATTCTCTAAAGCTCTCTCCTGGCTTTTTCTCCAGCTTGGTAAGGGATAACCTGTCGGGTATGATCTCCAGATTGTACTGAAAATGACTAGCGAAAGCTTGCGCTAAGTCATCCCAAACGAACCATCTTGTATGGTCCTGTCGAGTATACCATTCCAGAGCCGATCCACTCAAACTTTGGCTAAAGTACGCCATCAACAATTCATCTCTACCTCCCGCGCCTCTCATCTTACTACAGTATCCTCTTAGATGAGCTACAGGATCCCCGTGTCCGTTGTACATGTCGAACTTGGGCAACTTAAATCCTGCAGGAAGCTGCACCTCGGGGAACAAACACAGGTCTTTGTAGGCTACACTTACTTGCCCTCCCAGCCCTTGCATATTGCGGAAAGCGTTCTCAAGACTCTTCACCTTTCGAGCCATCTCCTCCTGCCCGGCACTGGCTTCTATCATGGGAGCGTGAGACTCGTGTTGTCTGAAAGTAGGCTCCGGGGGGGTAGTAGTGAGAATCCTGGATATGGAACATCGGTTCACTAGAAGACTTGTGGATGACAGCGGGCGGAGGTGCCACATATACAGGAGCAACTTGTGGAACCTGAGGTGGTGTTTGCTTGGCTGGAGGTGGTGGTATTTGGGAGGTGGAAGCATAGTAGTGAGGGTAATCGGGGTAGGTGGAGGATGAGTTCAATGTTGGTGGCTCGGGGTTAGGATTGGTTGGAGGGACATATGCAGGGTTAGCAGGGTAGGCTGGTAGTGGTTGACCTCTCGACCAAGCCTGGTACATTTCAGCCATCTGCTGTCTTAACTTGTACATTTCTTCTTTCATCCCTGCCACATCCACGATCTCTTCTTCGTGAGCAGGGTCTACAATGGTTGCCTCGATCTCCTGGGATACAGCCTTTGTCATCTTTTTGGATCTGGTGTTGTATGAGTGGGTAGCCAGTATGCCAGTTGCCTAGAAAATCTGGACTCACAAATATCAACACTTGTTAGTTGTTAGCGCATGAATAAGATGTAACGACTTTAAAACAAACACATTCGCTCGAGTCGTTATGCATCATCCCGGCCGCTGCTCACTTCAATCATCATTTTTCTTTTCCCGCTCTTTTGTTTTCTTTCTTTTCTCTTTTTCTTTTCTTTTTCTCTTTTGCTTTTTCTCTTTTCTTGCTTTTTCTTTTTTTTTTCTCTTTTTTTTTTTTCTTTTTCTTGCTTTTTCTTTCTCTTTTTTTTTTTCATTTTTATGATTACGTTCCTATTTATTTGCCTAGCGGATACAAAAGAAATGCCATAAAAAAGAATTGGTAACAACACTTTGTTTTCTCATTGATAATTCAAAACCTTGGTTACAAAGTGATGTTTTAAGAAAAGGAAAAATAAAAGATGATGCATGACCTAAGAGTACATTAATGCACCTAATGCCCGCGAGGCATCGTTCGGCCTTGCCGCGGGCCTATATGCTAAACCCCTTTGAAGCCTATCCAGGTCGGCCATGACTTGTTGTACAAAAAACTTCACTGCAGATACAAAAGTCCTCCGAGTCATATCTTCACAAAGCTGAGTCTTTCGGGTGATATACTGGGCGATGCGAACAATCTTTTCCCTGATGACCCCTTTTTCTTGCAATAGACGGCTTATTTGCTGATTGCGAGCATCCAAGACATGTTGGTTGTCCCTTTGCACCTGTTGTAGCTCCAATTTTAATCTAGCCATGGTCGTGTAGCAATATTCTCTTTCTTCCTCAAGATCTTTGATAATCTTGTTGCTCTTGGCCGTAGCTGAGATTATTTTCTTTCTAAGCTGGACTATTTCAGCATCATGCTTGTCTTGCAGTTGTTGAACCAATTTGGCTCTCTTCTCAACATCTTTATCCATTTGCTTCCGAGCCATTACTAACTCTTTCTCCGCTTTATCCAAATCGAAGCTATAGTCATTTACCTTTCTCCGGAGAATCTCAATTAACTTTTCATCCCAAGCCGAGCGAATTGGGGTCTCGGATGCAATTTTCATTTGAGCCATTTGAGCTTTCAACATCTCATTTTCTTTCTTCAACCGCTTCTTCTCCACTTCATCGGATGCCGCTTGTAAACCGCTTTCGAAGTGAAGATTTCTGAGTTTATCCTCCAACAGACTAATTTTGGCCTTATATTCCTTTTCCTTGGCCGCCCATTTCAGATTTTCCTCGGACTGTTCCATTAGGTCCTGCAAGTGAGGTCTCTTTGAAAGACGTTCGTGCTCAACCCCTCGTCGGTACCATGTGGAGTACCCAGGTGATATCTCCCCCTTTGCTCTATTCGGCACACAAGTATCAATCTTCAAATTTTGGCACTCGTTCCAGATTTGCCGGATTTTTGCTTCCGGGAATTGCCCGTCTAGACCAATCTCCACAGCCTGCACACTGAGGTCTCCATCCCTCGGAATAATCTGACACCGCCCTAACTGTCGCAAAGCTCTGTATGGAGCATAAGGCTGTATACTCTTCAAACCCATGATCAAAAACGGCGATCCCTCCGTTGGCATGTATATCACCTCGTCAAGAGGTAACCAGTCATACGTCCAATCAATTTGACCGTCAGTTAGTGATCGAAGATACACAATCCAGCCTTGGACTCCCTCGGGCAACTTTATTTCTTTTGTCCTCGCATTGAACTCTTCCAAACATGTCCGATCGGCCGAACCATAGCTCGAGAAGGAAGGGTGGTGGCACAGATGCTCAATTAGCCAGATTTGCAAGATCAAGTTACACCCTTCGAAGAAAGTAGCCCCCGCTTTGCACGCAGTCAGAGCTCGATAGATATCCGCAACAATCATCGGGGCCAAGGTACAGTTTTCTTGTACTATCAGTGTGGTAGCTACCCCGGCGACTTTTATATTGATATGACCATCTTTCCTCGGGAACACAACAACTCCAAGAAATGCCACCAAAAATGCAAACCTCCGGTGTTCTTCCTATTTTGCCCGGTTGGACTTACAGCACAACTTGTTGGTTGGGTCGTTGAAACCCCCAACGTGTCCAAACCTATTGTAGATGAAGCTTAAAGAACAAAATCCGTCGGCCAAATCTTCATTATGAACATTCCGGGCAATTTTTAAAGAATCGAGGAAACGATGTACTGTCACCATCCTCGGAGATACCGGGTATTTTCCTTTCAAGCGGAACCTCGGTCTTCCCAATGTAAAAGGCAATCTCCTCCAAAGTAGGGGTAAGCTCAAAATCTGGGAAATGAAATACGTTGTGTGCCGAATCCCAAAACGAGACCAACGCTCTAATCACATCACCCCGAGGAACTATTTCGAGTAACCCCGTAAGGCCTTTCAAGTACTTTTTGACCCAGTCTTGACCATCGGATCCCATGTCCTGCCACCATAACCTCAGCTCCAAAGGGATTTTATTTAGGGAAAATTGTTCATTCATCATCGTGCTCGTCCTGCACATTTATTAAGGTGATTTTATTCAAAAAAGGAAAAATCTTTTTCAATGCAAGTTTTCAATTTTTGAATAAAAGAAAAATGAAAATGATTTTCGAAGTGGCCATTTTTGCAAAAACAGCCTTCCGTCGTCCTTTCGGAACATTCGGCCATTTCCAAAAATAGCAATCACCTCGATTATTTGAAAAATCTTTTTGGTCTTTTTCTAAAAGTGTGGTTGGACCAGTTTAAGGGTTGCCTACGTATCCCACCTAATGGCGAGAATCAAACCTGCGTAGTTCGGTCAGATTATTTGACCAATTATTTCAAAAATGTTCCACCTATTTTTTTTCAAATTTTCAAATTTTCCGGATACCTATTTTCTACAAATCATTATTTTCCTCTCTCTTTTTTTTCAACAATTTTTCCAATCTCGGGATTTTCGCCGGTCCGCATAACGATCAAGGACAATAAAATGCAACACATAGCATGCTCGGTCTTTTCAATACCGGGTCACCTGTCCTAGACGGACCCAACCCCTGTGTTGAGTCCCCTAAGTCAAATATGATGCAAATAATCGTCCTAGACCTATGTTCAAAATCTTACGGTTCCATGGATTGCTAGACCGTGTACCCGAGCGGACAACTCGAATCGAGGAGGGGGCTACGTACCGGTGACCCGCGGAGTCAATCGGCTTTGTAACTTATCCGGCCTCTGTTTTCTTAATTCAAGGTGACTTTAACAGAAAGGGGAGTCTCAACCAGTAAGCACATCCCCGGGGGAGAAGAGAGAAGGGTTTTCGGCACAATTTTATATACAGTCCACATAATATCAAAACGATAAAGCATATAGCATGTTATTCAAATCATATAATGAAGTCAAATAAAAAACGCGAACGGCAGTTCTAAGGAGCTCGAGTTCTTAAACCCTGAAGTCGAAATTCAGGGTTGGGTCCCCAGCAGAGTCGCCAGAGCTGTCACACCTCCCTTTTTACTACCCCGAACATGCGTAAGGTGTATAAATACACTTGTAGGGTATACCCCGACGCTCAATTACCCGAGACGGATAAAATAACGTAAGGGAAGGAGTTTTTCCAATTTAAGGACAATCGGTTCGGGATATATTTAGAGATTATTTAGAGTCGCCACTTGGGAATGACAATGGTGTCCCAAGTCACCGGTTAATCCCGAATCCGAGGAATTTTGACTCTTATGAATGTCTGCGAAGCAGAGGTCCGGATAAGGAACTCTGTTAACCCGGGAGAAGGTGTTAGGCACTCCCGGATTCCGTGGTTTTAGCACGGTCGCTCCACTGTCGTTTTTGACTTTTGTTTGACTCAGTTATAGATTTTAACAACATAATGTGCTTTTGCGTTAAATATTATTTTTAGGAATTTGCGACATCGCGGAAACACGCCTCGAGTCATACCGCAACCAGTACGCCTATGACTTTTGGAGTATTTCGACTTTGCCGAGATTTGGATTTGAGTCGCACCAAGTGCACACTCGTTCACGGGAAGGTATATTAAAATCGTGCCTTAAAGTAACGTCTATCGGCTTTTAAATCTTTTGGGAGAAGCTATGGAATCAGCTATTAGCTTTCCCGGGTCTATTTTGTATTATATCATTACTAAATGGGGGCCCCGGTGTTATTCGGGCGAGGCTCGTCCCAATTTTCGTTAAAGGATTCAATACTTGTATTTATCTACGTTTTCTACATTTGTTCTTTCCTTAATCGTATTTCTAACACTATAATAATCCAGGCCCGTCGAATTTTTATTACTTATTGGGCCTGGTCTTCTTTTCGTTTTGCTTAGCATGGATCAGCATTGGTCCAGGCCTTTAAGGCCCAGGCAGTCTCCAGGTTGTTTTGGGCTTAAGCTTGAGGCTTTGATATAATTCATGCCGTAGGGTTAAGATAGTTTATATAACAGATTGAAATAATTAAAATCAGAAACGCAAGCAGAATAGAATGAACTCAAAATGTTTTATTCATTAAAGAGAAATCAATACACAACCTATTGAATCGATTATCTATTACAACTCAGACTAGAGCTAAAGGCTATTTATGATCTCAACCTTTGTTAACAAGTTGATACTAACATTAACAGATTCTAAAAGAGAGCAATTCAATTATTCCAGAAGTTCATAGATTAATTAAACTAATTATCTACAAATGACCAAAATTAAGTAATTAACCTATACATGACAGTGCTTAATCGACCCAATTACTTGCTAATATCAACTGAGTTATCCAAGACTGTATGATCTATTCATATGTACACAAATGTATCATCGATTCTAATTTAACTTAGCTTATGCCATGAACCCCAGTCGCAAATGAGTTACTACCTCTTCTGCCTATTCTCTCTTTTGAACCTATTATATCACTTTACAGCCATGTTCGAGCACCAATTAACACCAAAGCTGAAACCGTTTTAACATCATTGCCTATTTTACTTCTTATCTTTTAAACTTGTTCAAACACTAAATTAATTGATGGAACAGATTAACTAAATGAGCTTCGTATTACTAATCCATGCAAATGAATTGGTGAGTCCTAGTTTTAAAAGTATTTCTATTTAACTAAGTGGTGAAGGATTTACGCCATGCTACTATTACACTACTGATTTCTTCATGAAATTCGTTAGCAGATTATTAACATTGCAAGTATTAACTTATGTTTTAAGTTTTCCTAATTAATCTAAGTGACAGGCTATCTACACTATATTATTACTATACTACTGCTAGTACTACATTATTACGGTGTTTTTGTGTTCACTGTCTGTTTTTCAACTACTAAATACTACTACAATTAAGATATAAATTAAAGAATACAAAATAACAGGACGAGCTAAAACAGGGACTTCATTCCATTAATGCATCTCAACAATACAGCTTCATTGAACAAGGTGTGTACCTGATTCAGCAAAAGACCCAATGAGTTCTAAGGGGAGAGGAGCAAATAAGTATAGCAGATTTCGAACAAGGCAATGCAACAGTAGAGTGGAGATCCAAATGGGTAGAACAACACAGCAACACAGCAACAAGGAAACCCAGAAATTAACAAGCTAATGAACCCAGCAATCAGCAAAAATCAGCAGACTCTCACTCGAAAATACCAGAAAATCTTATTACTCTATTGCTATTTTTATCTCTCAATGCTTTTGTATGAATTTCAGCTTAAGTGTTTTTAGATCATTCTCTAATGGAACCCCAAATATTAGCTCAGATTGTTCTCTAGTGGAATCCCCCTCTTCAGCCCCTTTTAAGGTGTATTTATAGCTAACCTTTAGGGCTGAATACTTGGGGAGGAAGTAATGGGATTAATCCCACTTCCCCCTCCTAAAATTACCTATTCTACACTTTAGTCCCATTTTCAGTTACTAAAACCCTTCCAGCATGTGCTGGAAGGTTCCAAAAGATTCCTTTTAGGGCCTTTTACTAGTATGACCTTAGGGGTTAAAGATTTTTACAGATTTCCCATTTTTAGGAGACCATTATACCCTAAATCTCTGCAAAATTGCAGAAATCGGGAGCATGAATGTCCCTATTACCCTCCTAAGTTCTTACTAGTTACTATTTTACCTTTTTAATACCCAATTATGCCCCTAAGGGCACTGCTGATTTACTAGCTTGCCTAGGGCAGATTTTCAACTTGTTTTGAACTATTTAACTAATAGCCAGCCCTAGCATTAGTATTTAAGGGCTGGCCAGTTTCATTTTTAAGAACTATTTCAAAATTAGCCATTTTTAAGTTAATTCCAGTCAATTAAGACCCATTTATTCCTAATTAAAGCTACTTGCAGGCATAGCCTCTTTTATTGTTATGATTAACCTATTTAAAAGTTAGCCAGTCTCAAGTTGAGACTTAGCTTGGGCTATTAAAGCCATATACTGAACAGCTGGGCCCAAAACCTTTACAGGTTTGGCCACTTTGTTGTTCAGGGCTCAATATAGAGCCTGGGCTAGTCTGCATTTGCAGACATAGCCCCTTTGCACAACCAGCCACTGTTTAACAGTGAGCTGTGTGTTAGGGCTCACAGAATTGGTCAACCTTTTGCAAGGTTAACCATTCTTAGGCCAATTATTAAACTTATAACCTAATTATGTTCATTTTCAGTTTATACCTATTTAAAAACTAACCACTTATAGAACCTAGAACTACAGCTATAACCAATCCTCCTAAAGTATGAAAGGCATTTAACAGTATTCATACTAACAATAAACCTGATGCAAATTCAGTCATTTTGACATTCAAATACTCATATAGTCATATGAAACCAAGCAATGTTTATCAATCAATTAAAACTCAGAAGGCAGGTTTGATAATGATGAATCTTAATTAATCAACTTTTATGACTCAATTTCATATACCAAAGTGTTAAATGACATCAAGCAGACCCAATTGCAACCAATTCATGCTAGATGATTCATTGAAAGACCCAAAGCATACTCAAGATTCATGAACATATAGGTACTAAATTCAATTCTCACCAACAGTTAAACTTAAACATATCTTGATCAGACATGAGAATCAATGGTCAATCTTAGAACCAGGCTAATGTAGGGAAGGGGAAATACCAAGATCATGAAAAATCCTAATTGAGAATTAAACACTTAAACCAGTACATGAACTAGACATGCTTGATAACAAAACTAGCCCCTGAAAGCTAGAAAGAAACTCAGTTCTATGAATTGTTACAGTCAAAGGCAACAAGAGTGGTCATAATAACTTAAGCCTGATTTCAAACATAAGACAAAGATCAAAGGTCATGCTTTTGCCATGAATCAGCACTCAATAGTTAAAATGACACAAAAGGATGAACTTCTCAATCTTAGAGCAAAAAGCCATGTGATCAAATAAGGCATATAACAGATAGAGTCCTATCACTAACAGGCCCAAAAGAACACAGGGACACATAGGAGATGAACCAGTTGGGAAATCAGTGTGGTCACAGAGAAATAGACAAAGACTACAGCATGAGAAGGTAAGCAGAAAGGGTCCTAGACTAACATGAGAAGCACAGGACAGAAATGAAAATCATAAAACCAACATAAGCCCTATGACTAACATGTTCAAAGGAACTATTCCAGAATTTAAAGAAGAAACAGGTTAATAGATGAGGATATACAGGATCCTGGATTAGCATGTGAAGCTCAAACTAAGAACCTACAGGATAGAAAGAAAACATGCTGAGAGATTCAAAACAAGAGAAACATATATGAAAGCAAAGAAACAGAGACAATATGACTAACACAGGATCTCAAAACAGAAGAAATGATCATAATGATAAACAAGCAACAGACATTAACTAAAACACAGAAAGAGAGGAAATGCTTAGCATGAGAAAATAAACAGAAAAGTCTTAGGCTAGCATGTGAAACAACTAATCAGAATAGCAGGGTCAACAATTAACAAAGTAAAACATCAAAGAGATGTGAACTTCAGAACTACGGGGAACATAATCAAACAGCAAACAACTCACGAATGCAAACTTAAGAAATCAGAAAGGACAAGAAAACATGCTAAACACAGAAATCATAGAAGTCAGGATCAAAACATGCAAGAAATAACAGACATCCTAATAAACTAAAGAAAATTAAAGGGTGGGGAACTTAGCTTGCGGGGCCGGTCCCCCGAGCTTCCTATCCTCTTTCCTTTTCCTTTTCATTCTCTCAGACTCTCAGGCTCTTTTTATTCCTTCTTTTCTTTTTCTCATTCTTTTCCAGATCTTTTTCTTTGATTTTTCTCTGATTTTTCTTTTAGGCTCGAAAGGGGGAGCCTTTTTTGATTTTAACTTGAAGAGAGGTGTTTGGGTGAGGGTAAAGATGAGGTCTTGACTGAGAGTTGAACTTGGGGTCGCCGGAGTTAGGGTTCCGACGACCTTCTTCGGGATATTCGAGAAGTTTGAGGGACATTCGAGGGGAACCATTGGTATGGGTGGGTAGATCTAGTGGAGATGAAGAGAATGGCATTGGTTTCAAGTGGGTTCTCATACTTTGGTGGTCACCGGCGAAGATTCCGGTGACCGGGACTTCGAAGAACAGGGGGTTTTCTGGGTTTTTTGGGTGTGCTATAGCATGAAGAAGAAGGAGAAGAAGATGAGGAAGATCAGAAGGGCCGGCGACCACCGTGGAAGGTGGTGGCCGCCATGGCCGCCTAGGGTTTCTGAGGTTTGAAGAAGGAGATGAAGACAGGGAGAAGAGAGGCGGCCGACTTTAGGGTTTGTGAGTGTGTAAAAATGGGCGGCCGCTTCAGACAAGGCCTATTTATAGGCAAAATATCCGAGATAATCCTAGCCGCTCGTTTGATGATGATCAACGGTTCGCAACAGGCGTTACTAAAACGCCGTCGTTCCGTCGCTTATGAGACCAAAGTCTTAGACCCTCGGATTAAATCACATGAACGGCTGAGATTAAATCTCAACAATTAATTAAGACTCCAATTTAATTAAATATCCCAGCCGTTAGATCAATGAGATTGGACGGCTGGGATCAAGTCAATTCAAAGCCTGGACCGGGTTTCCTTTGGGCCTAGGGACTGGGCTGTCCATTTGGACTCGCATTTGGCCCAGATTTATTACACAACCCATTTTTTTTGTATTTTTCGATTTTAATCAATTTTTATGTATTTTCTTTTTATACTTTTTTTTTCTTTTCTTTTATGAAAAATTATAAATCCTAATTTACTACCTACTCTAATTTCCTAGTATTTTTGGTAATTTTCTGTTATTTTTTCCTAATTTCTACTAATTAAGCTATTTTTACTAATTTTCTAATTAACTAAACTAACAAATTAATTACTACTATTTTTTGATTTTTCTAATTTCTTACTCATTCAAACACACAAAAAATATAACTAATTTCAAACAAAGCAAGTAATTGCACTCAAAAACATATTTATTTTAATTTTGAAATTTAAAGGCTTAGTGCAAAAATCATGTGCTCACAAAGGGCATAACAAAAGAACTTGCAAGAATGCGCCAAAAAAACTGATCATTATGTACTGGAATATTTTTTAGAAATAAATAGTAGTGAATTCAGTATTACTGAAAGCTAAAATGTAACAGTTTACCTTGTGAAAGAAAATTAGGCTTTCATGGTCTATGTTAGTTTGTATCTACATTTTAACTACAGAAAATTTGAATCTAACTTGTTTTTAAGATTGATTGTGTTATTTATTTTATTTACTATGTTAGAATGTAACTACAACTACAAGTAATTATCTGAAACAACATTTTAAGATGGTTTGGTTTAGTTTTTTGTTGAATCTGTTAGACTGCAACTACATTTTAACGACAGATAATTATATATAACTACATTTCAAATATAATTTTAGTGTTAATCTTTTAAAGGCTCAGTTAGCATGTAACTACAATTTAACGACAAAAAGTATTAGTTAACTACATTTTAACTACAATTTGCCTTTGCATACATAACTTAAAGGAAAATATATTCAGGTCACCTGTAGAAGTTATATATTTTTTTTACATTCAATAACAATTAAACTACAAATATATTATACTAAAGAGTATAAAGCATAGTAGTTTAATTGGAACTATAAACTACAATTAACTATGATGTATTTCATAAAAAGTATGTGAAGATAAATTGTAGGCAAGTATTATAAAATGAAATCAAAGTAGTTAACTTTAAACATATAAAGTATTGTAAATTCATAATCTGTAATATGTATTACAGATTAGTCAAAATAAACTAGTGTAAACAAGAAAGATAGCAAATTACCTACAGTTTTGTCAACTTAAACTACAAAAATAAAGACAACTACAATTAAACAGTCAACTAACAAGAGACTACTCTATCTCTTTCTTCTAATTACTCTAGTCCTCTCATTCTTTGCAGGTGCACCCTTCCTCCTTGCTAGCCTTCCTGTGACCTCGCTTTCACTTATCGACCCATCTTCTTGCTTCTTTGTTGCATAGTCCCAAAGTAGAGCTCCATAGCGTCTACGGTGTTGGTCGATATCAGAAAGGTCTTCTTTTGGGATTGCCAAATCTCCGAGGCTAACATACTCCGCAAATGCAGCCACAAAAACACCACAATCACTGCATAAAATAAATAAACTATAAAAATTTAACCCATTTATTATATAAATATATTTAAACGGATAGAAATAAAGGATAGGAAAATTACAGTGATCCTTCTTTTTGTTGTGGAATTTCCGTAACAAGCCACTGTATGGTAAGGGGGTCTGTGACAGATTTATCAATGTATGCCTTTGTTGTCTTGAAGTCGATGTCTTTGCGTTTCCCGTAGAAACCAGTGAAAAACAAATACAAAGGGATAATGGTTGAGAACTTATCAATTGTTGATTCAACAGACTTATGATGATGTGAAGCCACCATTGAATCATAAACATACAGTTGCTTGTCCGCTATGTCGAAAACAACCAACAACCAGTGAAAATTCTCCACTATATTGACAGGCATTATGACATAATCAACTAAATCCCAAGCAACATTGGCAAGAATTCTATAACCAAGAATATATTCTGCAACATCATCATATGGTTTGACAACCGAATACTTAAGTTCAGGTGGAGAATTAATGAACTTATCATAAGTTTGTTCAATCTTAGCCTTGAACAAACAATCGGTTATAGTGAATCTTGTGTTGTTGTTGGGGCCATATTTGCCTCTTTTTCTTAAATAATACATTATAACATCAAGGTGCTGCAAAAATTGAAACAAAATAGATTAAGCTACAAAATATCTACTATTATAAAGTATAGCTGCATTATACCTACAATTACACTACAATATAATTATAAACATAACTACAATTATACCTACAACTCAACTACAATTTCCTACAATGTAACTACAAAAATATGGTTAGTTATAAATACAGACTACATTATACCTACAATTACACTACAATAAATATGGGTATCTATATATAAAGTATAGCTACTAACCGTGTTATTAAGAAGTTGTGCAGGGTGAGCAAGTGCATAAAACCACTCCTTCTTATCCACCTTTTCACAACCAAGGTCTAACCAAGGTTTGATTTGGTTATCCTTTTTGGAGAAGTATTCCTTCCTCTTGAAATAAAAAGTAAATATAGAATTAAATATTTAAAGCTTAGCAATTTAAATGTGAAATTGTACAAAGATACTCACTTTTTTAAATATTTAAAGCCAACTTCTGCACTTTTTTTGCTGCTTTCTTCTTCTTTGCTAAAGATGAACTTGTGGATACCTTCGATTTTTTCGACAATGGCATTTTAGGGGCTTCTTCAACAAAATCATCATCTGAACACTTCTTTTTAGCCTTACGTTTGAGTTGCTTCGCGGATTGTTTAGAAACACCAACAGCATCAAAATCGTGCACTAACTTAGTTCTCATCTCCGCACGAAGTTGTCTGGGAGATGAAATTTTACTACTATCTACACTTGCATGTGTAGCTTTTACAGATTTTAGTGCTGATTTAGGTATTAAAACACCCAAATCAAAAGAAGGTATATCAGGTATTTTTGATTTTGGAGACAACTTTTTGGGGGTGTTTATCTTCTTCATAATTTGTGAATAAATTGATTTGAAACCGAAATGTGTAGAATATAAAAGAGGAAGAAGCTTCAAAAATCGTGGGTGTTTTTGAGTTCAGAAGAGTACATCGTGCAACAATAGTAAAAACGTGGGTGTGGGTTGTGGGGAGAAAGAGTAAAACGTGGGGGGTGTGGGTTTGGGTAGGAGAGAGAAGCGGGTAAAATTTAATTGATAAAATATTCCCTCCTAAATTAATGCCTACACTTACTACATCATTAATTAGTACATTAAATACAATTATGGTACAAAAATTATAATATGGTATGCTGAAATATAATTAACACTAAACTTATACATTGAAGGCAAAAACGTTTCAAATATGGAACATATTGGTAAAAATTTCATTAGATTACCCATGGCCGTCACAAATATTAACTTAGATATTAAAAATAAAGTCTCGCAGTTTGTTTTAGGCGCGTTATAATAAATTATCGTAGTTACGGGTATGATTTTCGTGACGTAGTTGTGATGTGTAATTTTTAAATCCGAGTGTACATTTCATGTGACCCGACTTTAATTTCCAACAATGTTAAATAAAATAAATCATGTCATGAATCACGAGTACATTTCATATAGCGTGGTTTATGATGTGTTTTAAACAATCATGAATTTTCCTAAAAATATTATAAAGCGGCTAGAAAGTGAAAATACACGTAGGTTTAAAATGTGTTATTAACAAGATAATTAGGCCAATAATAATAGTTGAGTGACCGAGTTAGAACCACAAAATTCGAAAATGCCTAACACCTTCTCTCAGAATTCCTTACCTGGATTTTTATTTTTCGTGGAGTGTAAAATAGATTCAATCTTCCTCGATTTAGGATTTTAAACCGGTAATTTGGGAGACCATAAATTATCCCAATTGACGACTCTGAATTTAATATAAATAATTCTATTTCGATTATTGTCACTTTAATTAGAAAAATTCCCTTATACCGCTTCCAGTGGTAGAAAATGGAGGTGTGAATTGTCGGGGTAGACTTAGGTTCACACCATGCCATACTTGTACTATAGGTGTCACGACCCAAATTCTCCCTCCGTGATTTCTCGTGGCGGAACCTAGTCTCTACGACTAGGTAAGCCTAACACGTTGCGGAAATGAAATGAAAACATAAAGATTAACAACTAATAGTAACAAATAACTTAAATAAAATATTTGGGATACCGCTCAAAATATACAATAAATACTCTTGAAATGCATACATCTCTCTCAAGACCCGAAACACCATGAGTCACAAACTACAGAAAGAAAATGGTATCTCTATACTCCAGAGTCTAACTAAAAGAAACACAGGAAGTGTTTGATATGGCAAAGAGTAGAATGGAACTTCGAGGTCTGCGGATGCGGTAAATATACGTTGAATTCCCAAAGTTGTCTTGGCTCACTAATAATGCGACTGATAAGTAGTACCTAAATCTGCACACGAAAAATATGTGGAGGGAATGGCATGAGTACACCACCACGATATCCAATAAGTTTCATGCCTAACCTCGGTCGAGTAGTGACGAGGTAAAGTCAGGTCCCTACTGGTATATATAAAATAAAACAAGATAGAATGAAATATCAGTAAAACAAAGATTTAAATTTAACAAGAATGAAATCATAGAAGAGAACAGCTCAGTACACAGAGATAATAACAAAGGATCTCCCGGATACTGTTTTGTAGTTCCAAACATAAATGTACAAGGGAATTTTTCGGAACACCGTCCCGTAGTCCAAAAGTAAATATATGAAATATGGGGATCTCTCGGAATACCGTTACGTAGTCCCAAAGTAAATATATTTTATAGGGGTTCTCTCGCAATATCGTTCTATAATCCCAAAGGATATATGCAGCTCAACCAACGGAAATAACAGTTAGAGCAAGAAAGCCTACAGTTTAGACTAAGTTCAAGTCAAGGAAAAGCAGAAAATTTACTAAACATGTTGCACAGAGTTCAGATAAACAATTAAGGCAAGTATACATGCTATTCTAAGCTAACTATATACTACACATGCTGATATAACTCAAATAAGAAGGAAAACAGGTTATTACTTAGTGCAAATCGGGTTTTTATAATAATTAGCCCGTGTACATACTCGTCACCTCACGTACGCAACGCTCACATATAAAAAGTAGTACCAAATCCTAAGAGGAGATCTCCACACAAGTTTAGGCAAGTCACTTATCTCGAATCAAGCTCAAATCAATTCGTAACAATGCTCTTCCTACGAATATCCGACTCCAGATGGCCCAAATCTAGCCATAATCAATTACATAAAATAAATATAACTACAAGGAACTAATATAGCTAATAAAATCAAATCTAAAGCAAGAAATCGAAAAATCCACTTCTGAAATAACGTAAACGCTACACGTAGTAGTTGGCCAGATATAGAAAAGCCAGGTATACAGATAAGCCCAAAAGTCTAATATACCCTCAAACAAAACTTAAAATACATATAAGCAAGCATGTTGAAACTCATGCTCTTCTAATGTACAGAAAAATATAGTAAATTAGCAAACAAAATAAATATTATATTCTCCTATATAAGAGGAGACAGTGAGGTGTCTGTTTCATGGTCATGCATGCCTGACATTCCAAGTTGCTTCTTTTCTCCTTCTTAGTTGCTTCTTGTAAAGAAAAAGAAAAAGAGTTCCTCATTTTAGCCGCAATTCTCAGGAAACATGGCCCACTCAAATTTTCCTTTCTCTGGGGTATATCATAGCCCAATCCAAAATTTTCACACACAGCTCTTTAACTGCATTTTCACACACAACTTTTTAACTGTATTTACAGCCTTTTACCAATGCATTATAGTTATGTTTTTTCTTTAATTTTTTAACTGCAATTACAGCCTTTTACCAATGCATTATAGTTATGTTTTTTCTTTAAATTTATGATGACTGTTGCCTTTAATAGCTTCTACTAGGTTTTTGACTTTGGAAGCAACGATGTTGCAAGTTTGTTAGTATTAATTTCTTTTTTTACTTGATTGATTATTTATTATTATCCTTGAATAAAAAATTCACAATACTCTGTACTTATTATCCGTCAATAACAAATTCAGGAGATAACAACAATTTGACCATGTCAAAAGACAATATCGTCTTCTTATAAATAACTCCCATTTAATATATGAACTGAAATTGGTTTCTATCTATATGTATTTTAATTTTCGGCAGGAAAAAAGATGTTTAGCCAACCTAAACGAAAAGATGCACCAAATAGCCGGGGCGCAACATAGATCTGAGTTAAATTTGTGAAAGATAAGTTGCTTTAATTGTATTCGAAGATTTTTAAAACATTATAAAACAAAAACTACTCTTCTTTGAATTACAGAGAAAACAACATTACCAATAAAAAAAAATTGATTGAAAAGGGACTGGTGAGAATATTACACGTAAAATTACGGTGTATCAAAGAAATTTGCATACAAGTTAAGGGGGCAAAGTATGTATTAGACCAAAATTATTTTACCTTCTTATTCGTATTTAAGTCAAATAAAATGAGACGAAATACAAACTGAATTTTAACAATATTTATGAGTTTATGATAAGGTTTGATTATATTATTGAGAGCTTTCATTCGTAAAGCTGTATTTAGAAAACGATCATCAATTAATGAAATTCATATATGCAACATTTGGAAATATGAATAAATATTATTTGAGGTTTGAGTCAATTATCCGCTTGGAGATGAAGTAGTTTAATCTCTTGAATGCAACTTCAGAAATCAAATCTGAAGTTCTATCTTTCAAATGCAACTTCAAAAAATTGAATCTTAAGTAGTTTAATATTTCTGAATCTTTAGTAGTTCAAACTATTGAATGCAACTTGAGATTTCGAATGCTAATTTTGAAGATATCTTGTTTTTCGATTTTCAACAATACAATACACGATTCAATGCCCACATATACTCTTAATGAGTTTAAATTTGAAACATAACTTTCAAATTCATAAAAAACAAATCCCAATCATCAAGTTGTGGAAACATGAATAAATTTAACAAACCCGTTCAATTAAGAAGAAGAAGAAAAAAAAACTCTAAACATAGAGAACAAAAAACAATATTAAAGAATAAGAGAAATATGCATATGATTGAAGTTATCTAAAAACTTGGGTAACAGTTATACTTTTTTTAAAAAGTGAGTATAAATTTGACGGATGATGGAAAATGCAGGCCACACAAAAATTTTACCTTTGAATGTGGTTGTTGGGCCCGAGTACAGCCCGGGCTTATTAACAGAAGGAAATTCGTACGTCTTATGCGAATTTGTTTCTTAAATTTATAAATTTTGACAGCCACTCAGTGTGCCTACAACCTGTGAGCTATCTTTCCAAAAATTGTCGGCAAATTTTTTAGCAACTTAAGAAGAGAGATCTCTGGAAGATCACATCTTAACCCGAAATTTGCAAACTGACTATCTACATATTCTAATGTTAGCTCTAACATAATCTTTTTCTAGATTTTTTTTTTTAATCTCTTAAAATATAGGGGATGAGTTGATACATTTCAAGAGGGCAGCGGCGAAATCAATTTTTTTTTAAAGGTGTTTAAATTTAAAAGAAGTAAAAGAAACTCCGACAAAAGATATTCAACATATGTTATATATATCTAAAATTAATATTTTAATTATATATACAATATAAATTTCGTAATATTTTGACGAAGCGTGATTAATTGAGCACCATTAGCAGAAGTGGCTTCGCCCCTGCAAGAGAGATATATGATATCCATGTTGTCTGATTAACTATTTAGATCTCCAAGTTCTTCGTAAATCGACCAAAGCATCAACTACATGTGATTGAACGTCGAGAGGGGAAACATAGAATAAATGCGGTAAAGCAAAATTGCACGGAGTATAGGTTAAGATTTAAAGTTTTATAATGTGATGTTTAGGCCATCTTCAACCTTATTATATTCTCATTTTTTCCCCAAAATTGGCATGAATAGTATTTAGTATTCCCTCAAATATGAGGTACATATTCATCTTTCTCATTGCTATTCATGTATTATATTTTATTATTTAATTTATCTATCTATCTATCTATATATATATATATATATATATATATATATATATAATATCTTTTTAATATTAATTTTAAATATTAATTAACTATGACGTAAATAAATTAATTTTTATGCATTTATTATTTTTATGCAAACTTGTAATTACAAATTAAATTATTTAAAATTTTATGGAATTGACTTAATGGAAATTACAAATTAATGAAAATAAAAAATAAAATTATTTAATAAATATTAAAATGAAAGATAATAATATAAAAGATATAAAAGAATATAAAAAATTTTGGAGAAAGAAAAATGGAAAAATAATTGGAATAAGTTGTCTCCGAAATAGAAAAATTCATATTTTGATAATCAAATATGGGGAAAGGTTAGAGATTGCGAAGATGAATTGACTAGTGCAGTTTCTTTCTTAAAATTACAATATCGCTTTTGCTACCCACTAATTTTATCCAGAACTTTATGGTACATTTTTAATCAAAACTAAAAAGAAAGTCTAAGGTTACATTGTGCTCTATTTTTATGTCATGTCCTTGGCCTTTTTACTAAGATGTGGGGTAAAATCAGTTAAAACAAATTTCTCAAGTTGAATTACTTTTAGATGAAAAGATAATTGATTTACGTCCGCCTAATGATCAATATTATGTGTCAACTAAATCATTAATCTAAAAGTCTTTTACAACGGAGAATTAAAAAGAATAATTAATTTCTTTTTCAAAGTTATCCTTGGAGTAAAGAGTTTTGGAATATTTATTATATTTTCAAGGAACAAATTAAAAAGATAATAGTAATATGATCAATTTTATTATTAATTAAAATTAATTTTTTTATTAATATATGTATAAACAGCAAAAAAAATATCAATTAAAGAGACCAATTGAAGTATTCAATAATCAAAAAACATTTAATAATGGTTGTAACTTAGTAAATGCAAGGAGTGCCTTATGTATTACTTTTTTTTTTTAATGGACGTAAAAAAAGAGCTGAAAGGATAGTTAAAATGCAATGTATTTAATACCTTTTAAGATTTTCATAATTAAATTCAGATAAAACTCGTTAACTAATAACCAGACCATGCACCGGAGAAAGCTTGAAGAAGATAAAGAGAAAGAAAAAGTTCCGCCATCACACCTCGGAGAAGAAAACAAGAAGAGAAAAAAAAAACAAGTTAATGTACAACTCCATTAATCCGAGTGCCTAATCTTTCATCTTTTCATTTGAAACCAAATACATATTTTACAGGCGTACGTACGTGCTCTACCTAGTTTGAAAATGGAGATGAAGCATCAAACTCCATTTCCCCTACAATCATTGGGAACTGGGAACGGTAATGGAAGCTGATTCGAGAAGTTTCTGGGCCAGAGAGAGTTGCTCCATCAAATGGATGACACGTGTCCTGTAAGTCCGAGCCTGATCAACAGCCTCGGCCTCAAGTTCACCGAGCTGAGAGCAAAGTCGCTCCTCAGCCTCCTCCGCCACCCTCAGCCTCTCCCATGTTTTGTGCAATTCCTGCTTCATTTTCTCTTCTCTCTCAATGCTCTTTTTTAATTCTTTCTCCAACTCCTCATTTCTTCTCCTGAGTATCTCACTTTCCGGCGCGGTGGAGATCTCCCGGAGATGAGGCTTTGTTTGGTTAGAAGGCACAGCAATTGTGGAAAACATGTTGAAGGAAATAGTAGCTGTTGAGAAAATAGTGGAAGAAAAAGCAGGAGACTGATTTGTGGTTTTACGCTGCTATATGAAAACAGTTTAGTTAGAGGAGTTTTTATAGACCCAAGATTAACATGTCCAGGTTCAATGTATCTAACTTCTAGTATCGTTTGCGTTGATATTTTTGTACTACTTTACTATATTATTGATTCAGCTAAAAATCATATTTTATTTTTCTTTAGTACCCCTAAACTATTTGAGAATTATTACTTTCCTCCCTAAACTATCTCTGGTTCGAATTACCCCTCAACTTGGCCTTTTGAGAATAATTACCCCTAAATGCTTATGTGGCAAAAAGTGTGGGTACACTCACCTGCCATGTGGATTTTTCTGTCCATGTGGCATTTTCGTGATTTTTTTTCTTTTTAAGAATATTATTTTTTAGATAATTTTTTTAAATACAATTTATAATAAAAGTTGGACAGAACGACATTAGTTATGCTAAATATTTTTATTTGTACAAAAATAATAAAATTTTAGTTAATCTTTTTTTGAATATTACTTGAAAATAAAAATTTATACAATTAAAATAAATAGTCAAGACATCTAAAAAGTTATAAAAAATACATAATTGAAATAAATAATCATTGAATCAGAGAAGAAATAAAAAGAGTGTACAATTGCACTTGTAATTTCTTGTAATTGTATACTCTTTTTATTTATTCTTTGCGATGCAATGACTATTTATTTCAACTGTGTATTTTTACTTTTTTTTAGGTAAAATCCGTAAAACAAAATTGGAGCACCGTAATTTAGAGATATATAAAAAATTATAGCCAAAATAATTAATTTCAAACTATATTTTATAAATTTTTAGATGCATTGACTATTTATTTTAATTGTATAAATCTTTATTTTCGGGTCAAATTCAAAAAAAGATTAACTAAAATTTTATTATTTTTGAACAAATAAAAATATTTAGTCTAACTAATGTCGTTCTATCCAAATTTTATTATAAATTGTATTCGAAAAAGATTATTTAAAAAATAATATTCTTAAAAAGATAAAAATTCTTTTTTATTTTCACGAAAATGCCACATGGACAGAAAATCCACATGGCAGGTGAGTGTACCCACACTTTTTGCCACATAAGCATTTATGGGGTAATTATTCTCAAAAGGCCAAGTTGAGGGGGGTAATTCAAACCAGAGATAGTTTAGGGAGGAAAGTAATAATTCTCAAATAGTTTAGGGGGGTACTAAGGTATTTCCCTTTTTATTTTTATTGATAATTACTTATCAATTATCGATTTGTACATATACTTAACGTTATCGTTTCAATAAGGTTTCAATTTTAATTTTAATTTCGATAATATATTATCAATTCGATTTATCGATAAATCGATTCGAATATACACCTTATTGCGTAAATAGATAGCATACCGCTTTTTATAAGCACCATTGCACGCTAGCCATCTCCAGGCCCTAGCGTCTGAGTATTCTTTTCGCTTGCTATATTTGTTTTGGATCTGACTAATTAAATTCATGTAGAAATCTCATTTATAAAAACAAAATGCTCTCTATCAAAAGATGCATTTATTTTCAGAATTTGAATCTGAAGGCTTAAAATGATGGATGAGCACTTATTTGGTACAAGGAATAAGAGATAGTAATTAATTTTATGATTAAGTTTGATATAAATTTATCCCACGATTAATTGGGATAAATTTGTAATATAATTAAACTCGAGATTTGTTATCCTGAAATTATGGTATCTTTTACCCTTATAGAAGAATAAATAATTAAATCCGAGTAATTAATTATGAAATATCTTATTTTCTGACCAAACTTTTAATATAGTGCGTCATTGGATACGAAATTAGCAGCAAAATAGTGCGCAGGGGACCAACCTGACCTTGAGTTTGTGGACTATATAAAATATTGTGTGTTAGTGCGCTGTATATGAATTATGAACGGTGACGGCACAGCGCACTTCTTGGTCTTACTATTCGACTATCCTTCCTTTTCGAATCCTCCCTTTATGTCTTTGTTGGATTTTTTTATCTTTATTATTTTTCATTATTATTATTTGTCGTTAATGTATTATTTTATTTGACGCTAGATGGAGAAAATTTAGACGATCTTAAAACATACTTAGGATTTTCAAAATCATATCGTTTATGATTAAATTTGTGCTATATGACCAACTTTGCGAGTTTGATATTTTCAAAAATAAATTGTACTAAGTTTTTGTCACAATTTAGTTATTTATTAGGTTATTGTACCCCTCCTTTTATCATTTTTATGTTCTTATTTTTTGGTTTAATAAAGCTGTTAAGAGCAAAAATAAAAGTTAGGCATGAGTCCATATTTTCATAATAATTTAAGAAACTGAGATTTCTTGGTGTCTCAACACCTCTAAGTTCTAACTAAGGCTAAATGGTTCGATTTAGTCGATTATTTTATTAAAATTTATACTATTAATTTTCTGATTTTTATTTTGTATCATTTAAAATTAAATTTTTCAAACCATTCCAATCATTTTGGTTTCTATTCGATATCAACACGATCCGATTAATTTTTTATTTTTAAAAATATCATGTAAGAATTGCTAGTAAAAGTAATTAAGAACACAATAATATATGTACGTGAATAGGACTTTGGCAAAACTCTCTTGATATCTTAATGTTAAAAGGTAATGAATCGAGAGAATATGAAACATGGCCAAAATATATATATCCATTCTATTATTCTACAACAACGTAAAAGAAATTAAACAGAGATAAGAAAAATATAAATCACATGAATAGGAAGATATTAATCGATTTGAAACTCAAGAATACAGTTTATTAGAAGATTAAGAGAACGTTTGAATTAGTTTATTTGAAATAGCTATAAGCATTAGGTGCCGAAAACTGATTTAATAAATAAGCAATTATGTGTTTGGATACAAGTGCTGAAATTGGTAATAAAATATCGCAGTATTTGATAAAAAGTGATAATAAGCTTATTTATGTTAAAACAACTTAAATAACCTTAGAACTGTTTATACTTATAAAGGCGTAATTCTTTTCAAAATGTTAAATTCCAGATTGATTCTTTTACAAAATATTTTATTTGTCACTTTATTTTACATACAACATTGATTAGATAAGATAATTTTATGATAAATACAGTTTATTTATGATAAGCATATAATCATAAGTTGTAGAATATTTAATAAATTGACAAAAGTTTCTCAGTAAAAATAATAAACCTAAATAGGATGAAATACTTGAAGAGAAACAAACACTATCTTCCACAACACTTAGAAAGCAATACACAAAAAATTTGATATGTCCTCGTTTATTACATGTTGTTCAAAGATTAATACACAATGACATAGATACAAATATGCAAAAGAATAAAAAATTTGCTTACCTCAAATAGTCATTGAAAATTGCAGACGGGGGGTTAGGGGTTAGATTGAAAGAATACATGAGACGGTGAGTATCGATGTAGGAGTTTTGTTCTAAAAAGGAATATTTTAGAGATAAAATAGTAAAAATTTCCCTTGATTTTCACAAAAGTACAATGTATAAGTGCTACACAATGGGAATAGAACTTAAAGATAAATTAAGTCATCAGTTAAAAGTTAGTTGATGAGTAAAGGCCAAGTTACTTTAGCAATTGGAAGCTATTGAAGAGCGTTAACTGTACAACATTAACACTGATCCCAAACACAAATTCAGTCAAAGAGTTTAGTCCTATTACATGTTGCACAACTATATACAAGATCATATCAAGAATCATTACAACAAAATTACAACTGGTGGTAGACTCAATTGTAGGAGAATCACAATCAGCTTTTATTGAAGGAACGAATATACTGGACAATGTGATCATAGCACATGAGATGGTAAAAAGGTACAATAAGAAGGGAGTGTCACCAAGATGCTGCATCAAGGTAGATATCAGGAAAGCCTATGACTCAGTTGAATGGCCTTTCCTTGGAATGATATTGATAGAGTATGGTATGCCGGTGAAGTTTGTAGAGCTGATTATGGCATGTGTAACTACTGTTAGTTACTCTTTGATCCTAAATGGAGGGTTGACAAACAAATTCCAAGGGAAGAAATGACTAAGGCAATAAGACCCAATATCTCTTTACTTTTTTGTGCTTGTGATGGAGTATCTGAAGAGAGTTCTAAAGAAGTTAAAAGACAGTCTTGATTTCAATCATCATCCAAGGTGCTCCAGGAATAATATTACTCATATTTATTTTGCAGATGACTTAATTCTTTGTTCAAGAGCAGATGAGGTGTCTATCAAGTTTATGCTGAATACTTTCAACCACTTCTCAAAGGTATTAGGGTTGAAGGCCAATATAGAGAAAAGTGCTCTATACATAGTAGGTGTTACAAAGGAATTCAAGGAGAGGGTACTGAATGAGATGCAGTTCACTTTAAGAGAATTACCATTTCGATATCTTGGTGTTCCACTGTCCTCAAAAAAGCTGTCAGTGCAGTATTGTATGCCCTTGATAAAAAACATAACAACAAGGATAAACTGCTGGACAACAAAGTGGTTATCATATAGTGGAAGCTCCAATTATTGAAGAGTGTGATATTTAAGTTGCAAACATACTGGGCACAAGTGTTTCTGTTTCTAAAGAAGATGCTCAAGATGATTATTACTAATTGTAGAACTTTTTTGTGGATAGGGAAAAGTGATCCTTCAAGGAGAGCATTGGTAACGTGGGACACAATATGTATGCTAGTGTCAGCAGGAGGATTAAATATTATGGACATATATACATGAAAGCAAGTTGTAGTGTGCAAATTGTTATGGGCCATTAATGCAAAGAAAGAAGTATGGATTCAATGGGCCTATAGTTATTATGTCAAAGAGAAAGATGTGATGATCACGGACTCTCCTAGACAAGCCTGTTGGATAGTGAAAATTTTTTTTGATACTAGACAATGATTTCTGAAAAATACTCAAGAAGTGGGTTGGAGCAATACCAAAGAAATGATAAGTTTAGCATCAAAAAACTATATAATGCAATAAGGCTTCAGTTCCAGAAAGTGTGGTGGAGGAAGATTACAGTAAAATCGAAAGCAATACCAAAGAACATCTTCATACTTTGGTTAGCAGCTCAAAGGAAACTAGCCATAATGGACAGACTAAGAAGATGGGGCAATATAGTTGACACTGAATGTGTACTATGTGATACAAATGAGAAAGAATCAACAGAGCATATATGGTTTGGATGCAGATACACCAAAGCAATATGGTATACACTGGTTAATTGGCTGCATGAAAAATATCAAATTGGTACATGGGATGATGAGATTAAATGGCTGACAAGCAGAAATCCAAGCAGAACCTATGGAGAAATACGAGTATTCTTATTCGCAGCCATGTTGTATCATGATTGGATAGAGAGGAACAACAGAAGATTCCAAGGAAAAGCAGTAGAAGCCAGACAGAAGATAAAAGATATAGCTCTCGAATTACACCTAACAGGACAAAAGGAAAGGAAATGGCAGAAAGAACTAGAAAGACTAAAGAATTATCCAAGTATAGTATAGAATTTGAGATATAGAAGTGTAAACAGAAACGGATAGCTGATAATGTTCAGAATTGTAATAGATAGAATCTTGTTCTAGAGTTAAAAAAAAAAAAACTAGCGTATGTAATTATTCTTGGTTATATAAAGTTTAAGCATTTAACAAAAAAAAAATAGTAAAATATTTGGTCAAACTTAAAGTGCTTATAAACTAAAAATTCATAAGTTGAGGGTGACCATCTTATGATTTTTGGCTTGTTTTTTTTTTTTTTTACTTATAAGCACTTTTTATTTTATCAAACACGTAAATAAATCGAAAAGTGTTTATAAGCTGGTTTGACAACTTATCATCTTAGCCAAACACCCTTTAACTATCCAACAAGAAAAATCTAAACAAATGTAAGATATTCAATAACTTGTGATTTGCACTCAAGATTGTTGGAATACATATGGCTTAGTTACTACTTAAGATCCTGGAACGAATATAGTTTCAGTAGTTATAACATTAAAGGTTCGGAGTTAGGACTTTGAATTTTACTTACTTATTCGCTTACAACAGCTTCTATATTCCCAGGCCCAAAGTAAAAAGTTTGGTGCTTTGTCATTTTTAAACTTATTAAATAAAATATCTTATTTAATATTATAAATATATGTGGTAATGTTTGGTACCAGATATTATTATAAAATTTAAAATTTATTCTAATTATTTTGTAGAATTATTGATTTATATAAAAATCTCCGATTTTGTATGAAAAAAATTTAATAATCGGTACGGTGCAATTTTGTTCTATCGATTTAATCAATTTTAAAAGATCCATTGACATATGTAGTTCTAACCACTCATGCTTTCATTGGCAATGTCGTGTCATGTGTTTATTGGTCTGAATTCCTCTAACTATCATGCCAATAGTAAGATAGACTTCAAATTTTCATTTTCCGGTACTAATTTTGTAACTCGGAATAATTGCATATTGACACAATTTTAGACACTTTACTAATCATATTTTCTTAGCAACGCCTTAATTAACAGTCATATATATATATATATATATATATATATATATATATATATATATATATATATATATATATATATATATATATATATATATATATATATATATATATATATATAGGGTTTGTTATTTAATAAATAATAACAAAAGAGGTGTGAATAAAAATAGTATGAATAAATGGAGGGATGACCCGTGGCCTGGTCCGATCTAGCCCGTTTTTCTTTTCTGGATTAATTAAATTTCCCGCAAAAATTTTCAACAGCCATGGTTGTTCTGAAATAATGTCACACGTGTTCCAACAGCCATGACTGTTCTGAAAGGTTGCAAACCTTTCAGAGGGTCATACCTGTTCCAACAGTCATGACTGTTTTGAAAGGTTGCAAACCTCTTTAGAGGGTCACACATGTTCCAACAATCATGACTATTCTGAAAGGTTTCAAACCACTTCAGAAACATCACCAAGTTGGCTATAAATAGACCTTCAAATTCCATAAAATTTACTTACGAATTTTTTTGATTATCTTCTTCTTCTTCTTCTACACTAAAATTCCAGTGTGTTTTGCTGTCATTGAGTGGTTCGCTGATCATTGGCGTTTTTAGTAATAACACTCCGGTGAGTTAAATCGTTCTATCATGGGAAGATATATTCCATAACCTCGGGTACTTGAGGGGAATAATTTCCTTAAGGACACACTGTGAGGATATATTCCATAGCCTCGGGTACTTGAGGAGAATAATTTTCTTAAGGAAACACTGTATATTCAGTGGGCTCGATTGCCTTTAATGTTTCAAAAATTATTTTAAAGTTCGAATATTATTTTTCAGAATTGTTTCTACTAACTTTATATTTTATTTTTCAGAAAGATTACTGTTTTATTTTCTTACAACAATATAGATAAAAAACAATCTTAAGGAAATTATATTTAATATATTATGTATTCTGTCTGGATTTTACTATTCTGGTTTGAAGATATAAAAACTTCATCGGGCTATTAAATTAAGAAAACGATTTGAAGAACATAAAAACTTCATCATTTTTCTGTAAACCAGTATATAAATATATTAGGTGTTTTTACGTACTGTGTATTGATTACAGTATTATTTATGTCACGACCCGGATTTTTCACCATCGGGAGTCATGATGGCCCCTACTATCGAAGCTAGGCCAACCGAACCTGAACAACAAAATATACTAGAATAATTAAACATTTCGGAAAAACTTTAAAATTCAATAAAGAAGAAATCAAAATGCAGAAACACTGAATATAACACTACCCCAAAATCTTGTGTCGCTAGCTCACAAACTACTATAGAATACTGCAAACAAGTCCGAATGAAAGAAAAATACATAAGTCTATTTCGGTACAATGAAAACAAACTTAAATAAGGGATAGGGACTTCGGCCTGCGAACGCCGGCTAGGCTACCTCATAGTCCCTGTATTGAATTCAGCTCCCACTCGACATGTTACTGTTGTGATACAAAAACTTCTCCAGTACCGTGCAAAAAGCATAGAAGTGTAGCATCAGCACAACCGACTGTGACGATCCGGTCCGTCGTCACGTGAGTTACTACCCTCTTTTCCCCATTATATGTTGTTTCATATTGCTATACCTGTGTTAGAGTTTATCGGGTGAATTCGGATTAATGCTTGTTGAAAATAAGGCATATAGCAACGGAAGCGAAAGAACAACAGGAATATATATAAAGATATACAACTGAAAAGGGAACATGCTCGGGAAAAATGAGAGCAAATCATCAGTGACAACATTAAACCAAGTTCACATTATTACTTTCATACGTGGTCGGCGCACCACACGATCCCATAATATGTATCATAAGTGGACGGCGCGCCACACGATCTCATAGTATATGTCATAAGTGGACGGCGTGCCACACGATCCCATTCTCATAAGTCATAGGTGGACGGCGCTCCACACGATCCCATGCCAATATAATATAAGTGGACGGCGCGCCACACGATCCCATTTCATATAATATAAGTGGACGGCGTGCCACACGATCCCAATAAATATCATGAATTATTCATATAGTCTATCTCAAGGAGTTACCCTTTAGGAAAAACTCGCCAATATAACGATCTAACCCAATAAGGGTACCACTAGCAGCTTAAATATCTCAATAATGGAGAATACACATAACGCTCAGCCGGGTAAAGGAGCAATAACAATCATAAACTAAACGCCTCGGCAAGGGATTCAACCACATTTCTTTACGATACTTACAATTTTGATTTCATAGAATCACTACCATTTGAGCCAAAGCTCCAAGTAATTTCATGTTTCATAAATAATTTCTCAACTAACTCATCATGTCGAATTCATCAATTGCTAGGAATAGTTCTCAACATATACCCAAAAATAAGTACAAACAAGACTCACGGTCATGCTAAATGTCGGTTTATAGATACTCGTCACCATGCCTATATACCGTACTCGATCATTTTGCAAATAGCAAGTAATAATACTCTAATCCTATTCCCTCAAGCCAAGGTTAGATCAAATACTTACCTCGGTCCGAAAATAGCAATCAAGCCTCTAGCACCGCCTTTCCTCTAGAATTCGACTCCGAAATAATGGTATCTAGTCATTTTTAATTCAATAACATCAATTAGGGCTCAACAACACAATCCCATAGCCTAGAAATGAAATTCCCATCATTTTTCAAAAATAGCGAAATTCGACACCGACCCACATGGTCCAAACTCGAGGCTCGGACCAATTTTCAATCACCCATAACCCTACGAGTTAGAATATATGATTTATTTCAAAATCCGACCTCAAATTAAGGTTGAATCACCCAAAATCCCACAAGCCCTAGTTCTACCCATAACCCCTATTTTCTACCTTGAATTCATGACTTAGGGCAAGGATTAATTATGATTAGGTGAAGAAATAATGAAGAAATGATGTTAGGAAGACTTACCCAAAGAGTTATGGAGGAATGGGAGCTTGGAACTTGACAATGGAGGGTGGAAGAGAAGGGCCTGTATGAGGTTTTGAGAGAAATTCCGTGTAAGTGTTCTATTTTTAAGAAAAAATTCAGTGGGCAAAAATGCCCTATGCGATCGCATATAAGGCATTGCGATCACATAGGGTAAAGGAAGTAAGGCAATGCGATCGCGAAAGACAAGTCGCGAATGCATAGAGTAAATGCGACTGAGCCAGGGAAATGCTCTACGCGATCGTGAGATGGACAATGCGATCGCATAGGTATGAGAGGCTGGGCAATGCGATCGCACAAGGAATGTTGAGATCGCATATAACACATTTTAGGCTCTTGAAATTTACACTATGCGATCGCGGAAGGAGCTATGCGATTGCATAGAATAACGTACCAGATATCAGCAACATCAAAAATATTAGATTTTTCTAAGTGCAAAAACATTCTGAACCACCCCCGAAATCACTCCCGAGCCCTCGAGGCTCCTAACCAAATGCACACACTAACTCAACAACCTCATACGAACTTGCTCGAGCGATCAAATCGCTAAAATAACATCAAAAACAAAGAATCAAACCCCAAAACTCAAGATTTCATTTCAAAGTTCATCAACCTCTAACTTTAGCTATTTAGGCCCGAAACACGTCAAACGACGTACGATTTTGACCAAATTTCACAGGAAGCGCTTAACGCATATTTAAGACCTGTATCGGGCGTCGAAACCAAAATACGAGCCCGATACCAATATTTTCTAACTCATTTTTATTTCCATTTTTCCTTATTATTTTCAGAAAATAATTTAACGGAAAAATTCTTTTACCAGGATTTTGGACCTCGGATTTCGACTCCGGGCATATGCCCGAGTCCAATATTTTTCTAAGGACCTCTCGGTACCGTCACATTACCGGTCCGGGCCCGTTTACCAAAAATGTTGACCAAAGTCAACTGTATTAATATTAACATCAAAATTCTTCAATTTTTTCATAGAATTCATATATCTTAACACGAAAACTTCCCGGCTTCATGTCCGGACTGTGCACGTAAATTGAGGCAACTAAGAGTGAGGTTTTCAAAATCTCGGAAGCGCGGAAAAAGGAAGAAATACAGTGATGACCCTTTGGGTCGTCACATACGAATGGTTTAAATGTGAGATTAGGGATAACAAAACTTCGTGCGATCTGAGCCGTATTTAATGCCATCTTGCATAATTCGGGAGAATAATAAATTATGGTAGTTACTCGGGAGAGAATTACAACATTCACAACGCTCATTATTGGTAGAGAATACTTAGGCAGAATTATAGAAGAAGTAGAGGGAAGGATCCCGATAATTGAGAAAATCATAACTCTAGACTTCCTTAATATTTTCTCTAACCCGTAGTATCTTTAGTTGTTAATCTACTACTTTAATTATTTGGTTAATTAGATATAAGAATCTTAATATTTATAACTTAGGAATTGTTTGAGCTTATCTCCTTAGTGATATTGAACAACTGTAGCTAAGTCTTAGTTCTCTATCGGATCCGACACCGAACTTGTAAACCAGATTATATTTGCATCGATCGCTTAGTCTTTTTTATAAGGCATAGTTGAGCGTGATCAAGTTTAGTTCATCTCCATTTAATTTATGCATAAATTGGGCTTAATGGACTACATTCAAGCAAGCTAGAACCACTAGAAATGACAACAAGTAGCCATTTTAAAAGGTCTGCTATTTAAAACTTAGCCAATGTGTCTTAATTGTTTAGTTTTTCAGTTCAATTTTGACACAAATATACTGAATTGTCCTGAATAAAGATTTTTAGTTCAAATTTTAAGGATAAAATAAATATTGGTCAATCTTTAAATAGCAACCGTAAAAATGATTGTTTGTGCACCCAAGGCTGGTACAAAATTATCCAAGGGCTGGTAAGCCCATAACCCATCTAGAAAAGAAGTATATCAAATGTGGCCTTTGGGCTGGATCTTTCATTTTCGAGTTATCAAAAGCATATAATTTGAAGTTGAAGACTAGCTATTTCTCTTTTAGAGTGTGTTTGGTATGAAGGAAAACATTTTCTGGAAAATGTTTTCCAATTTTCCCATGTTTGGTTGGCTTAAATGTTTTGGAAAATATTTTCCTTATCAATTCATTTTCCTCCAATTGGAGGAAAATGTTTTCCTTATCAAAAGAAGGGAAAACATTTTCCAAAGCTCCTTCTCAACCATTCTCACCCTCACCAACCCACCCCATCCCCATCTCCAAAAAACAGTTTTTTTTAGAAAAATTTCAATTTTTCCGTTACCATCCACCCTACTACCCCTCCACCCCACCCCGCAAAAAAAATTTCTTTTACCTTAATTTTTTTTCTATAATTTTAAATTTCTGTTTTCTTATTTTTTTGCACCACCCACCCCCACTCCCTACCCCCCACCCCCCACACCCCCCCACAAAAAAAATTACTTTTTTTTTTTGTAATTTAAATTTTCATTTTTTTTCGATTTACCGCCCCCCCCCCCCCCGCCCACCCCCCCCCCCCCCCCCCCCCCCCCCCCCCGAAAAAGTTTTAAAATATATTTTTCAGTTTTTAATTTTATTAGTTATCATTTAAAGACTCAATATTTTACAAGTTCCAAAATTATGAGTTCGGAAGTTTACGGGTTTAGAAATTATAAATTTACCGATTCGGAAATACGCGATTTTTGCGTTAAAAAGTAAAGCATCACAGTAGTTCCTTTAGATTGTGTCAATTTTTAGAGACTTCGGGAAGGGGAGGGGTGGGGGAGGTGGGAGGGGGAGGGGTAGGAGAGTTGCAAAAAAAAAAATTCTAAAAAAACTATTTTTTACTCTCTAACCAAACATAGAAAATATTTTCCGGAAAATGTTTTCCACTTACCAACCAAACAAGAGAAAATAAGTGATAAAATCACTCATTTTCCATGAAAACATTTTCTAGGAAAACATTTTCCATGGAAAACATTTTCCTTCATACCAAACACACCCTTAGTCTTTACAGCAGATGGCGCGCTTACAATTGTCTAAAATTCTTTAAATTTTGGTCTGCTCAGTAATCATGGGACGAGTTTGTATAATTATAGAGCCCGTTTGAATTGATCAACTTATTGTTTTTGGTTTATTTTAAGCAGTTGTAAACTTATTTTAAGCACTTTTTAATTTTGTCAAATACTAAAAAAAACTAAAAGAAGTTTAGAAATCATTTGGGCCAGCTTAAAAGCCCATCCAAACACCCTCATAAACTAGAATGACAATTTGAATTAAATTCAATTTTACTTTTTGACATGGGTAACTTAGTACCCGTTTGAATTGACTTATTTTTAGTACTTTTTAGCCATTTTGTAGTGTTTAGATAGAGTAAGAAAGTATTTTTTATTACCTATTTTTAAGTTAAAATGACAAAAACATGCCAAAAGCCAAAAGCTAGAATTCCTAATTTATGGTTTATAAGCTATTTTGGCTTAGCCATTTAAAATAAGCCCAAACCAGTGATGCCAATGAAGCTGGAAAAAAAAATTCAAAAATAGCCATTTTTACAAGTGGTGAATCAAATATAGTCACAATTTTAAAAGTAATCAAAATTTAGCCATTTTCATGTAAAGATAAATCTGAACGAAAATACTGTTCAAAATCTGAAAAAATGCTGAGTGTAATATACTGGAGTTCCAATATACTTATGTTGGAACTCCGGTATAAAGATACATATGTTGGAACTCCGGTACAAATATACTGGAGTTCCAGTATAAGTATACTAGAACTCCAATATAATATACTGGAGCTCTAGTATAATATACCGGTCCAGTATAATATACTGGAAATTGGAGCGTAGGCGTTTCAATCTCTAGTATATTATACTGGAACTTTGTGCGTGTTCCAGCATAATATGATGAAAGTTCATACACAGGTGCACCGATATCCAGTATATTATACTTGAACTTGCCGTATTGCATCAAAATAATTGCCATTTTTAATAACCTTTCAAACGCCAGCTATTTTTGAATGATCAGTCGGAAAACTAGTTAGTCTGTGTTTTTTTTATAATGAAGCTCGACTGTGGTAACTTGTTGATGTCAAAGGAGTCTTTGCTCGTAGTTCTTGTCGAATCCTATAAATAATGCCTACTCAGTTCGTTCTCAACTGTTTCTCCTTTTCTTTTTGTATTTATCTTTCGCTCATAATAAGTGATTTTTTGACCTTTGACACATCCCTTAATAAATCACTAACTCCTAGAAATAATAATATTATGACAAAATAATCTTTAACTAAAATTTGTATTGTATATTTTTCACTTGACGCAGTGGGATATGTAAATAAGGACAAATTCTAAAAAATTAAAGTTAGTCATTTTTTATAATGTAAAAAACTATATTTTGAATCAAAATAAAAAGATTAAAATGTCACTTATTATGGACCGGGAAAGCAAATAAATTAAAGGGAAATCTGAACAAATTTTAATAAAAAATTTACCTCCTATAAAAAACTATTACACCCTATTTATAATAAACTAAGATAATTTTAAAATATTATTAGGTATAGCTAGTTTTACTATTTATAGCAAAATAGATATTTATTTTATACCCTACCAGTGAGGTGTGAAATACGCTAGTTATGTTCCCTCTCTCTCTCTCTCTTTCTCTCTCTCTCAGTAAAATTCTCATTCCTCTCTCTCTCATTAAGATTCTCAATCTTTTCTCTTCTCCTTCAAATCTCTTTCCCTTATCCATCAAGCCAGCCATTGTAGCAGCCTTTTTTTGATGGCGATGGTGAACTTTCTGAAGCAAAGAGAATAGATCTGAAGCGAAGAGAGAGTACGCAAATAGATGTGGCCATAACTATTAATTGAGTTTTTGAAAATCTGAATCAGAGTCACCGGAGTAGATTTGAGGGTCGGAGATTTGTTTGTCTCCATTATTAGTTTTAATACAAGGTATACAGTATTTGCTTGGCTGGAAAATGCCAACTCTAGTGAACTTTCTTCTCTTCTTTGCTATTGAGTCTCATAGAATGATGCAAATATATTGTATTCAGTACAAGTACATTCATATGCATTGTATGTTGTGTAAATACATGATATTTTTACATATATTTATGTATTCCAAAGGTTTGTATTTCTTGAATACATGCGAAAATCACTATTTTGTGATTTTTTGTTGTTTGAATAGAGTCAATTTGAATATGGTGAAATGGATAAATATATAATAGTGAATAATGAATATCGGTGAATTGAATATCATGTATACAATCGATTTGAATAGAATAGTATGCACCATATTTCTTAATTTTGTTGTTGTTTGAATACAATTAAATTTAATATAGTGAAATTGAATAGAATTTAGTATTGCGCTTTCCGTTATCAACACTTGTAACCATGATTTTTTAGCCATATTAACTCACAATATTATAAATATATTCGCGTGAATACATGGAATACAGAATTAAACAACTATAATCCCTTTTATTTGGCGGATTATCTCACTGTATTTATAAATACAGTCTCGCGAATACATGAAATACAATACAGTAACAACGAAATTTTGTAGAATTGACTTTGTTGAGTTGAATTAGGAGGCGTACACGCTAATTGATCCTCTTTCCGTTATTAAATAACTAAACTTCCTATTTATTAGGCAAATTCCGTGACGAGAATACATCAAATACAATCTGACAACAACAAAATATTAACTATAGGAAGTATATATATATATATATATATAAAAGAAGTTAATAGCCACCAAAGTATAGCGGCTTCCGAAAATTCCTAAACTTTAATCCTAACACTACCAATGTAAGGGAAGCATAGGTCCAATACGTTCGACTTTTGAATAGTCTGCACTCCAAATATCTAAAAATAAAAAAGAATTTGCGATGGAACACCTGGATATTTGCGCCTTCACAGCATGAAACTTGAGATAAGGAATATTGATTGATGGGATCCGACGTCATTATTATAATGTCAATTACTTTGTAAATCCCATAATATGAACATATCCATTTATTTCACCAAAAAATACTTTTCAAATTAAAAAAAAAAAAGAAGGCAAAAAACCAAAAAACATAAAACCCATGGCTTCAAAATATTATACTAGAAAAAAAACGGAAGGTATGTATTTACTTATTCCAACTAGAACAAAATGTGCATCTGCCTCAAGATGAAGATTGATGACATAAAAATAGTTGTGATCGATGATGAATGTGAGAGTGTTATATATAATCTTCCAAGTATAATGGTTTAATACAAAAAGCAAGTAATTATCCATGATAAGTTGTAAGCTGGTAAGTTGAAAGAAGACGGTATTCAGTACGCCATCAGTTTCAATTTATGTGAACATATTTTTTTTTTGTCCGTTCAAAAAATAATGAAACCTTTCTAAATTTGGAAACAATTTAGCTAACTTACAATTCTACCATTAATGAGAAGCTTTTATAACCACACAAACACTCTAAGTCCCTTTTTAAGTTGTTTAGGACCACAAATTCCTAACGTTTTTATTTTTTCTTAAACTCCGTGCCTAGTCAAGCAAGTTTACCCAAAATTGGAACGGAGGGGGTAAGTAATTTATTAGATTTGAAGACAAAATTCATCAAAACATTTCTTCTCGTTGTGTTTATCATGTACTGTACATATTCTTTATACAAGTTTATAATGTAAAATAAAAAAAAAATTGTATTTACATTTCTCCTATTCTTATTCAATAAAATCTAACTATACTAACAAACTATATTCTCTCTCACGTGCCAAGAATTGATCACGCGTAGGCACCTTATTGAATTATTCTTTTCTGATTGCTAGCCAAGGAAGTATCTGGAGGATCCTGATTTAATCCATCAATATATTGTTTGAAGGTCAAGATCTGTCACCTTTGTTTGTCTAAGGATACTAAGTTTGGCTGGATCATATTTTAGAGTTAGGCTTCACTTAACTCTTTGTATCCCATACACACGAAGTCTCACACGAACCCTATTTATTCTTCATCTTCAATCCTCAACTACGTGACTCCATAACTTGATTTCCTTTATGTGATCCATTTTGAGAATCAATATCATCATGATTCTCCACACCCCCCCTCCCCCCTTAAGTTGGAGGAGAAGGAACTGATACCCAGCTTGCAAAGAATGGATTGGTGAACGGTCCACCTAGAGATTTGGTAAAGATATCTATAAATTATAAGGTCGATTACGAAAGTGAAATATGCTCGGGGAGAAACTGTTGGTGCACAAATTGGCAATCCAACTTGACATGGTTTGTGCGCTCGTGAAAAAGGGGTTTCAAGCTATATGAATGGCTTATTGACTGTCAAAGTGCAATGAATGGATAAATATGGAGAAAGATATAGATTCTCACGCAATCGAATCAACCAAATAAACGAAGTAATGAATTTCCTCATCGATCGATATTGAGCCTCATCGGAAAGAGTGAGATGGATGGTTGTTTCTTTGACTTCCATGAGATAAGAGAGCGTCTTAAACTGATGTAGAAACCACCGATGGAACGTCTAGAATCTAGGAATGAGGCCTAGTCCGCATCACAGTAAGCAATAAAGGAGAAAGATTGTGAGCCATTCAAAAACAAACATTGCCCTGGATCAGGGTGTAAATAGATCAAAACTTGAAGGGAAGTAGAGAAATGTCCCATACTAGGATTTTGCATGTACTGACTAAAAATCAGAACACCAAAAAAAAAAAAAGATCAGGGCTTGTTTGGGTAAGATAGTTTAATTTTCCATCAAGCCTTCGATAAATAATGGGATCAGTGAGTGGTGGACCTGAAGGAGGAGAAAACTTGGAACAATGAGCAAGATGTGAAGAAGCTAAAGGCAGCTGATTGCAATCAAATTCTGCCAGCAAGTCTAAGGTAAATTTCCTCTAACATACTATAATTCCATTATATTGGCGTAGAATCTCCATTCCCAAAAGTAGTGTAATTCATTTAGGTCCTTAATTCGAAATTCAGCATGCAAGAAAGCTTTTAACTCTGATAGTTCTGTAGGATTGTTGCCCGTCAGTAGGATGTCGTCCACATACATTTCCACAATATAAATAAGATCCCCTATCTTCTTAAAAACTAATGAGTAATGAGAATAACCTTTAAAACTCAAGGCTCCAGCAAGTCTGGCGTACCACTACCTATATGTCCACTTTAATCCATATAGAGATTTTCTTAATTTGCATATAAATCTGGAACTAGTAGGTGTGAGACTTGTAGGAAACTTCATATAAAATTCTTCTTGTAAATCACTATGTAAAAAAATACTGCTAACATCTAACTCGGCAATTCTCCATTCTCGTTTAACCGTAATAGCCAAAAAAATACACATGCTTGTGGTTATTTTGACCATTGTCGAAAAAGTCTCATTGTAATCAATTCCCTCTCTCTGACCCCTCTAATCACATTGGCTTTAAATCTCTCAATTGTCCCATTTACATTTCATGTTTTACTTTGTATACACATTTACAAGGTAAAGCATTCATCCCCTTTGGTGAAGACACTACCTCCAAGGTTTGGTTTATTTGCATAGTCTTAATTTCTAAATCCATTACTTTTTTTCCATCCTGAATGAAGTGATGCTTGGTTAAAACTAGTGGGTTCAGACACAGTATAATATATTTTAATAATTATTAATTTTGAAATGATAAGACAATAAAGGAAAAACTAGAAGGTTTTTAGGGTTGTGTGAAACAAGTAGAAGATACATCCGTGAGGTAAATGCTATTGAAAATAGTCTTTTAGATATTTAGGGAGTTTAGTCACCCTTTCTGATTTTATAACTGGTAAAATAGGACAAGGAACTGGACTACTGAGAGGATGGTGAGAAGTTGAGCTATGTTGAGAAACTGGGCTGAGTTGCGTAGGGGAAGAGTTAGTTAGTGAACTAAGAGAAAATTGGTTGATGTTCTGTGTCTCGTGAGCATGTGATATTGGCAAGTGGAATATATTTTCATTAGGAATGATTGTATCAGATGGAGTAAGAAAGATAGGTTTAGGTTCTAGTGCAGGATTGTGGAAAGGAAAATTAGTTTCAAGTAACTGTACATTTCTAAACACCACAATATTTTTATTGTCTTGTTCCAAAAGCCCGTACCCTTTTTGCCCAGGGTACTCTAAAAATACACATGCCTTAGCTCTTGGTTCAAATTTTCCCCTGTTTTGTGCTAAAGTAGATACATAATATAGGCAACCAAAAGACATTGAATCTGTATAATTAGGAAGTTCTCCAAAATCACTTCATATTGTGTCTTTCCTTTAAGCACCCTAGAAGGAATCCTATTAATCAGATGTGTTGTTGTTAGCATATTCTTCCAGTAGTTAGTATGTACTTTTGATTGGAACATTAAGGTCCTTTCTATTTTTAGCAAATGCCCGTGTTTGCTTTCAATCACCCCATTTTGATGAGGGATGGCAATGCATGACGTTTGATGCAGTATGACTTGAGAGGTTAAGTATTCAGTACTTACATAATCTTTCCCTAATTCCATTGCATTATCTTCACTTTTACATCAAATTATTTTTCAACCAATCTTCAAAAAATGATGCAAGATACTGAATGCATTACATTTTGCAGTCAACAAGTATGTCCATGTTGCCATACGAAAGTCATCAACTATAGTCAAAAAATATTTGTATCCATAATAAGTAGAAACTTTGTAAGGCACCCAAGTATATATGTGAATTAGATCAAATACTCATTTTGTTCAAATATTACTTATTAGAAAAGGATTTCTAGTTTGCATTGCCAAAGATACGTCACAAGAATACTCGAAATTAGGAAGAAAATAAATAGTACTGATACTTTTCATCAAATGAAAAAGCAAATGCCTCAACTTATTGTGCCATAATATTACATTAGATACTAATTTAGCAGAAGAAACTCTAATTGAAAATCGGTCTCTTTAGACATTGAAAGAAATTTCCATACCGAGTACTACATGGCTTAAGCAAATATAATCCTAATTAGACTTCACCAAAGCTTGAAGCCTATTCATTAAAGAGAACTGAAAGAGACATCTAGTATGAGTAAGAAGTACTGAACGCTTGAACTGGTATTTGATTTTGTGGATAGATAATAGATTAAACTTTAAACAAGGAACATGTAGCATATTTTTTAGGACAAGATCTGGAAAAAATAAGCATACTACCTGAATGAGTAATTTTGACCTAATAAGAATTAGGCAGATTAACAATAAGAGACATAGGAAGTGGAGTTAAGAACTTAAAAGCTTTACGATCATAACACATATGTTCTGAAGCACCTAAATCTATGATCCGAATATTAGTTCTATAAAAAACAAATAAAAAACTAGGTTATTCAAAGAAATAGCAGCTACAGCATGTGCACTGATATCTTCTCCAGTTCCTGCTAAGGTGCCTAATGAATCTTGACCTACTTGAGGAAACCTACAAGCTGAGAGAACTTATCCCTGGACGGGTTTTGTGTTAAACTAACTCCATCAATCTCCATTAGTTGTGGCTCTTCCCCTGATGTTGCTGCATTTTCCCATTATGTGCCCCTGAAGCTTCTTGTTGAACTTATAATGAGAAGGATATCCCACTAGTTTGTAGTAGTCCCATATCACATGATTGTCATTTTGCAATAAGTGCAAAATTGCTTTGGTTTCTTTCCTTTGTATCCCTGCACTTTGAGAGTTGTTCCTCAAATTTCTGGTAAACTTCTGTGGTGATTGCACTTGGCTTCTACTTGTCACAAAGTATCCTTGATTTTCTACCATAAAAGATGAACCCCCTAAAGAAAATTAATTTTATTCTTATCCCGCAATAACAACGAGTAAGCATGATTAATAGTGAAAATTGGCTTAATCATCAAGATATTACTCCTAACATGAGCATATGTCGCATTCAATCCCCTAAGAAATTGAATAAGCCTCCCATCCTCCAAATATTTGGTTAACTTCTTCTCCCCCCCTACACACATGTTGTAACGATCCGGTCGATCATTTTTGAAATTTACGCCCCGATCCACAATTAACTGCTTCCCCTAAGTTCATTTCTGCTATTGTGGTTTGCCGGGATGTTCGGTTCTAGAATTTGGAGTGTTTTGGGACACTTAGTCCCTAAATGAGAGCTTTATAGTTGAAAAATGGCCCGTATTCAGAACAATGTTAAGACGACCTTGGAACGGAAATCCGATGGTTCCGTTAGCTTCGTTAGGTAATTTCGGGGTTGGGAGCATGTTCGGAATGTATTTTGGAGGTCCATAGCTCAATTAGGCTTGAAATGCCGAAGTTTGGAATTTTTGGAAATCCGGTCGATATGTGAGATTTTGATCCGAGAGTTGAAATGGAATTACGACAGTTGCAGTAGCTTCGTTAGGTGATTTTGGATATGTCTGCAAATTTTCAGGTCATTCGGACATCGTTTGGTCGGGTTTTTGATAGTATGTAGGTTTCAGAAGTTTTGGTTGAAACTTAGGCTTGAATCCGCCATAATCTGATGATTTTTGTGTTTAATGATATATTTTTATGATTGGAACAAGTTCGTATTGTAATTTGGAGTAGGTTGGTGGTTTTGGTTGAGGTCCCAAGGGCCTCGGGGGTGTTTCCGGGGGTCAAACGGACCATTTCGAGTTTATGAACACGTTAGTTTTTGTTGTCATAAGTGTTGCAGATGGTTGCTCTATGCGATCACAATGGGTTGATGCTATCGCATAGAAGGTTTGGGAGGGGGCTAAAATTTGTTCTATACGATCGCGAAAAGGGGTATGTGATCGCATAGCTGTAGGTATTTGTTCTCTGCGATCGCAGAGGGGCTGTGCGATCGCATAGTGTCTTGGTAGGGGTCCCAGGTCCTATATTTTTGTTCTATGCGACCGCGGAGCTGGGAGTGCGATCGCATAAGGTTGATATGCTAAGCAATGCGATCGCAATGCTGTTTGTGCGATCGTATAAGGTAAAAATGTGAGGTTCAAAAGTTGTTCTATGCGATCGCAATAAGGGTCATGCACTCGCATGGAGCATTTTACTAGCAGACAGAATCAGTATATAAAATTTCATCCGCAAGGGATTTCACCATTTCTGCAAAAACTCAAGCCAGGGAGCTCGGTTTTGAGTGATATTTTGCGTGCTTTTCAGAGAAAAATTGTTGGGTAACGATTTCTTACTCCCTTGTGAACATTATTCACTAATCTAAACTCAAATTCTTCCTTTAATTTCGGATTTGGGGTGTAATTTGGGATGAGTTTCATAGAATAAACTTTGGTGATTTGGAGGGGCAAATGTACTCCGATTTTGATAAATTTTATATGGTTAGACTCGTGAGAGTACGAGGGTTCTGTAAACGTAAAAATATTTTATTCCGAGCCAATGGTTGGAGGGGTATATTGGTCATTTTACCCATTTCGCACCGTAGCTTTAATTTTATCAGTGTAATTAGTTACTTGCGATGTTATTTACACTATGTAATTGGTTTGAATAGATTTAGGCCTCTCGGAGTCGATACTCGTGGCAAGGGAGTCATTTCTTAGCGATTTTGTACCGGGATTGAGGTAAGTGACTTGTCTAACCTTGCGTGGGGGATTTTCTCCCCTAGGATATATATGTGTTGATTTAAATGCCTTGTACGTGAGGTGACAGTCATGTACTTACGCAAATTGTTGAAAACTACCTTACTTGAACTGCTCAATCCGTGTTATCTTTGTTATTTAATTGGTTTAATTGCAAGATTTATCCTGTGTAAGCTAGAAAAGCATGATTAGATAGGATTATCTGTCTAAATGCCTACTTGTCTTAATTGAACTCCCTAGAACCCGTTGAGACTGGATTTATATGTTAATTGTAGCAGTGTACTTCATATTTCTCTGTGTTTTGCTCTTATTTGATTGTGTTTATGTTCTGTGGACTGCGGGTTCAATTCTTGGAGATCCAGTGCTATTGAGGTAAAGGATTGCGAGTTTAATTCTCGGAGATCCCGAGATACTGATATACGAACTGCGGGTTCAATTCCCGGAGATCCTAAGATACTAATATACGGACTGTGTGTTCCCTTATTTGGTATTATTTTTGGACTGCGGGTTCGATTGCCGGAGATCCAAGGGCTACGGGTTCGATTCCCGGAGAACCGGAGTTATTGATATATTATTGAGATATGGACTGCGGGTTCGATTCCCGGAGATCCTGAGTTGCTGAGTATAAAAGGACTGCGGGTTCAATTCCCGGAGATCCATGAGGCCCGGAGTGTTGTTGCATTTATGAGGAAGAGCATTCTTACTAGGTTTGGCACTCCTATGCAATCATAAGTGATGGGTGGTCTCATTTTTGTAATAGAGCTTTTGACACTTTGCTTGCAAAGTATGGTGGCAATCATAAAGTTTCTACTCCTTATCATCCTTAGTTGAGTGAGGTAGTTGAAGTCTCAAACAAGGAAATCAAGAGTATATTGTCAAATATGGTCAATGCAAATATGACCGATTGGTCAAAGAAGTTGGATGATGCTTTATGGGCTTATATGACTGCATACAAGACTCTGATTGGAATGTCTCCATATCGGCTGGTTTTTGGAAAAGCTTGCAATCTACTTGTTGAGTTGGAGCACAAGGTCATGTGAGCCTTGAGGAAGCTGAATTGAATGGGATGGGCAGCAAATCTTTGTGTGGAGCAGCTTAATGAACTTGAAAATTCCGATTCCATGCCTAATCTAGTTCATCATTGTACAAAGACAAGATGAAGTACTTTCATGATAAATATGCTCGTGGTAGGAGTTCAAAGTGGGTGATTTTCTTTTCTTGTTCGATTCTCGGTTACGTCCGTTTCCGGAAAAGCTTAAGTCAAAATTGAGTAGACCTTTTGAAGTGGTGTTTGTGACTCCGTTTGGTGCACTTGACTTGAAGAACAAAACTGGGGAGATTTTTAGAGTTAATGGGCACAGGGTCAAGCACTACTTGGGCAAGATTGATGACAACCACGTGGTGGAATTGCTCCATCTAAAGTGATTTGATGGTAACTTGCGTCGTGCCGCGACGTTAAATCAGGCACTTCTTGGAAGGCAGCCATATGTCTTTCTCTTGTTTTTCTTTTATTCTCTTCTTAATGTAGGATTTTTTTAGGATTAATTGGTTGTGAGATGTTGGAAAAAATGCACACTCTCTGAAGTTTGCACTGCGGCCGCATTACATTTTGTGCGACCGCAGAGACCTTAGCGCTGGGGCAACAATTCAATGCGGACTGCAGTGCCAAATAGTCAAAAATAAGGAGTCTCTGAAGTTTCCTACTGCTGCTGCATTATATTTTCTACGGTCCACGGTGGACCATTGCAACCGCAATGCATTTCTTGCTGTCCGCAGAAGTCATATCCCTAGTGCCACTTGTTTCTGAGCACCGCAATGCGGTCCTTCGTAGGTAGGTGAGATGGGCCCCAGTTCCTTTTTCTATAAATAGGAACTGAGGCCCTCATTTCAAACTTTTCGACCATTTGCTCTCTAATTGTGAAAAGTTACTATTCACACAAGCCCTAATTGCACGATTACATTCACTCCCTGTCAATCATCTGTGTTGCATCTTACTAACTAGTAATCTTAATTTTTCCAGAGTCTTTAACTTTGTTATTTTTTTTTAATTAGCTAGTTTTTCTTCTTTTTCTTCTCGTTTTCTTTCAATTCCGTATTGTAGGTTTGTTTAACCATGTTTAGATTAGGTTTAATTAGTGGAAACTAGTGACTGAACACCTAGGGAATTAATGACACATGACTTTAGCTTTATATTGATAAAAATTTTGAAAATCTAGGTTGGTATTACTGTTTATGGCTTACTCTGGTTCGCGATGGTATTTTGTGCGGTCTATGGTGCTTCTCCACGGTCCGTAATACCATTTTGTGTGGGCGGAAATGGTATAACTTCAGAAAGTGGAGATTCGAGAACTACGACCGTGATCGATTTATACAGTCCGCGATGCCTCAATGCGAACCGCATTACATTTTGTACGGTCCACGGTTTTTAGAATCAGAGAGTGGGTAGTCTAACCCCAACCTCAGTGCGGACCTCGATGCATTTTTTGCGATCTGCGGTAGCTTCTTGCAGTTGTACTTCATTTTGTGCAGTCTGCAATAGCTTCTTTGCGCCCACTTCTTCATTTTGTGTTGTTCGCAGTCTGGAATTCTGATTGTCTACAATTTTATTCTGCACTATTTCATCTGTTATTGCGATACTAACAAGAATAGAATGTATTATCCTTGCAAATAATGGTGAACGTAATGTGCCACTGTTTTACCACGCATATGTGTAAACGTAATGTGCCACTGTTTAATACTATACCCCGAGAAGAGATATAATAATAATTAGGGAAGAAGTTTTTCCACTTAAAGGACAGTCGGAACGGGATCAATTTATTTATTTATTCAGAGTCGCCACTTGAGAAAATAATGGTGTCCCAAGTCACCGGTTTAATCCCGAACCGAGGAAATTCATGACTCTGTATTACAGTCTGCGAAACTAGAAACCTGGATAAGGAATTCTGTTAACCCGGAGAAGGTGTTAGGCACTCCCGAATTCCGTGGTTTTAGCACGGTCGCTCAACTGTTGTTCTTGCTTTTATCTGATTTCTTTATATATTTTAATTATGTGCTTTTAATGCTCCACTTTTATTTTTAGAAGAATTGCGACGTCACGAAAAAACATTTCGAGTCACACCGCAACCAGTACGCCTGTGACTTTAATGTATTTCAGTTTCGCCGAGAGTAAGATTTGGGTCACATAAATGCGCACCCGTATTTAGGAAAGTAATTTATTTACAAATTGCGCCTAAAGGTTCTATCGTCTTTATTAACTTTGGGAAAGACCGTGAAATTCGCTAAACGGTCTTCCCGAGTCTAAGTATTTTTAGTAAATAAATAATGAGGGCCCCGCAATTATATTTGATTTGGCGAGGCTCGTCTCTTTTTATTATTAAAAGGTCAACCTAAAGCAAACTAAAAATTTTTATTTATCCTTTGTCTCTAAAAGACCAATTAATTCACAAATATAAATTCGGGCCTCAAATTCAAGTCCGAATTCAAACAAAAGGGAAGACCCTTTTATCTTGAACCCACTACCTAATTCAAAACGCAATTTTATATTTGCCAATTAATTCCCCATATTTTCTACTAAATATTCAAGAACTATCTCATATCTTTTTTTAAAAAATGAATCTTGTAATCAACCCAAGTCCCAAGTATCTAGGAGAAAAGTCCACCTAAGTCAGAAGAATTTGGAGTCTTTATATATTACAATCAGAGAAGCACCATGTAATAGGATAGCATAAAGTCAGAGCTGTAATGAAGACTTCTTGGCAACATTTTGTTTGATTCTGATTTTTTCAGCTAATGTTATCTAATGTGAAATTAAGGCAGCCGGCTAGAAAACTAATCATACTTGCTTGCTCATAAAAAACTCAAAGATTTACAATCTGGTTTGGACATGACATCACCTAGCTAAATATTAAAAAGAGTTAACATGCGGACCGAGCCATTTATTATTCAGCTTATACGTGAAGCATAAATTGCATCATATAAACTGATATGAAGGTGCAAAAATATTAAATATCAGTTCTAAAATTTGAATCAATACAAAGAATCCTTACCACATTGAAAATCTGTGGGGCAGCAGGTCCTATCTCGAGATCATGCCAAGGATGAGCTGCAACTGATCTCCGTGTCATGGAAGAAAGTATTCTTTCATTAAGAGGTGGAATGGAGGACTTGTGGGACACTGAAGCCTTGGCTGGAGTTTCGATAGGTGGAACCATTTTTGCTAGCACATTGAAAATCTGTGGGGCAGCAGGTCCTATCTCGAGATCATGCCAAGGATGAGCTGCAACTGATCTCCGTGTCATGGAAGAAAGTATTCTTTCATTAAGAGGTGGAATGGAGGACTTGTGGGGCACTGAAGCCTTGGCTGGAGTTTCGATAGGTGGAACCATTTTTGCTAGCTGAAGCACGAACGAAGGAAGAGCGTTGGTCGAAAGTGGAAACACACACACAGAGCTCAGATCCCTAATGTAAAACGCGTTCTCCCCCTTTTGATTGTGTGTCCCCCTTTTAAAATATATTTTATGCCCATATTTTATCCATTGGCTTTTAAAGATTCCCACGTGAGAGACCAAGAGTCATGGGTCTCCACGTGGGTTTCAAGGGTTATGGGCTTCGTCTCGTGCTCCGTCCGTGTCCCCCACGTGTGGTGGGCTCGGATTATTATGGGCTAGGTCCGAAAATTATAAAACCGGGTAGTTTGAACCCGAATATTATTCTTCGCCCGGAACCGAGAATGGTGTTATTTAATTAATCCTAGGTAATCAAAATAACTATAATACTCATAATTAAAATAAAACTATTTTTTTATATTTTTCAAGTTTAAAATAACTACAAAATATTAATGAAACTATTTTTTTTTAATTATTTTCGTTTTTATAAAAAGATAAAAATATAAAGTACTATTTTTATATTTTTTCAAGTTTAAAATAACTACAAAATATTAATGAAACTATTTTTTATTATTTTCGTTTTTATAAAAAGATAAAAAATATAAAGTACTATTTTTGTATTTTTCAAGTTTAAAATAACTACAAAACATTAATAAAACTATATTTTGTTATTTTTTATTTTAAGGTAAAAATAAAGTAAAAGAGTCAAAATTAGCTAAAATAGCTATATTAGGCCTAAACTAAATATTTTATGTTAAAAGTATAAAAAATCTCGGGGAGGTCAAAAATCACGCGTTTACAGCTGCCCCTCTTTGACTGAAAACACAAAGAGTTTTCAGACAAAGAACGACTAAACAAGTGTTTTTGACCTGACCCTTATTGGGAGGGATTAAACTAAAAGAAGAGGAATGTGACCGAGCCACTGTATCTGAGCTGCCTACATATCCTTGGCTATAAAGGAATCAGGCCACGTGTAGTTCGAAAGTGAGTGAGGAAGGGGTAACCGAGGTGGAGAGCCAGTCGAGGTGTCGTTCCGTCGAGGTTCCGTCCCATCGAAGTTCCGGTCCGTGGTCCTGCTATTACATCAAAAATCAAAATATGAAAAAGACTAACTAAGCCTATCAGCTACTAGTTACAAAATTCATATCTATAAGTCTTCTGAAGCTTGATCTTGAGTATTGGTTGGTGCTTCATGCGGACTCTAAATTTGAACCTTGATACTTGCTAGTTGCAGGTGCTGCTTTTCGGATCAAGACCAGGTATGCAATGCTTGTGACCTCGGCCATGTCTTGAGCACACCACATCTTTCATCAACTTCTGCACTTAGATTAACTCCTTGCCTTTTTTTTTCATTATGACTAACTTCTGTTGATCATCTCGGACTGTTGACTCGCATTCTGGTTGCAAGCTTCTTTTGTTGCTATCTTGCATTGCACTCCGAAGTGAATTCCCTTACTTGTGATCTTCGAGCTATTCTCCTTCGAAGTCTGAATCTATCTTTTCTGATCCTTGTTGCCTTCCTTCTGATTCATGCTGGGGATTTCCGTTACACTCTGCCGCTTTCCTTAAACAACTTCAAAATAAATTGCCACTCTATTCTTCAGGCGTGCTCCCTGACTTCCACTACAACTTCAAAATAAATTGCCACTCCATTCTTCAGGCGGGCTCCCTGACTTCAACTACAATTTCAAAATTAAATCGCCACTCCATTCTTCAGGCGGGCTCCCTGACTTCAACTACTACTTCAAAATAACATCGCCACTTCATTCTTCAGGCGGGCTCCCTGACTTCAACTACAACTCTAAAATAAAATCGCCACTCCGTTCTCCAGGCGGGCTCCCTGGCTTCAACTACAACTTCAAAATAAAATCGCCACTCCATTCTTCAGGCGGGCTCCCTGACTTCAACTACTACTTCAAAATAAAATCGCCACTCCATTCTCCAGGCGGGCTCCCCGACTTCAACTACTACTTCAAAATAAAATCGCCACTCCATTCTCCAGGCGGGCTCCCTGACTTCAACTACTACTTCAAAATAAAATCGCCACTCCATTCTCCGGGCGGGCTCCCTGACTTCAACTACTACTTCAAAATAAAATCGCCACTCCATTCTCCGGGCGGGCTCCCTGACTTCAACTACTACTTCAAAATAAAATCGCCACTCCATTCTCCAGGCGGGCTCCCTGACTTCAACTACTACTTCAAAATAAAATCGCCACTCCATTCTCCAGGCGGGCTCCCTGACTTCAACTACTACTTCAAAATAAAATCGCCACTCCATTCTCCAGGCGGGCTCCCTAACTTCAGCTATAACTTCAAAATAAATTGCCACTCCATTCTTCAGGCGGGCTCCCTGACTTCAACTACAACATCAAAATAAATCGCCACTCCATTCTCCAGGCGGGCTTCCTGACTTCAACTACTGCTTCAAAATAAAATCGCCACTCCATTCTTCAGGCGGGCTCCCTGACTTCAACTACTGCTTCAAAATAAAATCGCCACTCCATTCTTCAGGCGGGCTCCCTGACTTCAACTACTACTTCAAATAAAATCGCCACTCCATTCTCCAGGCGGGCTCCCTGACTTCAACTACTACTTCAAAATAAAATCGCCACTCCATTCTTCAGGCGGGCTCCCTGACTTCAACTATAACTTCAAAATAAAATCGCCACTCCATTCTTCGGGCGGGCTCCCCGACTTCAACTACAACTTCAAAATAAATCGCCACTCCATTCTTCAGGCGGGCTCCCTGACTTCAACTACAACTTCAAAATAAAATCGCCACTCCATTCTCCAGGCGGGCTCCCTGACTTCAACTATAACTTCAAAATAAAATCGCCACTCCATTCTCCAGGGCGGGCTCCCTGACTTCAACTACAACTCCAAAATAAAATCGCCACTCCATTCTTCAGGTGGGCTCCCTGACTTCAACTACAACTTCAAAATAAATCGCCAATCCATTCTTCAGGCGGGCTCCCTGACTTCAACTACTACTTCAAAATAAAATCGCCACTCCATTCTTCAGGCGGGCACCCCGACTTCAACTACAACTCATTAACTCCATCCCATCCTTTCTTCTGAATTATCTTGTCTTGGAATTGCTTTCCCCCTGGGTCGTATTACTTTGGCCGCTGGGGATATCTTTGGAATTGTTTACTTACCTGCTGAGGATAATGATGCTGGGAAAATTTCCTTCATTCCCTCCCTTCCTTTGACTCATGCGCTTGAATTTGCGTTGGGAACTCTTGTTGTAACTCTCTGCTTTATGGTGGGTTACTGGTTTCAAGACCTGCAATGTAAAGACTGAAGACTTGCCTTTTGTTATACCGGTAGGCGCCTGCTTTTAGTAGCAACTTTTGAATAAATAAAAGCATTCTGGCAATAATTTATGAAATATGCAAAGGACAATGTAAAATAAAACAAACGTAAAATATCCTATTCGAGGGCGGATAGTCCCATCGTATTCTATTCGAGGGCGAATACTCCCATTGTATCCTATTCGAGGGCGAATAGTCCCATTGTATCCTATTCGAGGGCGAATACTCCCATCGTATTCTATTCGAGGGCGAATACTCCCATTGTATCCTATTCGAGGGCGAATACTCCCATCGTATTCTATTCGAGGGCGAATACTCCCATCGTATTCTATTCGAGGGCGAATACTCCCATTGTATCCTATTCGAGGGCGAATACTCCCATCGTATTCTATTCGAGGGCGAATACTCCCATCGTATCCTATTCGAGGGCGAATACTCCCATTGTATCCTATTCGAGGGCGAATACTCCCATTGTATCCTATTCGAGGGCGAATACTCCCATTGTATCCTATTCGAGGGCGAATACTCCCATTATATCCTATGTATGAAAGTGAACAAACCTGAGACGTCCTGTTCGAAGGTGGACAAACCTGAAACATCCTATTTGAAGGTGGACAAACCTGACACGTCATCTTGAAGTGCCTTCCTCGTTTCTCCGAGAAAATTTTCAACAACGGTAGAAAATTTTCTGCCCCAGTATTGGTGTTCTTCCTTGTGGCATGATTTCCTGCTATCAATAGCACTTTCTTTCCCTGTTTCAAATCAAAGAAAATTTGTTAGTTCAAAATATTGTGAGCGGTTGTGCCGCTCCTGTGGGGTGGTTTTTCCTTTTCTCCTTTCCCTCGCTCGGGGTTCCCAAAACTTGTTGGGGAATGATTTCATTTGCTGGAGATGATATTCCTGCTGGGGATGGGTTTTTCCATTTATCCCTTCTCCATTTTGTGCTTCTCAACTTGTTGGGGGTTATTTTGTTGAAGATGGGCTTTCCTTTCTTCCTTTACCACTCTGTGTTGTCCGACCACCTCGGAACTTGCTGTAGATAGCATTGATGGGGGATACTGATCTCCTCAAAATTGGTGTTTCATTCTTCTTGAAGGCTGTTGAGGATGACACTGGTTCGAAGACCATTTCTCTTAAGACTTTCCTTCTTCCCCAAGTGGGGATTGACTTCCAGAAAATTTTCAAACTGAAAAGAAAATTTTCTGCCCCAGTTTAATAATCTTCTTTGCACCATACTTCTTTGCCGTCAATGGCACTTCCTTGCCTTGCATAATAATTGGAAAATTGGTGGCAAGTTTTGAAGTCATTTCTCACTATGTTTTGACTAGACTGACTTTGATGGAGAATTTTGACAAAAGGAGAAAGATAAAAAGAAACAACAAATAGAAGACAAGGGAGGACTGACTCTCTAACCAGAAACAACTATAAAACTTATCAAACGCGAATACCAACTCTACTGGTCATGACATGCACATATGGCCTATCCTCCGTCGTTAATTTCCTTTCACGATTTTTGTCTCGTGATTTCCATCTGATTATCACCTTTATTCGACTTGTAGTGCCCGAAGGGTTTTCACTTTCAAGCCTCTCTCATTTTGATTTTCTCTCAGCTTTCGTCGCCTTATGGTGCCTGTGAAGGTTTTTTACCGGTAAGACTCTCTCGTTTGTATTACTTTTAGCTGGGGATTGGGGTGTCACTGCCAAGACTCTCTCGTATTTCCTTTCTGCCGAGAATCAGAGTCTTTTCTGCTGAGAATCAGCGTGTTATATTATGATAGGACTCTATCCCTCGCCTGACGCGGCATCTTTTGAAGACTGATCGGAAGGTCTTTCTTTGGACCGTAATGTGAGATTTGGATAGGGCTAGAAAGAAAGGGTATTGAAGGCTCAAAACAAAATCAATTTTGGGTTCAAAATTTACAACCTTCGGACCTAAATTTATTTACAATAAACACAATTTTCTTTGCCCCCGTTTTTTACTTGGGGATTTTTATTTCTTTATTTACACTATGACCGAGCTGTGAAGCGCCTACGTATCCTCTTTAGAGAATCAGGTCAAACATAGTTCCCAATTCCTTCTTTTCATTTTTTTCATCATTTTTTCATTTTTTTTCTTTTCTTTTTCGTTCCTTTTTGGTTGTTTTTGTTTTTCTCTTTTTCTTTCTTTATCTTCCCCATTTGTGTTTCTAATTTTGGTACCGATTCCGAAGGAGGGGTATGAAAGAAATCAAAATAAGGCTCGAAGGGTTAACGAAGGATAAAGTGTTTGGGTAGCAGAACAAAATGCCTTCGTCATTCCAATTTTCAAAACATGCCAAGTTCAAACAACACATTCACGACATCTTCTGTTTGTGCCCTGATTGATAACCATATCGTCCATTCGCCTTTTCATCTATCATTTTAAAGTACTGCTGGACGACACTTCCATTTCAGTATCACGAGCGAAACCCCATGTCAGGCATGGCCATTTTGCCCTTAAGGCTTTCTTTGTATTTTACCCGCCCCAAATTTCACGTGACTCGGGTTCCAAATAATCTCAAATCATTATTTCTTTTAAAATGTCATGATTATCTTCCAATTCCTTCATGATTAACTTTTAAGATTAGGCCACAATTATGCGTGCATGTCATGTCACTAGTGTTGACATAAAAATGACTATAAAGAAGAAGGACTTAAATCAAAGAAAAATGACTCGAAATAATGGCAAACAAGAGAGTTGCATCAGACGAACTAGAAATGAATTAATACGACAAAACAAACACAATAAACCGGGGCACACCCTTGGAACAGACCTACACAATACTAAATGAGGTATTACGACCAATAGAAAACTGGACAAAATAGAACGACAAAAAGGGTTTGAGTTACATGACAATATCCCGATTACAACCCTAAAATAATCTGGACGACAGAAATGACAACAAAATAAGCCACCAAAAAAATCCATTCTGGTTGACCAAGGAATGGAGAGTCTTCCCGATTACCAAGCACGATATTTTGGCCACTAAGCTTCGCATCAATATTACCAAGGCCACTTATTTGCTTCGACATTTTCAGCTTTAGTCAATACATCCCCACAAAGCGTCCATCCCGGCGTGCAGGTAAAGGACTCTATGCGATATTCTTGGTGTCACTATCTTGGATCATAATCAGGTTTTCCTGGACCTTCTGCTTCCGGTTCACCACAAACCAACCACCTCGATTCTCAACAATTCAAAATAAAATATGGTAGAAATGGACTCAGTCAGTCCTCATCAATATTTTTTGCTTACTTCTTTTTCTTTTTTTCTTTTCTTTTTTTTTTCATTTTTTTTTCTTTTTTTTCATTTTTTTTTTCATATTTTTTTTTTCATATATATACATATACAGTTGTGGTCGAATCTTATGGAGATTGCCTACGTATCATGACCCCGCATGAATCAGACCGAGCGTAGTTCTTGCAAATTAATGCAAGGAATAAAGGGATGTTTATTTGATTTTTTTTTTGATTTTTTTTTCTTTGAAGGAAAATTATAGAAGCTGACTCCAAATACTAACTTGTGTAGGAGATTTCTACAAGAAAAAGAATATATATATATATATATATTTTTTTTTTTTTTGGTGTCAATTATGACTATTTCTACAAAATTGGCCACATAATGGCTTATTTGACAAAATGACTATTTTTGCAAAATTGATTTAAGAAAGATAAACTTGAATTTTTTTTTATCTTGTGGCTCATGGGGCATCGTTCGGCATCACCATAAACCAACACAAGACTATTTTTCATAAATTGGCCATGTAATGGCTTATTTAGGCAAAGTGGCTCTTTTTGCAAAATTTTATTTAAGAAGATGCAAATTCAAAATTTTTATCCTGGGGCCTATGGGGCATCGTTCAGCACCGACACAGGCCAACACAAGATTGAGGAAGTTAAAATGCAAAAATGTGGCTATTTCAGCAAAACTCCGGCCATGTAATGGCTTATTTGGTAAAGTGGTTATTTTTGTAAAGTTGAGTGATGACTCAAAACTTGATTTTTTGCGGATACAGCCTTTCGACATTTCCGCGAGGGAATATTTCAAGGCTGTGTCCAAAATTATTTTAAAAAAAATCCAAAGTGGCTATTCTTGCAAAAACAGCCTTCCGACGTATTTTGAGGGACGTTCGGCTTATTTTAAGCAAGAATAGCATCACCCGATTTATTTATAACAAAATCAAAAATTTGACATTTTTTTTGGTTATTTTTGCAAACGGGGTGTGAACCCTAACTTGATTTTGCGGCTATGGCCTTGCAACATTTCCACAAGGAATATTTCAAGACTGTGCCCGCAAATTATTAAAAATGATTCAAAGTGGCTATTTTTGCAAAAACAGCCTTCCGGCGTCCTTTCGGAACATTCGGCTATTTTTCAAAATGGCATCACTTTGATTTTATTAAAAACTAAAACTTCGACATTTTTTTTTTTATTTTTTTTTTTTATTTTTTGAAGGGGTGGTTGGACCCGATGAGGGTTGCCTACGTATCCCACCTAATGGCGAGAATCAAACCTGCGTAGTTCGGTCAGATTAGTTGACCAATCATTTCAACAAAATTGTTCCACCTATTTTTCAAATTTTCTTTTCAAACCTTCGACAGCGTTTCGTCGACATTTCGATATTTTCTATTCTAAAATTTCCTCTCTTTTTGTTTTTCAGGAATATAGCTCGTAATAATCTAGAACAAATAAATGCAACATATAACATGCTCGGTCTTTTGATTACCGGGTCACCTGTCCTAGACGGACCCAACCCCTGTGTTGAGTCCCCTAAGTCAGATATGATGCAAATAAACGTCCTAAATCTAGGCTCAATATCCCGATGTTTTCAATGGTACTAGACCGTGTACCCGAGCAGACAACTCGGATTGAGGAGGGGGCTACGTACCGGGGACCCGCGGGATCGTCCGGCTTTGTAACTTATCCTGCCTCTTTTCTTATTTTTGGTATTGACACTAACGGAAAGGGGAGTCTCAACCAGTAAGCACATCCCCGGGGGTAAGAAGAGAAGGATTTTCGGCACAGTTTTATATACAGTTCACGTAATATCAAAGCGGTAAACATATAACAGTTTGTATATACAATGCAACTAGTATCAAAGCGGTAGACATGTAGCACGTTAATTAAACATGTAGTAAAATCAGATATAGACAAAACAACAATTTAACTGAGCTCGAATTCTTAGACCCTGAACCGAAGTTCAGATGGTATAATCCCCAGCAGAGTCGCCAGAGCTGTCACACCTCCTTTTTACCACGCATACATGTAAACGTAATGTGCCACTGTTTAATACTATACCCCGAGAAGGGATATAATAATAATCAGGGAAGGAGTTTTTCCACTTAAAGGACAGTCGGAACGGGATCAATTTATTTAATTATTCAGGGTCGCCACTTGAGAAAATAATGGTGTCCCAAGTCACCGGTTTAATCCCGAACCGAGGAAATTCATGACTATGTATTACAGTCTGCGAAACTAGAAACCTGGGTAAGGAATTCTGTTAACTCGGGAGAAGGTGTTAGGCACTCCCGGATTCCGTGGTTTTAGCACGGTCGCTCAACTGCTATTTTTTGCTTTTATCTGATTTCTTTATATATTTTAATTATGTGCTTTTAATGCTCCACTTTTATTTTTAGAAGAATTGCGACGTCACGAAAACACATTTCGAGTCACACCGCAACCAGTACGCCTGTGACTTTAATGTATTTCAGTTTCGCCGAGAGTAAGATTTGGGTCACATAAATGCGCACCCGTATTTAGGAAAGTAATTTATTTACAAATCGCGCCTAAAGGTTCTATCGTCTTTATTAACTTTGGGAAAGACCGTGAAATTCGCTAAACGGTCTTCCCGAGTCTAAGTATTTTTAGTAAATAAATAATGAGGGCCCCGCAATTATATTTGATTTGGCGAGGCTCGTCTCTTTTTATTATTAAAAGGTCAACCTAAAGCAAACTAAAAATTTTTATTTATCCTTTGTCTCTAAAAGACCAATTAATTCACAAATATAAATTCGGGCCTCAAATTCAAGTCCGAATTCAAACAAAAGGGAAGACCCTTTTATCTTGAACCCACTACCTAATTCAAAACGCAATTTTATATTTGCCAATTAATTCCCCATATTTTCTACTAAATATTCAAGAACTATCTCATATCTTTTTTTTAAAAAATGAATCTTGTAATCAACCCAAGTCCCAAGTATCTAGGAGAAAAGTCCACCTAAGTCAGAAGAATTTGGAGTCTTTATATATTACAATCAGAGAAGCACCACGTAATAGGATAGCATAAAGTCAGAGCTGTAATGAAGACTTCTTGGCAACATTTTGTTTGATTCTGATTTTTTCAGCTAATGTTATCTAATGTGAAATTAAGGCAGCCGGCTAGAAAACTAATCATACTTGCTTGCTCATAAAAAACTCAAAGATTTACAATCTGGTTTGGACATGACATCACCTAGCTAAATATTAAAAAGAGTTAACATGCGGACCGAGCCATTTATTATTCAGCTTATACGTGAAGCATAAATTGCATCATATAAACTGATATGAAGGTGCAAAAATATTAAATATCAGTTCTAAAATTTGAATCAATACAAAGAATCCTTACCACATTGAAAATCTGTGGGGCAGCAGGTCCTATCTCGAGATCATGCCAAGGATGAGCTGCAACTGATCTCCGTGTCATGGAAGAAAGTATTCATTCATTAAGAGGTGGAATGGAGGACTTGTGGGACACTGAAGCCTTGGCTGGAGTTTCGATAGGTGGAACCATTTTTGCTAGCACATTGAAAATCTGTGGGGCAGCAGGTCCTATCTCGAGATCATGCCAAGGATGAGCTGCAACTGATCTCCGTGTCATGGAAGAAAGTATTCTTTCATTAAGAGGTGGAATGGAGGACTTGTGGGACACTGAAGCCTTGGCTGGAGTTTCGATAGGTGGAACCATTTTTGCTAGCTGAAGCACGAACGAAGGAAGAGCGTCGGTCGAAAGTGGAAACACACACACAGAGCTCAGATCCCTAATGTAAAACGCGTTCTCCCCCTTTTGATTGTGTGTCCCCCTTTTAAAATATATTTTATGCCCATATTTTGTCCATTGGCTTTTAAAGATTCCCACGTGAGAGACCAAGAGTCATGGGTCTCCACGTGGGTTTCAAGGGTTATGGGCTTCGTCTCGTGCTCCGTCCGTGTCCCCCACGTGTGGTGGGCTCGGATTATTATGGGCTAGGTCCGAAAATTATAAAACCGGGTAGTTTGAACCCGAATATTATTCTTCGCCCGGAACCGAGAATGGTGTTATTTAATTAATCCTAGGTAATCAAAATAACTATAATACTCATAATTTAAATAAAACTATTTTTTTATATTTTTCAAGTTTAAAATAACTACAAAATATTAATGAAACTATTTTTTTTAATTATTTTCGTTTTTATAAAAAGATAAAAATATAAAGTACTATTTTTATATTTTTTCAAGTTTAAAATAACTACAAAATATTAATGAAACTATTTTTTATTATTTTCGTTTTTATAAAAAGATAAAAAATATAAAGTACTATTTTTGTATTTTTCAAGTTTAAAATAACTACAAAACATTAATAAAACTATATTTTGTTATTTTTTATTTTAAGGTAAAAATAAAGTAAAAGAGTCAAAATTAGCTAAAATAGCTATATTAGGCCTAAACTAAATATTTTATGTTAAAAGTATAAAAAATCTCGGGGAGGTCAAAAATCACGCGTTTACAGTTCGCAGTCTGCAATTCTGATTGTCTACAATTTTATTCTGCACTATTTCATCTGTTATTGCGATACTAACAAGAATAGAATGTATTATCCTTGCAAATAATGGTGAAATCACGAGGCGGAGGTGATAAACATAAATGGAAAGGTGAGTCTTCCTGGGGTAAGGTACGAGGCATGATTAGATTGACCCCGCAAGTCTGACACGCTATCAAAGATACCAAGAGGACAATAAGGGCTTCTAATAGAGCTGCTTCCCAATCGAGGAGTAAGTAAGTACTATCCTAGGAGGCATCCGACTCAAACTCTGTGCCATAATATGTTGCTAACTGGTCGGAGAGGAACATATTGAGGGATACACCTCCAGGCTCTCCTACTGCCCAAGCATTAATGTACATATCTTCTAAGTGGTCTGAGGGATCAACTACATGCAGTGACATTGAATATTCTACCTCACCTACAACTTTACTATCTGGTGAGGATCCCATAGAAAAGGAAGGAGGGGGTGATCCCCAAGTAGGAGGGTTATAGAGAACCCGGAGCCCGGAGATATGGCAAGACATATTTTTGAGTGAAGTGGCCTACCACAAGTTCAGAGAATAGTGGCCCAAGAGGTAGTTAATACGGGAGCAAAATTTATCACACCTGATCTTTTGCCTCACAACCCCAATGTGTTGAGGTAGTTTAAAGAGAGAGCAATCTGGGACTAATTCATAGGCCATGTGGAGGATGCGAATGAGCACTTGGTGAAGGAGTTTTACAAGGGCACCACAATGACAAGGTGCGAAATCTAAAAGTCAAGTTTGATGGGAAAATGATAAATGACTATGTAGGCATCTTGGAGGAGGATGAGACCTTGTACTTAGACAAGGTAGATTTGGGGGAGGATGCCCGTCCATGGTTAGTTGAGTACTTGGAAATCCTAGGTACCACCCCATCATGGTTGACAACGGCGGTGAAAATTCTGAGGAGAACCCTTAACTTTGAAGCAAAAGGGTAGGAAATATTTTTTTAGCAAGCTAGACCCCACAACTCACGACAACTCCCTTCTTATTTGCCGGGCTATATTGGTGGCATAGATCATGGCAGGGTACCCAATCAACATCGAGAATGTGATGTCCAAGGTGATTACACGGGTGGTGAATGATCTTACCTCTTCCCAAATTTCTGGACCATGTATTTTAAGGATCAAGATGTGGAGAAGAGAAGATTTGATGTAAAGAGAAAGTCAAGGCACCTTTTTCCTGGTACATCACCAAGGGTCCTGAAAACCCCAAAGACCTTATTGGCAAAGCCGCTACTTCAACTGGCTAGTCTGAAGAGCCAGTTGTAGTAGTGGCTCCTACTCAGCCTCCCTCAGCCACACCAGACATGGCCCTAGGAACCTTCACTTATACAACTCCAAATATCTCCTCATCCACAACATATCCGTTGACTGCCCACCGCCTGAACCAGACACTTGTCAATTTCAACAACTGGATGCAGACAACCACTTCCTAGATGTCTTTACTTTCTACTTCAGTGGCAGCCCAGTCTGCACCTCCTTAGCCACATGTCCCATAGTTAGTGGCAGACACTCTCAAGGAGCTTTTACAGAACCAGAAGAAGCTCCTAGAGAACCAACAAATAATATTGGACGTTGTGGGTTCACATGGAAAAGCATTGAAGGATTTGGACAAAGAAGCAAAGAAACTGAGGAAGACTCGGACATCCAAGGAGTTGGTGAAAGAGTTGAGAGTGGATGTGGAGAAGTTGAAGGTGGATCACTTGCCTTTGGACCTTCTATTGCCTGACTCGTCTCCAACATCCCATCCCCATTCAGAGTAGGAGCATAGAGGCCACCCAAGAAGAATAGGGTGTTTCCCTGTACTGATAATGCTATAACAGAGTTGGAGGACCTACTAAGAGGTTCCTCTAGTCAGCCAAAGATTGCTGTACAGGCCCGGGTCATAGTGAGACATAGATTACAGGGATCCAGTCATAGGTTCCCGAGCAGACCGAGGACCCAAGGACCCAAACTCAGGATCTTATGTAGACAGAGGGCCAATAGGGAGTTTTTTTTTTACTCTCTTTCTTTTCTTGTGCTTATTTTGGTTTGTAAGCATTGAGGACAATGCTATCTTTGATTTTAGGGGGTAGCCCTATTTGGATGGCTGTATATATGACATTACCTTTTTCTTTATGTTTTGTTTTTACTTTTGGTATGTACATAATTTTATCATTTTATTGCACTTTTGTACGTTTACTTTTGGCCTGTATATAAAGTTACGTTCTAATTTATATATTCATTCTCCCTTATGTATATTCGACTAAATTCCCTCTTGTACATATTCATTTTACTTTTCGCATTTTTCTTTCACATCTTCTTATTTTATTTTCATAGCTTCTTGTTTTGAGTTTTTGCATACAATAAGCCTTTGGTTTTCTTAATGGCCCGATTCTTTCAAAAGGTAGAATTTGTGTGAACCGGGTGGCTCTTTCCGATAATGGATGGCATGACAATCTTCTTAAGGGGTTGAGTCTATTTTTATTTTATTTTTGTGTGTATATATAGTATCTAGTTGGTAAGGGTGCCTCAAGAAAAGCTTCACTTGGGCCTAACACATTTGCCTTTTATCCTATGGTCAAAAACAAATCGTTGTGTATAGGATGGTGAAAGTTGAGACCTTGAGATTCTTGTGTTGGCAGATAATCATCAAGTGGTTTTTCGGGACCATTGTGTTGCTCAAATATCATCTAAGGTTGTTGTGAGCCCCCGAATCTGTCTCTTTAGGAATCCCATAGCTTGTGTGGTGAGAATTTGAATTGCAAGTCCAAGTCTCGAGCCATTAGTCTAGAACTTGCCCTAAATGTTTCTCTAGGTGAAATCCTAATTGTGATTTGACTTTAGATGTAATTGTAGGCTCTTCTTGATCCTAATAATGTCTTGAACACGTCCATAGACTACCGATAATAATATCCCTAGTCAAACCTTTTGAGTCATGGACCTTTTCTTTTAAAAACTGCGATACAAGCCTTTACCCGTTCTAAAAATACCCTCTCTTGGCACACGATCTTTCCTTAGCACAAGACAAAAGCATAAGTTTGTGGGGAGAGACGAGGAATACAACAAAGTGGTAAAAGGTACAAAATGAAGAAAAGGAATGGCAATGAAAAAGAAAGAAAAACAAAAATACAAAAAGAATTATCAATGTAGAAAAAATGAAGGGACTCAATAAAATAAAAGAGATGAAAGGTGTGGAATGTTTGGAAAATCAGGAATATATTTGAAAAGAACAAGAAAGAGTGATAGTGTGTCTCTTTAACCTCTAAGAAAGAAGTAAATGACTTAAAATGTCAAGATAATATGTGCCAAATTGAAGCAAATTGAAGTGCTAAAGGGAAGATGAACCTACTTAGACCAAACATTTCCTACCTTAAACCAAAAGCCTGCACTATATCTCCATAAAAGTCCTATATGATCTTGAGTTGAATGAAGCTTACATTAGCAGTGACTCACATAAGGGGCAAGCTTATGGTACTTAGAGCCGGACTTATGACCTTTCTTTGAGAGAGAAGAGAGTATTTCCATTATCTTCGTTTTGAGTGCTACAATATAAAAGTGAGGTTTGCTTAAAAAGAGTTGAGGATGTGTGATTTTGGATTCCACAATGACCAAAGTAGTAGAAAGACTTTCTTTGATGGGATGAGTCAAATCTTGAAGCTCTTGTGTCGCACTAAGACCATGGTGCTTAAAAGAGTGAATGTTGTTAATGATTTATTTGAATTGAGGGCAATTGTTAGTCCCAATTGATGCTAGTTGAGGTCACTGTAGGTCAGCTAAATCTTCTTCGATTTACTTTTAAGGGGTAGATCTTATTTTGTTTGCTTGAGGACAAGCAAAATCTTATGTTTGGGGGAGTTGATAACTAGGGATTATGTTTCATTTTACACTCCTTCTTACTTATGTTTTGATTAAAAATGTGTAGAAATAGTCCCAAAGGCTTACATGTTGTACTTGTTTGCAGGGTTTGGTAAAAAATATGACAATTAGTCAAAATCAGCTCAAAAAGGAGCGAAACATGCACAAGTACCACAAGTCCAGACATAATGTAATAGAGCCACTGCGGCCGCATTCCATTTGGTGCAGTCTGTAGTGAGGAGATTCTGAGAGTGCAAATTTTGGAAACTTAAGCATTGCGACCGCAAAGCATTCTATGTAGACCGCAATGGCCTCACCGCGGCCGCACTCGATATTTTGCAGTCAACAATGATGGAGTTCAAAGAGTTGGAGTTTGGAGATTTATTGCCAATGCGGTCTGTGATCTTTTTTGTGTGGACCACAATAGAAGATACCGCGGTTGCGGTGCAGTTTATGCGGCCCGTGGTGGCCAAGTTCAAAGAGTAGAGATCTTAAGCCAATAAGCCTCAATGCAAATGCACTCGTTTTTGTGCGGTCCATATTAACCCCAGGGGTATTTTTGCCCAAAAAAATTAGCTTAGTATAAATACTTTCTTTTTTCATTTTTAGGTCATCAGTAATAATTTAACTTTGAGTTACGCTTGTGAACAGTAGTTTTTTTTACCCTTTTGAGTAATTATTTCCATAGTTTTATCATTGAATCTTAAAGTATTAGCTTGTAATTAAATCTATGGGTTTTTCTTCAACTATATATCAGTTTTATTGTATTATCATGAGTAGATAGACCCATTATCTAGGGTTGTGGCTCAACCCTAGTGTGGGTATTTGATGGCTCTTGAGTTTGATAGCTTGAATATCTATGGGTTTTTGATATTTGGACTAATTTATATTTTTCATATTGAATTAGTGGTTGCAAATACTAATTTGTGCCTATTTGACTTGGGCTCTTCTTGAGAAAGAGAGCTTGAGTCTAGGAAAATTTTGTACAATAAGGAATTGGGGCATATTCAAGAGATTGATAACCTCAATTAAAGGGTTAAACCTAGAGATAGTAATACCCAACTTGAACCTCAATTGCTTGCACAAATTATCATACCCAATTGGTCTTGAAAAAATCAATTAGGGTAAAATCATTCAAACTACCGAGAGGTATAGAGTGAGAAATTTCGTGCATTGATTATATCATAATCCCAACATGACAACCTTTCCTTAGATTCGAGAACCCATCAAGTATTTACCTAGGAGAAAGTCATTTCCCCAGTGCTTCTTTAACTAAATAGAGCTTCTACAAGCAATTATTCACAGTTTAATTTAGCTTACTATTAGCATAATTTAGAAGTAATCAAAAGACCAAAAATGATTGGAAGAGCTATTAAGAGCAATTACGTATATCTAGTTTAGATAGGAATCCAATTCCCACTCTAGCTCCCTGTTCGATCCTGACCATTTCGGGTAAAAGCTTCTTCGACTACTCTCGTCCGAGGATGCACTTTGGTTGAGACTATTCCCTTCCTCAGTTAGATGGAAGGAATTTGATTGGATTGAGCGACATCCCAACCATTCCATCACTACTTCGGATGAGTTAGAGGATAGGTTCATTGCAAAGTTTTTCTCGCCGGGGCACATGGCATCATTGAGGGATGAGATCTTTGTTTAAAGTAGGAGCCCACCGAACCATTACATGAGATTTGGAAGAGATATAGAACCATGGTAAAAATAATTCCCCAACAATGATATGACCGAGGCAATGATACAACAGACTTTCTACCGGGGCATTGCACAACAAATCAATGCATAATGAACCAACTTGCTAGGGGTAATTTCATGAAGCTGTCTTATGATGAGGCTTGTGACATTCTTGACGAGATGGTTGACACGTCCTCCACTTGGCAAAGAAGATCCAATGTGCCACAGGGTGACTCCACTGTCACTCACTTGCACAAAAAGCTACATGATCATGGCAAGCTATAGCAGAGCTGACAACAACAATGAACCAACCAGCAAAGACACATTTACAGCAGGTTCAAAATCCACTCCAAGTAAATGCCATGGAGGGTGTCAACATGCTAGTGAGCAAAAGAAGACAAAGAAGTCAACACAACCATGGGAGTTTGGATCAATTTGACAATAATTATGGTGGATAATTATGATGGGCAGAATGAAGAAGTGCAATATGTGAACAATTATCAGAACCAAAGGGACTGTTCTTCTAACCAACAACAATGGAGACCCCAAGGCAATTAGGGCAATCAACAACAACGACAAGGGAATAGTAATTGGGGGAACAACAGGCAAAATTCCAATTGAGGCAATTAGAACAATAATCAGAATAATTAGGGTAATTAGAATAGCAACAACAACAACTGGGGTGGTAACAACAATCAGGGAAGTTGGAACAATGGCAATCAATGAAATCGGGGGCAAGACTTTCAAAGGCCTCCAAAGTATCAACAACCGAATAATCCACCCCCATTTCCATCCCAAGGTCCTATTCCTTCCAACAATGAAGTGGGGATAATTGAAATGATGTTTGAACAGATGATGAAAAAGAATGTGCACTCTGATGCTCAATTGGCTTCCCACAATACTTCAATCAGAAACTTGGAGGTTCAATTAGGCCAAATCTCAAAGTCTTTGAACACTCACCCAAGGGGGATCTACCAAATGATACGGTAGTTAACCCGAAGGCGGGAACAATTATGTTATGGCAGTAGCTACAAGAAGTGGACAAGGCAGTGATGTGAATGCCTTGAATCAAAAAAAAAAAATTTGAGTGATAAAGTTGAGTTGCAAGCAGATGACATTCCTTTGGTGGTTGAAAATGTGATTGATGAGAATGTGAATGAGGAAGTGAGGATTGATATTCAAGATGCCGAGATGGAGACTCAGAATGACGTAAACCATATAGAGAACACATAATAGACATACCAGAAATGGTTGTCCCAAAAGCTAAGGCTCCTTTGCCAAGGCCACCTCCACCCTATCCTCAAAGGATCGCGATGCAAAAAAAAAGAGAATCAGTTTAAAAAGTTTATTAACATGAGAAAGAGCTTATCCATTAATGTGTCTTTGGTAGAGGCTCTAGAACAAATGTCTGGCTATGCTAAATTCATGAATGACTTGGTGACAAAGAAAAGATCCATGGATTGCGAAACTATCAAGATGACTTACGAAGTTAGTGAAATAGTGCACTCAATGGTCCCGAAGCTAGAAGATTCGGTGCTTTCCCCATTCCTTGCACCATTGGGAGTGTGGACTTTTCTAAAGCTCAATGTAATTTGGGGGCAAGTATCAACTTGATGCCCCACTCAATTTTCAAGACTTTGGGTATTGGGCAACTGAGGCCGACTTCCATGATATTGCAAATGGTGGATAGAACTATGAAGAACCCATTGGGTATTATTGATGATGTTCTTGTCCGGGTGGACAAATTTATCTTGCTAGATGATTTTGTGATCATGGATTGTGAGGTAGATTATGAGGTTCCAATCATATTGGAAAGACCTTTTCTTGCTACTAGGAAGGTCTTAGTTGATGTGGAAGTAGGTGAACTCACTTTTCAGGTGGGTGATGAGAAAGTGGTCTTTCATGTGTGCAAGTCAATGAAGCAGCCCAACATTTCTAAGGTGTGCTCTTTTGTGGACCTTGTCACGGTGGTGATAGTTGATGATACTAGTGCAATGATCAATGTGTATAACCTTATAGAAGCCATATCGTTGAATCTTGATGTAAATGACGATGAAGGACGAGTGGAGTATGTGAATGCTTTACATGAAATGGGATCTTACTCTTATGAGCCTAGGAAAGTCTATTTGGATCTCGAAAATAGGAAGACTCCACCAACAAAACCTTCAATCAAGGAACCTCCGGTTTTAGAGTTGAAGCCATTGCCTCCACACATCAAGTATGAGTTCTTAGGCCCTATTTCAACTTTGCCAGTTATTCTTTCCTCTTGTCTTACTAACATGCAGGTTGATGCCATATTGGCGGTGCTCCAAAAGCGGAAGAAGGAAATTGGATGGACCTTAGCTGATATTTGGGGAATAAGACTCGCATTCTGTATGCATAAGATTATTCTAGAAGATGATGCAAATCCCTCCTTGGAACATCAAATGAGGTTGAACGAGGCAATGTAAGAAGTTGTGAAAAAGGAGGTGATCAAGTAGTTGGATGACGGGGTTATGTACCCCATCTCTGATAGCTCTTAGACTTTGCTAGTGTAATGTGTGCCGAAAAGGGTGGTGTGACCTTGGTACAAATTTACAGAATGAGTTGAAGGACTGTCATCGGGTGGAGGGTATGCATGTACTACTGCAAGTTAAATAAAGTGACCCGCAAGGATCACTTTTCATTGCCTTTTCTTGATCAGATGTTAGATCGAATTGCTGGGCATGCCTTCTACTATTTATTGGATGGGTATTCTGGGTACAACCAAATCTTGATTGCTCCAAAAGATCAAGAGAAGACCACCTTCACTTCCCCATATGGCGCATTTTCCTTTTCTAGAATGCTTTTTGGGTTGTGTAATGCACCGACTACATTCTAGTGGTGTATGATGGCCATTTTCACTGATATGGTGGAAGATATTTTGGAGGTGTTCATGGATGACTTTAGTGTTGTGGGTTTGTTTGATGAATGTTTGAAAAAGTTTGATAGTGTGTTGGCCCGTTGTGAAGAAACCAATCTTTTTCTTAATTGGGAGAAATGCCACTTCATGCTTGAAGAGGGCATTGTTCTTGGGCATAAAATTTCAAAGCATGGTATAGAGGTAGACAAAGCAAAACTTGATGTGATTTCAAGGCTCCCTCCCCCTACCTCTGTCAAGGAAGTTATAAGTTTTCTTGGGCATGCGGGGTTCTACCGGAAATTTATCAAAGACTTTTCAAAGGTAGTAAATCCCATATGCAAGTTATTGGAAAAAGATGCCAAGTTCATGTTCGATGAGAGATGTATGCAAGCCTTTGAACTTCTCAAGCACAAGTTAACCACGACTCCTATTATCACCGCACCTAATTGGACCTTGCCTTTTGAGCTCACATGTAATGCGAGCAATGTTGCAGTTAGGGCGTTTTTAGGTCAAAGAATGAATAAAAAGTTTCATCTGGTATACTACACGAGCAAGATAATGAATGATGCTCAAGTTAACTAAACAATGACTGAGAAAGAGCTTTTGGCCATTGTGTACGCAATGGAGAAATTTTGGCCGTATCTCATGGGATCCAAGGTCATAGTTCACACCGATCATACCGGACTCTGGTACTTGATGATGAAGAAGGATTCTAAAGCTAGACTGATGCGATGGGTCTTTTTACTTCAAGAGTTTGATTTGGAGATTGTGGACCGAAAAGGTAGTGAAAACCAAATGGTGGACTTTTTGTCCCTCTTGGAGGAGGAGGGGAGGCCTCGTGATGGCCTAGAGATCAATGATTCATTTCTCGACGACCAACTCCTTTCTATGTCAGTGAATGGTATGCCATAGTTTGCGGATGTTGTAATTTCCTTGTTACCAGTATAATCCCATCTGAACTCTCTTATAACCAAAAAAAGAAGCTCAAGTAGGATAGTTTGGATTTCTATTGGGATGAGCCATACTTGTTCAAGATCTGCATGGATGGTGTGATCCAAAGGTGTGTCCCAGAGGAGGAACAATTGTGTATCATAGAGGCTTGTAATTCCTTTCCTGTGGTAGCTATTATCGCACGGCAAGGTCAGCTACCAAAGTTCTTAGTTGTGGGTTTTTCTGGACAACTTTGTACAAAGATGCAAGTGAACTTGTGAAGAGGTGCAATGAGTGTCAAAGAGCATGTGGAATTTCAAAGAAAGATGAGATGCCTCTCAATACCATTCTTGAAGATGTATGGGACATTGATTTTATGGTACCGTTTGGTAGCTCATGTAGGAATACATACATTTTTGTGGCGGTTGACTATCTCTCAAAGTGGGTTGAAGTAGTGACTTTACCCAACAATGAGTGCCGGAGTGTTGTTGCATTTCTCAAGAAGAGCATTTTTACTAGGTTTGGCACTCCTCGTGCAATCATAAGTGATATGGGGTCTCATTTTTGTACTAGAGCTTTTGACACTTTGCTTACAAAGTATGGTGTCAATCACAAAGTTTCTACTCCTTATCATCCTCAGGCGAGTGGCCAAGTTGAAATCTCAAACAGGGAAATCAAGTGTATATTGTCAAAGACGGTCAATGCAAATAGGATCGATTGGTCAAAGAAGTTGGATGATGCTCTATGGGCTCATAGGACTTCTTATAAGACTCTGATTGGTATGTCTCCGTATCGTTTGGTGTTTGGGAAACCTTGCCATCTACTGGTTGAGTTAGAGCACAAGGCCATATGGGCGTTGAGGAAGTTGAATCTTGAATGGGATGAGGCAACAAATCTTCGTGTGGAGTAGCTGATTGAACTTGATGAATTTTGATTCCATGCCTCCAGTTCATACTTGTACAAGGACAAGATGAGGTATCTTCATGATAAATATCCCGTGGCAAGGAGTTCAAAGTGGGTGATTTGGTTCTCTTGTTCAATTCTCGATTACGGCTGTTTTTGGGAAAGCTTAAGTCAAAATGGAGTGGACCTTTTGAAGTGGTATTTGTGACTCTGTTTGGTGCACTTGACTTGAAGAACAAAAATGGGGGGATTTTCAGAGTTAATATGCCTAGGGTCAAGCACTGCTTGGGCAAGATTGATGACAACCACGTGGTGGCACTGATCCATCTAAAGTGATTTGATGGTAACTTGTATCGTGTCGCGACGTTAAATCATGCGCTTCCTGGGAGGCGACCCATATGTCTTTCTTTTTGTTTTTATTTGATTATCTTCTTAGTGTAGGATTTTTTTGTGGACTAACTGGTTGTGAGATGTTGTGGAAATTTTTTGATGCAGTGCAGGATCAAGTTGGGAAAATACACACTCTCTGAAGTTTGCATTGCAGCCGCATTGCATTTTGTGCAACCGCAAAGATCTTAGTGCAGAGATAACAATTCAATGCGGGCCGCAGTGTCAAATGGTAAAAAACAAGGAGTCTCTAAAGTTTCCCACCGCTACCGCATAGTATTTTGTGCGGTCCGCGGTGGACCACTGCGGCCGCATTGCATTTCTTGTGATCCACAACGGACATCTCCCCAGTGCCACTTGTTTTCGAGTACCGCGGACTGTGGTGCCATTTTGTGCGGTTCGCAGTGGGTAGGTGAGATGGGCCCCAGTTCCTTCTTCTATAAATACGGCCTAAGGCCCTTATTTCAAACATTTCGACACTTTACTCTCTAATAGTAAAAAGTTACTATTCACATAAGCCCTAATTGCATGATTTCATTCACTCCCTGTCAATCATCTGTGTTGCATCTTACTACCGGTAATCTTAATTTTTCCATAGTCTTTACTTTGTTATTTTCTTTTAATTAGCTAGTTTTTCTTTTTTTTCTTCCCGTTTTCTTAATATTTTGTATCGTAGGTTTGTTTAACCATGCTTGGATTAGGGTTAATTAGTGGCAACTAATGATTGAACACCTAAGGAATTAATGACACATGATTTTAGGCTTAAATTGAGAAAAATTTTGAAAAACTAGGTTGGTATTACTTTTCATGGCTTACCGCGGTCCATGATGGTATTTTGTGCGGTCCGCAGTGCTTTTCCACGACCCGCAATACCATTTTTTGCGGACCGCAATGGTATAACTTCAGAAAGTGGAGAGTTGAGGACCGCGTCCGCAATGGATTTTATGCGGTCTGCGGTGCCTTAATATGGACCACAATACATTTTGTGCGGTCCACATTACTAGAATCATAGAGTGGGTAATGTGACCCCACCTCAGTATGGACCGCAGTGCATTTTTTGTGGTCCGCGGTAGCTTATCATTTCATTTTGTGCAGTTCGCGGTCTGCTATTCTGACTGTCTGCAATTTTATTCTGCACTGCTTTATCTGTTATTGGGATACTAACAAGAATAGAATGTATTCTCCTTGCACATAATGGTGAAATCACGAGGTGGAGGTGATAAACAGAAAGGGAAAGGAGAGTCCTCCCGGGGTAAGGGACGAGGCATGATTAGATTGACACCGCAAGTCCGATAAGCTATCAAAGATACTAGGAGGACAATAAGGGTTGCTGATAGAGCTGCTTCCCATTCAGGAAGTGAGTACGTACCCTTCCGGGAGGCATCCGACTCAGACTCCGTTCCAGAATATGTTGTTAAATGGCTGCAGAAGAACAAATTAAGGGATACATATCCGGGCTCTCCTACTGCCCAAGCATCAGAACCCATATCTTCTAAGTCGTTTGAAGGCTTAGCTGCAGGCGTGACAAAGAATATTCTACCTCACCTACAACTTCACTAACCGGTGAGGATCCCATAGAAGAAGAAAGAGGGGGTAAGCCTCAAGTAGGAGGGGAGGATAGAACTCGGAACCCGGAGGTATGACAAGATAGATTTGTGAGTGAAGTGGCCTACCACAAGTTTAGCGAATGGTGGCCCGAGAGGAAGTTAATACTGGAGCGAAAATTCATCACATAATATCTTTTGCCTCAAACCCCAAAAGTGTTTAGGCAGTTCAGAGAGAGCGAGAAGGCTGGGAATACTTCATAGACCATGTGGATGATCCACATGAGCACTTGGTAAAGGAGTTCTACACGAATGTTACCCACATAAAAAAGGGCACCATAGTGACCAAGGTGCAAAATCTGAAAGTCATGTTTGATGGAAATACGATAAAAGACTATATGGGCTTCTTGGAAGAGAATTAGACCCTGTACTTAGACAAGGAAGCTTTGGGGGTTGATTCCCGTCCATGGTTAGCTGAGTACTTGGCAATCCCAGGTACCATCCCAGCATAGTTGACATCGGGGATGAAAATTTTGAGGAGAACCCTTAGCTTTGAAGCAAAAGGGTGGGAAATATTTGTTTGTAGCAGGCTAGAATCCACCACTCACGACAACTCCCTTCCTTTTTTCCGGGCTATATTGGTGTCATCGATCATGGTAGGGTACCCTATCAACATCGGGAATGTGATATCCATGGTGATTACACGGGTGGGTAATAAAGGTGATAGATCATACCCCTTCCCAAATTTCCTGGCCATGTATTCAAAGGATCAAGATGTGGAGAAGAGAAGATTTGTTGTGAAAGTGAAAGCCAAGGTACCTTTCTCCTGGTACAGTACAAAGGGTCCTGACAACCCCAAAGACCCTAAGGGCAAAGCTCTACTTCAACTGGCCAGTCTGAAGAGCCAGTAGTAGTAGTAGTGGCTCCTATTTAGCCTCCCTCAGCCACACCAGACATGGCCCTAGGACCCTTCACTTCGACAGCTCCAGATATCCCTTCATCCGCAACATAACCTTTGACTGCCCACCGTTTGAACTAGACACTAACCATTATCAACAACTGGATACAGACAACCACTTCCAAGCTATCTGTGCTTTCTACTTTGTTGGCAACCCAGTCTACACCTCCTCAGCCATAGGTCCCACAATCAGTGGAGGGCCATAGGTCCCACAATCAGTGGAGGACACTCTCACGGAGATTCTGGAGAACCAGAAGAATCTCCTAGAGAACGAGCAATTAATATTGGATGTTATGGGTTCACACGGAAAATCATTGAAGGATTTGGCCAAAGAAACAAAGAAATTGAGGAAGACTCGGGCATCCTAGGAGTCGGTGAAAGAGTTGAGAGTGGAGGTGGAGAACTTGAAGGTGTATCACTTGCCTTTGGACCTTATATTGTATGACTTGGCTCCAACAGCCCATCCCAGCCGGAGTAGGAGACAGAGAGGCCAGTCAAGAGGTAGAGGGTGCTTCCCTGTACTAATGATGCTATTATAGAGTTAGATGACCCGCATAGAGGTTCCTCTTGTTAGCCGTAGATTCCAGTAAAGGACCAAGACTCAGTACATACCCAAGTCCCAGTGGAGACCCAAATTACAGGGAGCCAGTCACAGGTTTCCGAGCAGACCGAGGACCCAGGGACCCCGACTCAGAACCCTATGTAGAAGGAGGGCCAATATGGAGTTTATTTTTACTCTCTTTCCTTTCTTGTGTTTATTTTGGTTAGTTAACATTAAGGACAATGCTAGTTTTCATTTGAGGAGGTAGCCCTATTTGGATGACTGTATATATGACACTACCTTTTTCTTTGTGCTTTCTTTTTACTATTGGTATGTCATAATTTTATCATTTTATTCCACTTTTCGTACTTTTTACTTTTGTTCTGTATATAAAGTTATGTTCTAATGTATATATTTATTCTCTTTTATGTATATTCGACTAAATCTCCTTTTGTATATATTTATTTTACTTTCACATTTTTTCTTTCATAGCTTCTTGTTTTGAGTTTTTGCATGCAATAAGCCTTTAGTTTTTTTAATACCACGGTTCTTTCCAAAGGTGGAGTTTGTATGAATCGGTGGCTCTTCCCAATGATGGATGGCATGACGCCCTTCTTAATGGTTTGGGTTTGTTTTCCTTTTGTTTTTTGTGTAAATAGTAGCTAGTTGGTAAGGGTGAATCAAGCAAAGTTTCATTTGAGCCTAATGATGTCTTGAACACTTTCAAAGCCTACCAGTGATAATATTTCTAGTCAACCCTTTTGAGCCATAGACCTTTTTTCTTTCAAAAACCGCGATACAAGTCTTTATCCATTCTAAAAATACCCTCTCTTGGCACCCGATCTTTTCTTAGCACAAGGCAAAATCATAAGTTTGAGGGGAGAGACGAGCAATGCAACAAAGTGGTAAAAGGTACAAAATGAAGAAAAGAAAAGACAATGAAAAAGAAAGAAAATCAAAAGGAAAAAAAGAATGATCAACGTAGAAAAAAATAAAGGGATTCAATAAAAGAAAAGAGATGAAATGCGTGGAATGTTTAGAAAGGATGAAAATTCTTGAAAAGAACAAGAAAGAGTGACAATGTGTCTCTCTAACCCCTAAAAAATAAGTAAATGGCTTAAAAAGTCAAGAGAATATATACCAAATTGAAGTAAATTGAAGTGCTAAAGGGAAGATGGAACCTATTTAGACCAAATATTTTCTACCCTGAACCAAAAGCCTTCACTATATCTCCACAAAAATTCTATATGATCTTGAGTTGAATGAAGCTTACATTAGTGGTGACTCATATAAGGGGCAAGCTTATGGTACTTAGAGTCGGACTTGTGGCCTTTCTTTGATAGAGATTAGTGTGTTTCCACTATCCTCGTTTTGAGTGATACAATCTAAAAGTGAGGTTTGCTTACGGAGAGTTGAAGATGTGTGAGTTTGGATTCCACAATGACCAAAGTAGTAGAAAGAGTTTATTTGATGGGTTGAGTCAACTCTTGAAGCTCTTGTGTCGCACTAAAACCATGGTGCTTAAAAGAGTGAATGTTGTTAATGATTCATTTGAATTGAGAGCAATTGTTAGTCCTAACTGATGCTAGATAAAGACACTTTAGGTCAGCTGAATTTTTTTGGATTTACTCTTAAGGGGTGGGTCTTATTTTGTTTGCTTGAGGACAAGCAAAAACTTAAATTTGGGGGAATTGATAACTAAGGATTCTCGTTCATTTTATACTCCTTCTTACTTGAGTTTTGATTAAAAATGTGTAAAAAATAGTCTCAAAAGCTTACATGTTGTACTTTTTTGTAGGGTTTGGTCAAAAATTTGACAATTAGTCAAAATCAGCTAAAAAATGAGTGAAACATGCACAAGTACCAAGAACAAATCCGAGCACAGTGCAATAGAGCCACTGCGGCCGCATTCCATTTGGTATGGTCCACAGTGAGGAGATTCAGAGGGTGCAAATTTTGGAAACTCAAGCATGGCAGCCGCAAAGCATTCTGTGCGAATCGTAATGGCTTCACCGCGGTCGTACTCGATATTGTGCGGTCCACAATGATGGAGTTAAGAGAGTTGGAGTTTGGCGATTTGTTACCAATACGGGTCGTGGTCATTTTTGTGCGGATCGCAATATAATCCACCACGGTTGCGGTGCATTTTATTCGGCCCGCGGTGGCCAAGTTTAAAGAGCAGAGATCTTAATCCAAGAAGCCTCACCGTGGCCGCACTCGATTTTGTCCAAAAAATGGGGCCTAGTATAAGTACTTCCTTTTCCAATTTTTAGGTCATCAATTTTAATCTAACTTTGATCTGCGCTCGTGAATAGTAGGTTTTGACAATTTAGGGTAATTATTTCCATAGTTTTATCGTTGAATCATCAAGTATTAGCTTGTAATTAAATTTTATGGGTTTTTCTTCATCTATTTATCAGTTTTCTTGTATTATCATGAGTAGCTAGACCCATTAGCTAGGGTTGTGGCTTAACCCTAGTTTGGATATTTGATGGATCTTGAGTTTTAATGCTTGAGTGTCTATGAGTGTTTGATATTTGGACTAATTTGTATTTTACATGTTAAACTAGTGGTTGCAAATACTAATTTGTGCCTATTTGACTTGGGCTCTTCTTGAGAAAGAGAGCTTGAGTCTAGGAAAATTAGTCCAACAAGGAACTGAGCCGAATTCAAGAGATTGATAGCCCCAATTAAAGGGTTAAACATAGAGATAGTAATACCCGACTTGAACCTCAATTGCTTGCACAAATTATCATACCCAATTGGTTTTGAGAAAGTCAATTAGGGCAAAATCACTCAAACTACCGAGAGGTATAGAGTGAGAAGTTTCGTGCATTGGTTATATCGTAATCCCAACATGACAACCTTGCCTTAGATTCAAGAACCCGTCAAGTATTCACCTAGGAGAAAATTACTTCCCTAGTGCTTCTTTAACTAATTAGAACACCCTACAAGCAATTATTCATAGTTTAATTTAGCTTACTATTAGCATAAATTTAGAAGTAATCAAAAGACCAAAGATGATTAGAAGAGTAATTAAGAGCAATTATGCATCTCTAGTTTTGATAGGAATCCAATTCCCACTTCTAGCTCCGCGTGGATTCGATCCCAACCATCTCGGATAAAAGCTGCTTCGACCACTCTCGCTACTTTGTAGTGGTGCAGGGTTGGCTCCGATTAGTTGCCTCATTAATTTTGAGATAGAAGAGGCACGGGAAATGATGTAATGTATTGAGAACATGCGCCATAGTGATGCTTTATAAAATGATGTCACTTCAATCAGACGTAATGGGCAGATGTGGCTCTTGAAGCACTACGTCATCACCTCACCATAAAAGGGTTACCATAGGCCAATGTGCTCAGATTTTTCAAAATTGTAGATGGCAAAGTCCGACCACCGAGCTCGTCTAATAACAACCTCGACGGGTAGAGGGACTAAATATATGGGTCAAAATCTAATCAAGGGACCTCGCCTGAAATAAGAAAATCAAGTATCAATTAGGCCGATGTCACGCTTGAGAAGTAACACTGGCGAGCCGAGTAGCAAATGTCAAGGTTGAGCACCCAGATCGTCCAAAACGCCTGGTTTAGCAATAAGTTATTTCTAAGGAATATTATCTATTTTTATACTTTCGGTAGGTAAGGGGAATGTCCCATATAAGTAAGAATGGAGAGAGAAAAAAGGGGCATCTAATTTTCTATCTTGATAAGCTCTCTCTAGAAAAGTTGACTCCCACGTAACCACAAACATTATCTTTATAAAAGATTTGATTTGTTGTATTGTTTCAAGCTTTTTCACATCAGATCCGATAAAGTATTTGATATTCCCACGTTTTGCTATCTTACGTCATTGTCAGAGGGTGAATCATCCACCCCATTATATATTTAGGTGAATTATTCTCTTTATTTACGGCTATTTCCGTTCATCATGTTTATTGCTTATCCTCATTCCCTCATTTATTCATAAGAATATCATTAAACCTCATTTCTTAAATGCAGTTTTTAGATTATTATTACCATCAGTCTTGGATCTTGGATTTATTATATTTAGCTAGAATTTATCTATTATCATTTACTTAATAAGTTTTGTAAAAAGGCTTAACACTTTGTGGTCAAACAACCTTAAGGCTCTTTGAATGTTCAATTTTTAACCTTTGTAATTGGAGCATCAGTCAAGACGATTTAAATTCTACTGGCTCCTAATGTTACGTAGAAAATTATAACAAAGTATTTATACTATTCTACAATTTTTTACCTACTAGTCTATGAGTACGCACTTTGCACGTGTAATCCAAATTCATGAATAGAAGATTTCTTTAAAATCATGTAAATAATATTTTAAAAAATGTGTTTGAATTAGAAAGTAATCAAATTTATGATTTTTTAAACGATAAATGTTTAACCTATTACCAAACTCAATAAAAGAAGAAATTCGAGTAAATAGAAGTCTTTTAATGCCTTGTTACAGTTTTGGCTTTTGATATATAAATTTCATATTTGCTTGGGAAATCAAGACGAATTTAGGGTACGCGCTTTGCTCGTGTACCTATATCAGTGAGTATATAATTTTAAAAAAATACAATAAATATTATTAAAAATATAGTTGAGTTAGTGAATAAAAATTAAAAAAATAATTTATTTATTTTTGCATTCGTAAAATATTTTTTTAAACTCCTTACTCGAATAACATCTTTTTCTCTTCATCATATATCTGTGTTTAACAAATTTATTTTTCGTGAGAGTGTAATTGTTGTTTATGAAAAATTATGTGAAAAAAGCATTTACATGAAATTAGAAACAACGAACTTGAAATATTTAAAAATAGAGCAATCAAACTTTGTTGAGAAAGATATAACAAAGTATTACAACAGATAGTGTGTATGGGAAAAATAATTGACATCATTATTGGTGATGGTAGGAATATGAATGCCACCAAAAGATTACAATCTTAATATATAAAATTATTAATAATTAATATCGGATCTAAAATATGTTTGCACTTTAATAATTTTTCCAATTAGATATAAGACTTGATCTCATTGACAAGGAGGGGTGGCTTTTAGGCCATCTCTAACTCTACCTCATTTCTCCATAATGTGGGTAACTTTTGCCCTAATGTAGCTCCAACCCTTCCCATTTTTGCCTCCAAAATAGGGGATGAATAGTGTTCCCGGGGGACACTATTCATCACTTCCATTACTATTCATGCATATTTTATTATTTAACTCTTTTAATTTATCTCTATATATATACCTAATTATGTTTATGTAATATATTCTTAATATTAATTTAACATCCTAACTTTAACAAATATTAGATGTTTCTAAAACTAAAAAGTAAAAATTAAAAATAAATTAAATTAAAATACATAAAAATTGAAACTACGATAAATTGCATATATTATTTAAAAATTTATGGTATAAAATAACTTTATATTAAATTATATGTGATGAATATGTAAAAAAAAAAAAGAAAAGAAGATAGATTGAATTAACAGAAATAAGAAAATAAATTTAAATAAAAGATAATATAATTGTTTGGCTTAAAAGTTATTACCTACTTTATGAGTGTAAAACAATGTAAATGAATTACGGAAAAATTATAGAAAACCGTAATAACCCATTAGACCAAATAAAAGAAACGATAATCAACACTCAGAGTTAGGAGGAGAAACATTAAAAGCTTTAATTGATAATATTGGTTTGGTCTGCCTCTCCATGAAGAGGTTCAGAGACTTACAATGGTGTTTCACTTTCCCATGATATGAGTCTCTTTGTCACTTTTCTCTCTCTCTCTGGTGAATAGTGACGAAGAAGAAGCCCCTTTATGAGGGCTCCCTCTTTTGGTATTTATAGTGTGAGCTCCGTGAGCTGGCAGTAAGTGGCCATGACCACGCTGGGGTTTTGCCCTCATGGGGGTGGATGGGTCGTGCCCTCATTGATCGAATCAAATAAGAGTTAAATAATATTACGAATAAAATGGTCATACCACTTATTAATTATAAATTAGCTCAAGATGAGATTAACTCTGTTAATTATCGTAAGGTCGGATTTTGACACATACAATAACATTGAAGAGACAGAAGAATATAAAATGAAATATATATTTTGAGTAGAAAATAGAGTAATGGTTGAAGTAACTTTCCTAAATTTTGGAGGAGAAAATGGAGGTAACGAGATGGCCTTATAAAAGTGTCTATCTCCTTAAAAAATTGTAGAAACCTAAATTGAAACCTAAAGCTTAACAAAGTAAAATACAACGTATTATTAATTGGAAATTAAAAGTCCTAAACCTACGGTCCATAAACTAAAGACAAAATTGATTCCTACACCTGCCAAAGAAAGACAATGCATATTGAATCCTAAACCAATACAATAGGGACAACGAAAGAAAAACGGAAAAACAAAAATTAAAGAATCCTAAAAAAGCGAAACAAAAACCAAATAGAGAAACGCTCACCGTAATGAAAGAATCCTAAAGGAGGAAAAACACTCTCCATAATGAAAGAATTCCAAATAATATAAAGTCCGGTGAATCCTAAATCTAAAGCAAGTAAACGGCAATTTGTTTTTTTTTTTTTTGGATAATTTCACATAAGAATAAGTGAGCTCCCTATTTTTTAATTTTATAGCACATATTTCAATTTACAATCAATTAGCCCAAAAATAATAGGCTAAGATTCAACATCAAACTCCAATAGATTCTCAAAATTACCATTTAATTTATAAAAAGGATTGCTCAAGCTTTTAAGTTAATTTTCGAATTAGTAATTGTGACTCAAATAATAGTTCACCAAACCAAATATATTTTGGTGGTAAAAATTAGATTTTTAACAAGCTTAAATATATGAGTTTAAATTCGAATTTGATTTTGCGAAAAAATTGGAGTGAGTATTATATAGACTTGTTAGAAATAGTATAAGGATGTTGTATATAACATTTGGAGTCATTTAATGGAGATTTGGATTAGTTTTGCACATGAATTGCAACTGAAAATTGTAGAAGAAGTTTGTCTACAGACGTTTGTATAAAGGTATATAAAAGTGTATAATAGAGTATAATAGTATATTTATACACTCATATACACTATTATACAAGATTATACATAATTATACAAAAAACTGACTTCGTCTTCTTCGTTACGTTTTTTCTGAAATTTAACTCAAATCTTGCTCAAATCTACTCCAAATCACTTCAAATTTAAACTTTGAATTCATATTGATGTTTTCAATCAATTGGAACAACACCTAATCCAAACAACTAAGAATTACAAGAAATTCTATTTTCTAAAGCAAAGCTTTGAATGCCCTTTAATGGTGGACTTCTACTCTTTAATTTTTTTACATTACAATCAGGTGATATGGGGGGAGAAGCAGTAATGACGGATGACCCCTTGAAGCATATATAAAAAAGTGAGAAGAATAGAGTGAAAATAATAGTTGTGAGAACACAGAATTAACTCTATAGTTTTTAGAAGCAATGGTTGTAAGAATACATATTTCGAATTTGCAAGAGCTAGTGTTTTCAAAATATATACAATATAGGCTAGATGGGGTAAAACTTAAAAATATGGGCTATTTTTTGTTATGGTGTGAAGTCATGTGTATTTTCTTGTAATTCTTTTTTTTTTCACACATATAAAAAAAAATAATTGCTTACAATTACAATTATATTTAATATACAATGCATTTACAAATATTAAAAAAGTGAACAATATTTTAATAGGGGCTTTGTGTTTTTAATACAGTATAAATATAAATATATATAGATATAGATATTGAGCAAAAACACTTTCTTGCATCTGATCACTGATTAATTGTATAGAGTCAACTGATAAAATCGAAATTTCCAAAACTTTGATCAGAAATTCTCCAACTGGCTATGATAATGCCAAAAAGAAATAGAAAAAAATAAACCGGAATATAGTAATATACGGACTAATGATAATTGAAAAAGGAGGAAAAAAGAATAGATACCCTGACTTCTGTATATGTACAGTCACGTTTTCTCTCTCTCTAAAGCCGGCCAGTCTCGGCGCTCTACGCAATCTCTCTCTCTCTCTCTCCCCTCCGCTTGCTTCAAAGTCTGAGTTTTCCTCTCTTCGTTGCTAATCCCTATATTTTGAATTTTGATCTTTCAAGTACGTTTAATCTTTGGGTTTATTATCTCCAACTTCATTTGTTCTTCTATCAGAGTAATTATCATTTGTCAATTTCGTACCCAGTTATGTTCAATCGCTTATTTATTTGAATTGGCAGTCGTTTGAATTTTAATCGTACTATTTATCAATCATTCTCTTGCCTTTTTACTTATATTTATGCCTGTGTTAAGATCTGCACCTAAGCTGTTATTCTGCTGTGAGTCTATATTATCTATTTAATACTCGTTCAGGTCCATGATTTTTAATTTTTTTTTAATTTTTTCCTGCTGTGATCCAACCGCACAAGTAGTTGTCTTATGGAATATTCTGATTTCTTTTCTGTTGAAGTCTTTGTCTTATTGTTATGCTCCTGCATATTGTGTTCTATGGTAATGAAGCTGTAGAATAGCTTATAATGTACATTTATTTTACGGTGATGTCCGGGGCCACTTGCCCTCACCTCGACTATTCCACCGGTATTAGGTAATTCAGTCCATCAAGGCTTAGGTAGATGGGAAGGAATTACCTAGTGTTTTAGGCATAGGTATTTGCATAACTTGCGGTAGTTCCATTTTTATTGGGTATGTTGTTTGAAATTTGTACGTGTATGCCAGGTGTATATGCACACATATAGTGACACAAGCGGAAGAGCTTATCTTTAGCAGATGATAGCTCTCGTCTATGAATTCTAAAGAGTTTTCATGTGCTGTCTGAAGTTGCCTATGGTTGAGAGAAGATAGAGCTGATACTTGTTTGGGGTGCATAAAATGGATTTTCAGAATAATCCACAGGGTGAATATGGAAGGTTTGAACAGATACTTGCTCAATTTCTTCTTAAAACCTTGCATATTGTTTTGGACTGTAGAGTTCCTTCAATCCGACCTTATGGTCGTAGTGGAGAGGTGAAAAAGAGTGACAAGTGGTTCAATTTGGTGTTGGGAGATCGTCCTGCTGTTCTTGAAAATTTAAATTTTTGGCACAGAAATTTGATGGAACCAATGATAATAGACATAATACTTGTTCAAGAGAAACCTAGTTCTTTGTCGGAGCATAGTTCAGGTACAGCATTCACTGGGGCGTATACAGAAACCATCATAGAGAGGTGGGTTGTACAATATGAGTATCTGAGGACAATGGTTCCTCAAGTTGGTGAATCTTCTTACAAGAAAACATACAAGAAATCAATTATACTGCTCCGCTCCCTTTATTCAATGATGAGGCTCCTTCCTGCAGTCAAGGCCTTCAGGAAACTTTCATCAACTCAGAGTTGTGACTTTGATATCATTTACAAGGTCTCTTCATTTACTGCTCCATTCTCCAGGGCAGAGGAGGAGGTGATGAAGCATTATACTTTTACTCCAGTTGATGCCCAGCAGGGCCGCTTTTCTATATCTGTGTCATATCGTGAAAATCTGTCAGACTTTAACCTAGAGATTGCAGCATCCTTTCCACCTGAGATCATCACAGATTATGTAGGCAGTCCTCTTACTGACCCAATGAGGTCATTTCCTTCTTCCTCATCTGATAAGGATGTCCGCCCTACATCATTTCCGTCGAGAGGGGCACAGTCATCTTCTTCATCACCTTTCCAGCGGCCGCACAGTTGGACAAGTGGTTTCCTCATGTCACCTTCTTTACCCCGGACCCAGCCATATGTAGGATCTCCACCTTTGTACCGGACACCACATGAGCTTTCATCTTCGCCTGGTGATGTATATGGGCAGAGGGTTTCACCAAACAACAGATTGCCTATACACCACAAAGCGACGAGCTTTGATGAGTACCAGCTTTCACCTCCGTTTTCACCATCTCCATCCCCATCTCCACCCACATATTTGTCAGGAGCAAATCCCGGGCAGACTCGTTTGCGTTCAGGAACTGGCCCAGTCAGTATCCCTCATCCAATGATGGGTACAAGTTCCAGATACCTGTCTCCTAATTTGTCTGATCCTAACAGGCATTCTCTCCCTCCAATGTCTCCAAGAAGCACAAAGCATGATTCATCATCCAATGATTCCCCTTCTGGAATCAGGTCATTCCGGAAAATGGATCCACTAAGGACTCTAGAGTCGAATATCAGCACTATGAGTCCTGGACAAAAGGTGAGGAATTTCTAGTCTGGGGAAATTGCTGTTTTTCTTGATTTTAGGTGTGTTTTTGGACTTTGTTGTTCATACTTTTGTTCCAAACATTGTACTTACTACTAGTTAAGCACTCGTTTAGCATCCTGCCAACTTTTGTTTGTCATCTTCCTTTTCAGATTTCTAGAGATGCTAGAGATGATTCAGGGCGGTTCTCGGGTTTGCTATCTTCAAGTGGTTCTCCACGTATATATTCTAGGAGTTCTAGCAGACTATCTTTTCAAGATGACTTGGATGTCTTTGATTTTTCCTGTCCTTTTATTGTTGATGATGTCGATACTTCCGATTCGCAAGTCAGGTACTTTGCTGCTCTTCTCTATTTTTGGAGTATTCTTCTTGGTAACTGAAAATCTTTGCATTCATGTTGCACAAAGTTCCTCTTGCACCTTGTGGAAAGTGCATCTGTGTTTTAATAATTGGCTCTCCAGGAGCCAACACATGCATTGGCTTGGTTGGACATTGTTTAGAAATTGGCCGCTGGCAAGTCATAAAGTTGAGCATTTAATGTAACTGAATTGGGAAATTAAGATTTATATATTGAAGGGCCCACCTAGCTGAAGGGAGACATGTGCATAGTAAAGTTTCTTGAAGAGAACCGTGAGGTCTTAGGTTCAAATCTTGGTTTAGGAAAAATATTAGGTGATTTTTTCCCAGATGCCTAGGCCTTGACGGGTAGAGTTACACTAAATCTGTGTTGGTGGGAGGTAGCAGATACCTAGTGGGGAATAGTCTAGGTACACACAACCTAGCTTGGACACCACCATCATAACAAAAAATAAAATAATTAGTTATTTTTGCCTTTAATTTGTTAAATGCAGAAAAAAAAAGATTTAGGGAAATGTCCAAGAATCTTCTCCTCTGTACTGTGTTAAGGATTTATGAATAAGCTGCTGGAAAATCCAAGGCTATAAGCTCTTCATTTGTGAGCAAGTTAAACGAGATTCAGGTCCATCAAAATTTTGCTCAGCGTCGTTGTAATAATTGTCCTTCCCAATATGAGAAAGTGGTGCTTAGTCATCTCAAAAAGAAGAAGAGATCTTGAGCATGCGCAGTTTGATTGTACCGATGAGCTTGGTAGTTTGATAATGCACCCATGTTCTAAAATGGGGATGGGTGCTTAATTATAGGCCGTTTAAGTATAGGCATGGAACTTCCCTAATTGATCCTAATTTGTATACACAATATTCCCTAATCTTTCTAATTGACAAAATATTCTATCTAATTAGTTTATCCTTATAGCCCCGCCAACAAGCAAGTTGGATCGTGCATATTGTGTGAACCTAGATATTTGCTGGTTTATCCTAATAGTTGCTTTGAATATTATACCTTTTTTTTTATCTTTTACCATCTCAAAAAAAAGAAAAATATTATACCTTTTCTCGATGACTGGCTTCCACAACTTGTAGTATTTTGATATCCTGGACTTTGAGATTACACAAGTCTTTCCAATCGGTTTAACTGTCTTTATTACCAGTTCTTAATTTTCCTTAACGCAACTTGCTTGGCTCTTCATCATTTTTTCAATTGTTCTCTGTTTTCAATTGTTTTTTTTTTCTTGTTTATATGTGTTTGGTCAGAGGTTCAGATTTGGGAGTGGGTTTTCACGAGGGAACCAAGAACCACACATTTAATACTCATATGACCTGAAGAGTACACATTTTATGCTTGTAGGAGTTAAAGAGTACAATTTAAAACTCGTAGGATTTAGAGAGTGGAAGGCCGCATATGCAAAACCAGCCCTGAGTACACAAATGAAGTTTTCTGCATTAGAGTTGGTTGGTGTGTGTTGGATGGAATGGAAATGACAATTCACCTTGTGGATTGGCAGGGCTTGAGATCCAGTTTGAATACAACAACAACAACAAAAAATCAGTATAATCCCACTTAGTGGGGTCTGGGGAGGATAGTGTGTATGCAGACCTTACCCCTACCCTGGGGTAGAGAGGCTGATTCCAAATAGATCCTCGGCATCCTTCCCTCCAAGAACTTCCCACCTTGCTCTTGGGGAGACTCGAACTCACAACCTCTTGGTTGGAAGTGAAGGTTGCTTGGTTGGAGATCCAGTTTGCATGTGATTGGTTTAAAACAATTATTATGTGCGTTATATCCCTGGGTCCTGATATTGAATTAAAATGAACCGTTCAGTAATTGCCGACAGACAGCAGCCATTGTGTCTGTCATAGTTTTTGTGTCTTCAACGCTATCGTGCCATTAGATTTCAACTCAACTGTTATTTAATCTGTTATGCAGTGAGAACCTTGATGGGAGAAAAGGTTCAGAAGTCTCTTCTCAAACATCTGCAACAACCAGAAAATCCCAAGATGCCGCTGTAGGTGCCCTTGTTCACATGTTGAGAACTGCTCCTCCTTTGCGCCAAGATTCCAGCTGTTATACCTCACATAGCGTAAAGACTGATCTGGAGGGAGAACTTGGTACGGCATCTGGATTTTTCATCAATAGAAAGGCATCAGATGCTCTTGAGGAGCTCAAAACTTACAAAGATTTGAAAGATTTACTACTGTCCAAGAGTGCAACCCGTTCAGTCAGTGAGGGTGGAACTTAACCTGACGTATCCCACGCACGAAAGTTAGCTCACAATGGATGAAGATAGTTGATATTAGCCCCTTGTGTTCATGAACAAACTTTTCTATGGGAAACTCCATTGTCTCAGTAGTTTGGAGGGCTAACAGATTCTGTACATAAGGTGGTGATGATTAGCAAACATAGTTGAAACAGTTGACTGATTTTGACCCACATTTTAAGAACATTGATGGATGTAAAATATCAAAAAAGAAAAAAAAGAACATGTTATTTATTGGATGTGAAATACAAAAAGAGAAAAAAGAGAAAAATTTGGTTCTTCTAAAAGCATTTGTTCAAAAGGTTCGCTTTTATTTTTTATTTGTCTATTATAAGTCCACGTGTAAAAGAACATTATATTTTCTGTGTGTTAGTAGCTTTGAAAAAAGAGGAGCAAACATCATTTGTAGCCATCCGGAGAAAACAAATGACAATAAGTAGTCGCAAATTAAACCATACAATTAATAGCTAAAACTAATTACAAGGGCTAGCCCAAAACCCATTTCGCTCTTTCCCCTTCAATTTTCAGATTTTTTAACTCTGCAATCTACTTTAACCCATATATTCCCGTTACTCTGCCACCTACATAATCCACCCCTGACTTCGTCTTCCTCAAAATTTTAACGAAATGGAAAATTGAATGACAACGACCCAAGCTCTGCTTGGCAGTTCTCCCTGGCCACAAAACTCGAACCAAATCGGACCTCAATCAAACTCCATACTTCAAAATTAAAGTCTAAATTTGGAAGAGGGGTAGAAATATTTTTGTATTAGTTTTTCTAAAATTCAAAATCAAAAGAAGAAGACACCATAAAATCTATTGTTCCATTCCCAAAATCCCAATAACAGAGATCGAACCCAAACTAAAAAGAGAACCGGAACCGAAGCTAACGTACGAAAACTCTGATGCACTCGAACTCAACGGCTATCGGACCCAACTTCAGCGACTCGGTCCACGACCAAACAGCTGCTCGTACTTGAATGGTTTGAGAGCCATTTACGAGGTGTGGTTACTACTGTGTTCGTTTGAGCAGAAATAAAAATGGGGGTCATCGTCCACTGGCTTCTGTCCGGTGGTCGTTTTTGGTGTTCGATATTGTGAAGAAGAAGGGGTAACAACTAGGGGGATGGTTTTTGAAGCTGCCGCTGGTCGGGTGTGATGGTGTGAGGAAGACGAAGTCAGGGGTGGATTTTGTGGTGTGCGTGAGTCTATTTGTAAAATTTTGTATATTGATAGTCTATTTTATATTATTTTGTAAGAGTGGCAGTGAAATTTTTTTAAGTGTCAGCATACAAAATATATACACAAAATAGACTATCACTATACAAAAGTATACTAAATAGATTGTCACTATACAATTTATATACAATAGATTATCACTATACAAAATATATATAAAATAGACTGTCACTATACAAAAAATATACAAAATAGATTGTCACTATACAAAAAATATACAAATAGACTATCACTATACAAAATATATACAAAATAGATGTAATTATACAAAATATATATAAAAAAGACTGTCACTATATAAAAATGCATGATACACATCAAAATATTAGAAAATTCACATTATATACAATTTTGATACATTTTTTAGACAGATTATATATTCACGATACAAAATATATTTGGGGTACACAAATATATACACTTTAGATACAAAAGCACAATTGAGTTATGCTAAATATACTATCGAACTTAGGATACAATATTTATACATTGCAAAAAGGATTTTTCTCCATTGCGCTAGGTAGGGGTCGAACCTGCGACCATCAGCTTAGGTAACATGCGCCCTATCCACTGAGCTACATGCATTTATGTTGTCATACTCATTCCGTTCGGCTACTATATGCAATAGGTTTGGGCCGAAAGGCCATTTTTTGAAAGTAGGTCAAAACACGGGCTATTAAAATTTTGAAGGGCTATAGAGGGTAGTTTTCTCAAAAAAGAGACATACCGACTATGACTCGGTATTGGCATTTAGTGGGCTTTTGGACATAACAATTGTGAAATTTTGGAAAAATGTGCAAAAAAAAAATTCTAAGTGAAATTGGCATTTGAGAATTAGAGTTGTATTTGAACGTGAATATAATTTGAATTTGTTATTGAAGTTCTGCGAGTGATTTGAAGTGAAGATTTTGAAAAATAGCTTTTTGGAGTTTTTAAATTTTTCAATAATTTTTTAAATTTAACTTCAAGTTAAATTTGAAATTTTCATGGCCAAATACTTATTTCAAAAAAATGAATTCTTTATGGACAAACGGGCCCTAGTAAATTAGTTTAATAAAGGGATTTTTTCCTATTTATACCATATATGAAACCTTATTACAAAAAATGTACACAATTTGTAAGTACCTGCACAGTCCATGGTTTAACTACAAATTATGTACCAAACCATAATTAGTTAGGTTCTTCCATTTAAAAGCGCGAAGAAAAAGGCAAAAAATTTGCGTTTGGTTTTTCCACATTAAATTCGCAATTTGAAGCGGAAAAGAGATCTGATTGATGCGTAATTCTTTCTTTCACTACAAATCAAAAACAACACAGAGCTTCAGAAGAATCAGCAAGATACAGAAATTGTAGAATTCAAAATTGATCTTCATCGTCCTCAGTACTCAAATTGCAGAAACTATATCTGTTCTTCATCCTTTTTCTCTCAACTAAACGAAAGCATGTCAAAAATCCCAATAATACTGAAATTGAATGGGAATTGGGATAATTATGACAGATTTAGAGATTTTGAAGTTGATGCCATTGTGGTAGAGGAGAATGCAATCTACAATTGCAGAACAACTATCGATTGATACATCAGAAAAAATTGTAGGAATCAAATACATTGTGAATGACAATTGTCCTCCATTGGAGATTAGGAATGATATGGGGCTTCGTGTGTATATGGAGACCAAAAAGGAGAATAAAAACTTAGGTTCGTATCCTTTATGTATAACTGTAAGAGATTTTAATATGGAATTGGCAATCACCAATGATAGCACAAGTGCGGGTTTGTATAATTTGACATTGCAGAAATCTATGGTTTTAGTGTGTTATCTACATTATTACTACATTTAACTACAATTAAACTACAAAAATCATGTTCTGAAGAGTATAAAGCATTGTTGTTTTCAAAATTATCTACATTCAATATTTATCTCTATGTTGCTGCAGGTTCGTCTGAATCCTTAAAGTTACTTGAAATTCCACCCTCTCCAGCTATATAGAAATATCAAAGTGAAATAATAACTGAATATACACAAACATATATTGAAGAAGGACAAGTATATCAAGACAAGTAAACTGTAGCTGCTGCAATGAAGAATTTTTCTGTGATGCAAAAGTTCCAGTTCAGAGTAAAAATATCAAGTCATAGAAGGTATGGAGTTAGTTGTGGAGAATAGATCATTAAAAGCAGTATTTTAGTGAAGATATGTAGATTTGTATAAATTGTATTCAGATTGTAGATATATTGTAGTCAAATTGTAGATACTTGTAATTTATATTGTAGCTACTGGTTTCATATTGTTAATTATACTTAATTGTAGTTTCTATTAAATATTGTATTTTTTTGTAGCTACTACCTTATATGCATTTCTAAAAACTGTAAATGGACACTTCAAGGCATCGTCAATTAATGATTCCACAATGTTCAAGATAAGGAGTTTCAACCGAAAACACACATGTTGTTTAATGGATGAAACATTCATACATCGCAAACGTACTTCAGCTATAGTTGGTAGCATTGTCGTTCCAAATTATTGTGATCCTAAGACTGTTTACACACTAAAGGACATTCAAACTGACATGTTATCCGAACATGGACTAGCATGGAGAGCAAAGGAAAAGGCTTTACATTTTTTGAGTGGGAATCTTGCTGATTCCTACAATAAATTACCCAAATATTTTTATATATATATTCTTGAGGAGACTTATCCTGGTTGTGTTGTTAAATTGAAGAAGGCAATAGATGATTGTTTCTTATATGCGTTTGCTGCTCTTTGTACATCAATAAGTGGATGGCAACATTGTAGGCCAGTAGTAGTGGTTGATGGGACATTCTTAAATTCACCATACATCGGAATTATGATGACAGCAAGCACCATGGATGTAACAGGTATAAGCTGTAAAAAATTTATAGTTATTTTGTAGGCAGTCTATAAAATGTAGTTAATTGTAGTTATTTTGTAGTTAATATAAAATAATGCAGATTAATTGAGTATATTCTGAATATATATTGTAGTTGTTATTTAATTATATTTTTATATACATTTTCAGATCTGCCATTTAATATTTTATGAATTAAAAATGTAGGTACTATATTGCCCTTGGCCTATGCGGTGGTTGATTCTGAAAACGATGCGTCTTGGAAGTGGTTCTTTGAGAAATTCAAGGAGGCCTATAGTGAAAGACCTTCAATGTGTGTTGTTTCAAATAGGAATGCGAGTATAATGAAGGCAACATCAATTGTATATCCGGGTATGTTACACTTTGCATGTGGCATAACACGGACATACACACTAGATGAATTTAATGAAAGGATGTTGAAGATTGAAGAGGTAGACCCGCGTGTGAAATCTTATCTTTATGATATTGGCTATCACAGATGGTCAAGAGTACATGCAACGGTGAATAGAACTTTTACTATGACATCAAACATTGCCGAATCGTTGAATGCTGTAACAAAAGAGGCAAGAGAGCTGCCAATATTTGATCTATTAGAGTATATGAGGACGCTTCTTGAACGTTGGACAAAAGAGAAGTATTGAAGGCAAAGGATACTTTCACATACCTTGGGTACAAATTCAACAAAGAATTGGAGGATAACAGTACATTATCTTATAAACTTAGGGTAAGATCTGATTATTTGGTGCAGAAAAAATAAAGTGCACCATATGCAGTGTTTCAAGATTGTAGATAAATTGTAGTCAAATTGTGGGTAATTGTAGATTGTAAATAAGTAGCAGTGTATTTGTAGCTGATTTGTAGGTAAGCTATAGATAATCCTTTTTAATGAGTGATCTAATATTTTTTCTGTTTGTTATTCAATTATAGGTGAGGGCTTAAACAAATTATTTACATACTATGTTAGATGGTGTGAAGCGGTACATTGTGTATCTAGAAACCAAGAAATGTAGTTGTGGACAATTCCAACTTGATGAACTTCCATGTGTGCATTGGCAGCATTAAGGCACAGGAATGAAACATACGAAAACTATTGCTCTCTGTATTACACAAGGAAGAGCCTTCTGTGTACCTATGAAATGCCAGTAAATCTTCTTCCTAATGAAAGCAAATGGGATGTGCTAGAATATATTTTGGATAAGGTAGTAAAGCCACCGGCGGGAGATAAAACACAGCCAGGGAGACCTCACAAGGAAAGATATAAAATATTTGATGAAATAAAATCAAAAAAGTACAAGGTGTCATGTGGAAATTGTAGAGGTGAAAGGCATAACAAAAGAACTTGCAAGAATGCGCCCAAAAAGAAATGAATATCATGTAGTAGAATGGTTATTCAAAATAAATGTTAGTGAGTTCAAATTTTCTGATTTTTTGCTGTAATAGTTTAACTTTTTGAAGAAGATTATGATGTATAATACAATTGTGTATTTGCGTTTAATATGATTTTATGTATTTTTTCATGCATCTAAACTGATATTATTAAAGGTAAAGTGTTTCCAGATTGTATTTAAAAAGTAGTTTCAATGTAGTTAAATTGTATCAAGGTAATAGTTGTAGATGCGTGATTTTACCCCTACCCGAGATTTTTTATATTTTTAGCGTAAAATATTTAGTTTAGGCCTAATATAGCTATCTTAGCTAATTTTGACTCTTTTACTTTATTTTTACCTTAAAATGAAAAATAACAAAAATATAGTTTTATTAATGTTTCGTAGTCATTTTTAAACTTGAAAAAATACAAAAATAGTACTTTATATTTTTATCCTTTTATAAAAAAACGAAAATAATAAAAATAGTTTCATTAACATTTTGTAATTACTTTAGTTTTGAAAAAAATATAAAAAATAATTTTGTTTTAATCATTAGTCTTATAGTTATTTTGTTTACGTAGGATTAACTGATAACACCGTGTTCTCATTCTCGGTTCCGGGCAAAGAATAATATTCGGGTTCAAATTACCCGATTTTATAATTTTCGGTCTTAGCCCATAATAATCCGAGTTCACCACACGTGGGAGACACGGACAGAGCACGAGATGAAACCCATAATTCTTGAAACCCACGTGAAGACCCATGACTCTTGGTCTCTCATGTGGGCATTGGGAGAATCTTTGTCCAACGAACAAATGATGGGCAGAACTTTTGGTCACGGTTAAAAAAAAATGAAAAGGGGAAAGGACACGGAAGAGGGGGAGGGGCTTACTGATTTTAAATGAAAAAAGGGAGGGCACTATTCAGCTCCTTGGTCTTTTGGAAAAAGAACATATACAGGAGAAAGGGTGAGAGTTCAGCTTCTTCCAGATTAAGAGAAGGTAAAAAAAAAAAAAAACGAACAGAGGAGAGGCTAAACGAAAACGACCCTGCTCCCCTTTCGATTTTAGTCTCCTTCAGTACCTCTCCCTATCGTTCTAGAGCTTCTTCTTCAATTTGCAAACCCAACAGAAAAGGCAACAGTCGCTGAAAAAAAAAACCAGCAACGAACCAGCTCGCGTCCGCCATCGACGAGCAGTTGCTGCTGCCTTCACCTCGTCACAGCAACGACGACCAGCCGCTGTCTGTCTCTGACCATTCCATCGACCAAACAGTCCCCTCGCCAGCGAACCTTCAGCTCGTCATTCCTGTTGCCTTCGTCGTCGACTACCCTCAACCAAACCACCCTACCTTCATCGTTGCTGCTTCACGTCCCAGACGACCATAGCTGCAGCACCTTCTATTTCTGCTTCATCACCCCAGCTTCCTCTCGTGAACCACGAACAGCCACAACATCATGCAGTAAGCTTCATCGTCAAACGACCCTTAACCAGTCCGTCGTTCACCACCAGTCGACCTACTGTCTTCCATTTTTGCTTTTTCGTCGCTGACCACTCCTCCACGACTGTGTTTGCTTCATCTTCATCTTCGACAGCACCGTCCAAACAACCCCTTCTGCTCCATCTCTTCCAGCATCCGCGGTCGTTGTCCGAGGTTCTAGTGTCGTAGTGCCCTTGCTTCTCCGTTCACGTACTTTTTTGTTAGTCGAGCTTCAAAGCAGTCTCGTGGAGTTTCTCTTGGTCGAACTTTGAAAGAGACGGCCAAGAAAATGAAAAGGTTCATCTCTTCAATTACATCACTATTTTATTATATATATATATATATATATATATATATATATATATATTAATGGATGAATCTTTTCATATTTTAAGTCTTGCGCATTCTGGATTAATTGGGTTTAATGTTCGTTGAATAATGTTTAGCATGTTGGTTTTCCTTTCTTTTTTTTAGTCTTGTGTGTCCGTTTATTTGTTCCTGAATGGGGTAAATGTTGAGGGCTTCAATTATTTTACTACTTAAGTATCATGTATTTTATTGAGATGTGAAGAGATAAAATTACATAGTTGCAAAAGTTATGAAAAATAGAGGTTATTTTATTAGGTAGTAGGTCATTGGCTAAGATACTTCAGTAATCATATTTAGGAATTAATAATTTGTGAATATCCGTAGTTTACTTTAGGTTGGCCTTTAAATAATAAATTAGACGAGCCTCGTCAAATAAAAAATGCATAAATTACGGGGCCTTCATAAGCGTATATATTAAAAGTACTTTGAATTCGGGATGTGCTGTTTAGCTAATTTCACGGCCTTCTCCAAAGATAATAACGTGTTAGTTTCTTTAGGCGCGTGTTTAATAATTTTACCTTCTTTAACTCGGGTGCACATTTATGTGACCCAAATCCAAATCTCAACGAAGTCGAAATGTGTCTATAATCACGGGTACATTGATTGTGACGTGGTTAGAAATACGTTTTCACGATGTTGCAATTCTCTGTTAAAATAACAATAATAGTAATAATCAAAAGTGGTTGAAAGTTAAAATTTGCACATAAGTTGAAGCATGTTATAAAATCAGATAAATAAGCCAAATATGACAGTTGAGCGACCGTGCTAGAACCACGGAACTCGGGAATGCCTAACACCTTCTCTCGAGTTAACAGAATTCCTTATCCGGATTTCTGGTTCGCGGACTGTTAAATAGAGTCAAACCTTTCCTCGATTCGGGATTCGAACCGGTGACTTGGGACACCATAAATCTCCCAAGTGGCAACTCTGAATCTCTTAATAAATGAATCCCGTTTCGATTGTCCTTTAATTGGAAAAACTCCCTTTGTATCAACGCCCTTTCGCGGGGCGCGGTAGCGCCAAAAGGAGGTGTGACAATAGTTTGTAGATGATTTGTACATAACTTGTGGTTAATTTATTTATATGATTTGAGTATTTATTTCATCTATTTTCTATGTAACATAAGTTTAACTGACAGTTATATACATAAATTACTTGAAGGTATTTCATAAAAATTATGTGAAGATTAATTGTAGGCAAATTATATTATAGCAAATCAAAGAATTCAAGTTTAAACATATAAAGTGTTGTAAATAACCAAAATATCATATTTCCTACAGAGTAGTCAAGATAAAGTACTGTAAACAACCAAAATAAAATATTTCATACAATGTAATCCACTTCAACTACAAAATGGCATCAACTAAACTAAGAACACAAGACTCTATTTCTTCTTTCTCATTACTCTAGTCCTCTCATTCTTAGCAGGAGCGCCCTTCCTCCTTGCTAGCCTTCCTGTAACCTCGCTGTCACTGATCGGCCCATCTTCTTGCTTTTTAGTAGCAAAGTCCCACAGTAGAGCTCCATAGCATCTACGGTGTTGGTCGATATCAGAAAGGTCTTCTTTTGGGATTTTCAAATCTCCACGGCTAACATACTCTGCAAATGCAGCCACAAATACACCACAATCGTTGCATAAACTAAATTTTTTTAATTATTTAACAATTTTATTATAAAAAATATTTAATCATATAGAAAGAAAGGATAGTTTTTTACAGTGATCCTTCATTTTGTTGGGGAATCTCCGTAACTAACCATTGTATGGTAAGAGGGTCTGTGACTAGTTTATCAATGTATGCCTTTGTTGTCTTGAAGTCGATGTCTTTGTGTTTTCCGTAGAAACCAGTGCAAGACAAATACAAAGGGATAATGATTGAGAACTTATCAACAGTTGATTCAACAGACTTATGATGGTGTGAAGACACCATGGAATCATAAACATACAGTTGCATGTCCGCTATGTCGAAAACAAGCAACAACCAATGAAAATTCTCTACTACATTGACAGGCATGATTACATAGTCAACTACATCCCAAGCAACATTGGAAAGAATCCTATACCCAAGTATATATCCTACAACATCATCATCTGGTTTAACAATCAAATACTTCAGTTCTGGCGGAGAACTTATCAACTTGTCATAAATTTATTCAATCTTAGTCATGAACAAACAATCGGTTGTTGTGAACCTTGCATTGTTGTTGGGGCCATATTTACCTCTTTTTCTTAAATAATATATAATAACATCAAGGTACTGCAAAAATAAAATAAAATATACTATAAGCTACAAATTAACTACAACTATCCACATAACATCCACAGCTTAAACTAGAACTGCAGCAATCAAATAATTATAATTTGGTCTACATTTTAACTACAAAGTAACTACAACTATGGTAGACAGAAATTCCAATTCTGTCAAAACTACCAAAAATTCAATTTATACATATAAATCATTATCAAATATGAGTCATAAGGTCCATCAAAACAATTACACCGTAAATAATCAGAACAACATTTATATGAAGTTTCTATATTATATCCATAATTTATATTATTATATATATTATCTAAATTATAACTACAATTACACTACACATCTGAAGACATGACATACATTGTGAATGAAGATATTCTTTATACTTACCGTGTTATTGAGAAGCTGTCCTGGGTGAGCAATGGCATAAAACCACTCCTTTTTATCCACCTTTTCACAACCAAGGTCTAACCAAGGCTTGATTTGGTTATCCTTTTTGGAAAAGTATTCCTTTCTCCTATAATAACATATGAATATCAAATCAAGACAAAAATGTCAGAATAAATTACATATTTAAAGTTTAGAAATTGTACAATTAAAGTGTAAAATGTAGCATTCATACCTTTTAGATGCTTTATGAATCCGAAGGTATAACCTGGTGGTGAACCTCTCTATCAAATCAGCATCTACATATTCACCTATAACAGTTGTGAATGGGTGCTTGAGGTAGAAAAATTTACATCTAATAGAGATGCTTCCTTTAGAACTATACAGAGGTGTGAATGGGGATCGTGCATGTTTCCCCGGAAGCCTAGTTCTTATAAGATTAATATGGGTAGTTTCTTCTGGTATTGGATCGCAATACATAGGTTCTCAGGGATCTCAAAGTCATCCAATAAGACTCCATTCTTGTCAATGCATGAAACTGGAGGAACAACTTCATTCACATGCTCTCCGTCTTCACTTTCATTTACAAGATTTTCAGTCATTTGTTCTGTCCGAAGAGCTAGACTCACACCGTGAATTGGGGACTATGCAATAATATCTTCAATATCTGTTGCATAAAAATTATACATACTTAAAAGCAATGAAAAAATGTATAACCAACCTTATCTATTGAAAAGTATATGTAAATACTAAGCTTGCTTTTTCTACGTCAAGTCCTTCCTGGAATTCTGATTCTTCCTCAACAAGTGCTGGCACACCTTCAGGAGAGACCTTCACATTATGTAGATAAATATAGACATATGTAGTAATTCAATATTTGTGGAAATAAAAGTGAATAAATGAACTTCTGAAATTATACCTGCTTGTTGTACCTCAGCTACTTCTTCAATTTATGGTTCTTCCTCAGCATGTGCTTGCAGATGTTATGTTGAAACATCAGCTTCAATGAATAATTTAAAATATGTAAATTGTATATATATGTAAGAATTTGTAGTTAAATAAAATTATGATAGTATAATAAAAGTATGATAGTGTACCTGCTTTATCTGACCCAACTGCTTCTTGAAAATCAGGAGATAAGACAACATTCCTTCAACATGCTCTGGAGAAAATGCAACTGCAAAACATAGTACAGAAAGGGTAAATATCATTATATAATGCTGACTTAAAATTTGTAAATATATTTGTTGGCATGCTATAGAGACATGTATTGATTGTGTTTGCATGCACTTCATCACAACCTGATTTGAATTTCATAATACTCTTCACAGATTCATCTATGAACTCTCGAAGGCTTGAAAGTTTCTCAAATACAGCCTTTTTAAAATCAACTAATTTTTCATCAACCTAATGATTTAAAATATCGTTAGTCGTTATTTTTATTCAAATTGCAATAGTTCCAAGACAATACAATAAGTAGGTGTGCAACAAAAAAAAGTGATCAATATAGAATTATACTAAAATTTAAGTATAATGTATAACAAATAATAATTGTAATGGAATGTAGACAAATAGTAGCATATATGTCAGTATATTGTAGTTATTTATATTACCTTCTCAATCCCCCTTTCCAGCTTCCTGAGCTTGCTAGCCACAGATTCAGTGTCCTCTTGTCTATCTTTATGTTTTTGTTCAAATGTTGGAGAACCACCAATTGGAACCTGTGATGATCGAGCACTATCTTGATCTTCATACTGAATCTTGGCTGGCAGGTTAAGAACTCCAAGCTTTTCTCCAGATTCTTGCATGCTTGTGAACTTAATGATGGAAAAAATAGTTAGTTCTAGTAACTCCTCAAATGTAGAATAATTATAATTATTATGTAGTTAAATGAAGCAAAAGGGAAAATTAGAAAATATACCTAAACCCACTCGGACTTTATCATCTTATCTTCAAATACGGTTAACCAAATCTGGCCCTTATTAGCTGACCATCTTAAAATGCGAGGTAATTGACTCAGAACACCTCACAGCAAGCTATGTGCTAACAGATGAGCAACACTCATAAAGTCAAACTTGCAAGGCTAATGAGCATCCCCGTATGAGGTAAGAATAAATACGGGGATTAAGGTGATGTCGGACAGATTCCATAAGCTGATTGAAAGACTTGATACCCCATGGGTATGACTCAAAGTTACTAGACTCTACTAGATAGAATCTAAATAGATCTATAAAAGACACATAGTCTTTATCAGAAGGACAAACAAATAATTCCAACAAATAAAGAATGCACATCTTCACTGCATCATCATCATTTACCCTAGCTTTATTTGTTACTACATTTTTGAAATACCATTTTTCAACTCTTTGTTTGTTCGAAAAATAAGTAGTCATTAAACGGCTAACATAACTTGATGTGTAACCATAGTCTGAAAACTTACGGACACAATTTAGACCAGTAATCAACCCAAATTCTCTCAAGAAAAAAATTAATATTTTATCCTTCAATAGTACTGAAAAATATGAGTCAGTAGACTTTGACAATTCACACTTCATTAGAAGATGAATTGCTTGGTTTTGCATACAGATTGTGGGTAGACCAAATAAGTAACCAAAATAAATTTTTTGGAAAAGATTTAAAGCAGTAGGACAGAGTAAAGCTTTTATTTGGCTAGGTATGCTCGGATCACACAAACTGTAAAATCAAATCACACCATAATCAATATTTTGTGGTGCAAAGTAATGGCTATTCTGCAGAACATAAAAAATTATTGAACATTAGTAGTTTGCATAAAAAAATATTAATGTACATATAACTAGATGATAACTACAAAAAAAAAATTTAAAAAAAATTAAAAACTAAAAGATGAACAACCTACCTACACATATAATTACAAAACAATACAGGACATCTACACATGTAAACATTATCTCAAAACAATAAGGAAAAAAAGGGTAACCACATCTCAATTAACAAATAAAATCCAGCAGGCTATCCCGTTTACAATTATAAAATGTGTAAATTACAAAATCAAGCAGCCTATATAAAAGGTGCAAATTATACCTTATCTACAATTTATCCAGCAGCCTACAAAACAACTACAATATAACTACATGTATGCACAGTCTAAAAATCACAACTACACTTAACCTACAAAATTTAGAAAATGGTTGATCAACTAACTCACAAAATGTAGACTAACTGTAACTTGTATGAAGTTAAATATAGCAGCATATAAAATGTGTAAATTATACCTAATCTATAATTTATCAATCAGCCTACAATTAAACTATAAAATAACTACATGTATGCACTGTCTAAAAATTACAACTACATTTAACCAACAAATTTGAGACAAATAATCTATAAAATTTGGACAATTCCACATTTTACCAAAAAAAAAAAAAAACACTTGAACAACAGATTTCTTTCAACAAAAATCACAATAAAATAATGAAAAGAAAAATAATTAGTTATTACCTTTACCAAAATATTTTTGTGAAGCAATTTTGGTATGTTTTTGGATGCTTTCTTCTTTTTTTGCTTTTGATGAAGAAGGAGAAACCTTGGGTATTTTGACAGATGCAACTTTATGGGAATCTTCAACGAAATCATCATTTACACTTAACTCTTTCCCCATTCGTTTGAGTTTTTTCTCCACTGGTTTATCACCTCCAGCAACATCAACATCGTGCAAATGTTTGCTTCTCATCTTCACATGCATTTGTCTAGGTGATGAAATACTAGTAGTACATTCAGTTGCATGTGACGATTTTGGATTTTTGGGTGGTGATTTTGGGGTTAAAACACCCAAATCAAAGGATGGGATATCATCAAATGTAGCTTTTGAAGATTTGTTTTGGAGTGTTGATTTTTTCATGATATGGGATTTAAAACAAAAGATGAAACTTGAAATATGATTGTGTGAAATTAACTAAAGAATAAAATTGAAGAATCGTGCTTGACTGATGAAAGAACGTGAGTGATAGACGTGCATATGAAACTGGGGAATTAACTGAAGTAAAACATGGGGGGTGTGGGTTATGGGAGGACAAATAGGCGGATAAACGAATATTGGAGAATATATGCTCCTAAATTAAAGCCTAAAATAAATGAAGCATTAATTATACCCTAAATTTGAATTATGGTATATAAATGATAATTTGGTATGCTGAAATGTAATTAACACATACCTTAAATATGGAGGGTAATAAAGTTTCATATATGATGTAGGGAGGTAAAAATTCCTAATTTTTATGTAAATAGTACCATCTAATTAAATAATAAAATTGTATCACTAGAAAGGTGGTAAAGGTTGCTATCACTTCGTCAAGTAGAGAGCTGTCAATACGAAATAATCCTAGCATAACTATGCTTGCTATTAACTACCGTCCGCAATGACACATAAAAAAAAAGCAAAATTGTCCATGTTAATTTCTCTGTTCAATTAGAAGTAAGATTTTTTACCCAACAAAAAGACAAAGACTTCGTAATGGAGTCTTGGTTTCTGACTATTCAGTACCATGGGCTATAATTAAGGCAAGAGAGGAAATCTATTTGAGAGTGTAGAAATGGACTGAAAAAATGAAAGAGCCTAAAATGATAAATTTCTGTAGGGTAGGTGTTAGGTGTGCCTTTTGTTTCATTTACTATTCCACAACTCATTGTAGTGAATTTTGTTTGGTTTTTGGAGTCCGATTATATCCGGATTTGCGTCGTACGAGTTCGCATAATCTTAGCCCTCCTAGCCTTCACATTCGCGATCCTGGTCACGCGTTCGCATAGAGTAGCTTCAGAATCCCAGCCCAGCCCATTCAACACTACGCATTTGCGTGGGTATGGATGCGTTTGCAAAGGGCAGTCCTCCCCCCCCTCCCCCAAGTCCCAACTTACCTTTTGCGATCGTTGTTGGATATACGCGATCATGTAGAAGCTTTTACCAGACACCGGCATAAATGAGAAAAAAACAGAAATCTTCTTAACTTCAAAAGGTTCATAGGCTATCTGAAAGCACTCGAGCTCTTGTGAATCCAAACCAATTATGAACACAAGTTCAAAAACATTATACGAATTCGCTCGCGCGATCAGAATACAAAAATAACTTCTAGAACTACGAATAAGACACCAAATCAAATGAAATTTTCAAGAAAACTTTAAAACTTCTATTTTAATAACTGAACATCCAAATCACGTCAAACCAACTCTGTTTCTCAATGGCGGAATAAATGTTTACTAAATGTCCAACAACTTTTCTCAATGGCGGAATAAATGTTTACAAGATGGTCTAGGAACATACATATAAAACTAAACAAGATTAAGCTCTAGGTGATGTACCTTTGTATTGTACTACTGCATATATGGATCTCATTAGGAGTACGATATATCTGTCCATGCTTATCAAGCTCCAGATGCACAGGGTTGATATTCATTCTAAGCGTAGGCTAACAGCAAAGACAGAATGCAAAACAAAAGAAGAATAGGATAAAGATATTCATTTTTTGGAATTTAACTTCTATATGTAGTATTCGTTTGACGATGAGAAAAACATAATTCATACCCTTTGAAGAGAGCACAAATACATACTGATTTCTGATTTCGAGCAAAATGTTTCCATTCTGTCAAACATTGCTTATGTTATTTGGACGAAATCCTGAAAGTGGTGCAATCAAGTAAAATTATTAAGCTGAGGGTTTAACCAAAAAATAGATTTTTAGTCCAAACTTTAATTTAGAAGAATACGGGTTAGTGATAATCGAAAAAGTGTGTAAAGAAAGATATTTGAGAATAGTAAGATACGAAAGCTAGTAAATCAGAGTATATTCAAATAGTCACCTCCTTACAATTATTTGTTCCTCCCCCTTTTATAGCTATTTTTTTGGGAATATGAGCCTTACCTTTGTTATAATGAGGCCATAATGAGTAATTAATAACTTTAAATGTTACGTTACACAATCATATACATTAAATACATATTTTCTAATGTTTTTGGTATTTAATACTCATTAAATGTTGTATTTGAATCCTCATATGCTGTCAGATTCATTCCCTTGATTCTCCACGATCTCTAACCTTTAAATGACCTGAATAGGTACGGTGCTGAGTCACTTGAATAACCGCTCGTGCCTCTTCTATTACTTATGCTCGTTACTGTTGCCGCCCGCGTCTCTTAGCTGATTATAACTCTTTGACTATTTGACTAGTCTACGTGGCACGACACGTCATCTTTAATATACAAACTCGATTTATACAATGAGGAATTTGGTAGAGAAAACGAACATTAATAGAACCATGCCTCAGACTTACTACCATCAAATCTGTATGCTGAAAAATCCATAATTAACAAAGTATTACTCCGAGCAATGTATTAACAGTTCAAAGTATAAGCATAGCACTACACTCAGCTTTAACACAACTGCGAACCTATATTAATATGACAAAAATATCAGCTCTGATAGTAGAGCATTGGACAATAAAAATGACTATACTTTGCTGATAAACCATAGTCGAGGTGTTTGCTAATTCAATAGAGAATATCAGCACAACTTTAATTTCACCAACTGAGCTAAGAGCTATAATAGCTTACATAGTTTCAACGAAATCATGATATACGTCTATTCTGTTTCCTAACCTTAAATTAATCTCTGATGCAAATTCATGCTGATTTTCAAGTTCCAAGCTGCCACATGAGATTGACGCAAAAAAAGGAGAGGAAAATAACACAACCAGATAAAATGAAGTTGGAAGGTGACAATTTAATATCCATTCAACTATGCTCTAGAATTTCGGAAAATGAGAGCATTCATCAGTATTACCTATCAAATGCAGGGTAGTTAGAAACTCAAAGATCAAAATGAACAAAGCACTACAATAAAACCAATATAATCCCACAAGTGGGGTCCTGAGAGGGTAGTGTACGCAGATGTTACCCTACCTGGTGAAGGTAGAGCGCCTATTTCCGATAGGCACTTAGCTCAAAAAGGAAGCAATAGCAATAAACAATAACAATAACAGGAAAAGAAGTAACTGAAATAATCGAAACAACAAGTAGTAATAGAGATCTAAGAACTAGAAAATCTTGAGGACACAAAGGAATTTTGATTTCATTTATCACTTGTATTAGACATGATTTCATATGGTTTGATGAATTACATGCATGCCATTTCTTTACCTGGCTTAGAAACAAAACAAAGCAGTGAAAGGGAATTGGCACCGTCACATCAACAAGTTAACATGAGTTGAAGCAAGACTTGAATATCCAGCTTCATACTACACAGAAAACTAAAAGAAAAAAACCAAACTTCATTAATGCTCTATTCAAGGGAAAAAACAAATAATTTAATTCACATATCTAAAAGGTTAGAATGTATGGCCTGAGAATAAGAAATATATAAGGGAAGAGCGCAGATACATATATTTTGCTTTACAAGCATGATGTAGTCTTGTTAAAATTAAGAAATAGGAAAAAAAGTACCTGATTGTGAAATAGAGATTGCATGTTTCTGACCATTCATGCTCTTCCTTTGTGATCCCATGAATTGACTGAAGTTTAAGAACAACGAACAGAAGATTTAACAACTGAAAAAATGAAAATGTATCAACGGCCAAATCGAGCTAGTAGAAAAGCAAAGAGGAAATCCTCAAAATAAAGTACCAAGTTATTCTGCATCATATTTGGAACAGCTAATATGCATCAACTGAAACAAAAGAATTAATAAGAGATGACTCTCTCTTGGTTATGCTGTCAAGTCTAATGACAACAACAACAACAACTACCTAGTAAAATCCTACAAAGTAGGGTATGGGGAGGGTAATATGTACGCAGATCTTACCCCTACTCCGAAAGGGCAGAGAGGTTGTTTCCGAAAGAAACTCGGCTCAGAAAAAGAAAAGGAAAAGAGAAGAAGACAATCCATTAGTCACTTCAGTTGAAACCATAATAGTAACAAAAGTATAACAACCAACAGATAAATGACATGCAATAGCATTAACCAGAAACTAAGGTCCGATGCTAAGATAGAGCTGGGGAAATGAGTAAATTGAAAACTACTACCAGAACAAATATAAAGATTCTGGTAACTGAAATATGACCGAATCGCTATTTGTTATCTAACCTTGAAATTATTCCGAGTAGCATATGTTTCCTTGCCTTTTCAACTGTACTTGAACTTTTGCTGCTTCAAAGGACTGGAATCGAAGAACCCTCATCATTGTTGTACATCCAGTGACTGGGGAAACTAATAAACATTGTGTGACAGAAAAAAACTAGTAAACAAACAAGGAGAAGTACATAGAAAGGATATTAAAGGCGAGTTAACTGACAAAATAGTATATATATATATATGTTAATAAGAGGATAGTACTTTAGGTGGCATACCAAATGAGGTGACCATCAATACAAATGCTGATCCAGTCTCGTCTTTGCGCAGACATATAGATGCATACTGAAGTGACGGAGAAGGGCAACTCTCCTTGTGTCCTAAGGCAGATGATGGTACAGAGATGGCCACCACTTTACAGCGATCCGACATGATCTGGGCCGTGGGCGATGATATGCACCATATTTGGCCAATTCACCAAGTGTGCATTGACTACAACAGTTACAAAAAAATTACAGGTTGGCCACGTTTTTGGTTTCTACTCTTGGTTTTATAATGCATAAACAAACAAAGTATTGTAACACTTTTCTATTGGATGAGCTATCAGTGGCGGATGTAGAGTATACCTAAGGTTCTCGGAAACCCAGTAACTTTTGCGTAGACTCTATACTTTTACTAAAAAATCCATGAAATATTAATAAATATATAACTGTAAACCCAGTTATTATTGTATATTAATTTGATATTACAATAGGAACCCATAAACTCCAAATCCTGGATCCGTCTCTCTGAACTATCCTCAAGGAAATAAATGCTATGTAGATATTTAAAAATTAATATTTGTTTTGTTCGATATATTTCAATATAATTACTAAAGTATGCAAACACGCGTTCACCATGTGTCCGTGACGTTGAGACGGGCATTTTCACATAATTAAGACTGAACCTTGACAACTCTGTCAATCTTTTCCTTCTCATGTTAAGCAACAACATCTGATCAGACAATCTTCATAAGGATGCCAAAATCCTTGAGTAAAAGTTATTCAGATGATATGAAGAAATATAGGATTTATTGATTGAATAATGTGTAATCTGTACAGTGCCTTTTGTGTCTTATATATACACAAATTCTAGCTAAAAAAAATTGTAAAAGAAATAGTATTTACAAGTGTAATAAATCTATTGGCTAGTACAATAACAAAAAAACTATAAATTATTCCTTTGCATGTGCACTGTTTTGTACTGTGCAATCCAGGTGGCATGTAATCCAACGGCCACAATTATTTCTCTTCAAGGGTCTGGATATACACACGTGTCAAGGCTGAAACATGTCATTATGTGACATTTCTAGAGAACTCCGTAACTTTGTCTGAAACTCTCACTTCTTCTCTCTTCTTTCCTTCTTCTTCAGGATCTCTTCTTCAAATTTCTTCTCATTTTCTTCGTTTCTAATTGTTGATGTAAGAGATTTTATCTTAACATCCCCCTCAAGTTGGAGGGTGAAGAAAAAACCCCCCAACTTGGGCAAAATCTGATGGTGAGAAGCCCTAGTGAGAGGCTTAGTAAATAGATCTACAAGTTGAAGCTTTGATGGAATGAAAGAAAGGGTGATTAAGCCAGAAAGATATTGTTGCCGGACGAAGTGGCAATCCAGCTCAACATGTTTGGTTCTTTCATGAAAAACTGGATTCCGAGCAATGGAAATAGCGGCTTGGCTATCGGAGTGTACTGTGACTGGCAAAGTAGGAGGAGCAGTAAGATATGCAAGTAAACGGAGATTTCGGCAGTGACACGGCGCATAGAGCAATATTCTGCTTCAGCTGATGAGAGGGAGATTGAAACTTGTTTCTTGGATTTCCAAGAAATGGGAGCTCCTCCCAAAGTGATGAAGAACCCGCTGACAGATCTTCGAGAGATTTTGCATGCGGCCCCAATCGGCATCGCAAAAAGCTATTAAATCAAAAGAGGATTTTGCGGAAAGAAGAATCCCTTGAGCTGGATCCGTATTTAAGTATCTCAACACACGTAAGCCAGCAAAAAGATGGGATTTTTTAGGCTTTTGCATATATTGGCTCAGAGTCAACACAGCAAAATAGATGTCTGGTCTGGTATTGGTCAAATAATTGAGCTTCCCAACTAATCGACGATAGATGACCGGATCTGCTAAAGGAGGAGAAGAATCAAGGTGTAATTTGGAGCAGGGATCCAGTGGAGAAGATATAGTGGCTCCTGAGCATGCAAATTCTTCCAACAACTCTAAGGTAAACTTCCTTTGATTTATGATGAAACCCTGTTCTTCTCTGGTGATTTCCATTCCTAGGAAATAGTGAATATCCCCTAGGATTTTGATTTTGAACTCTAAATGTAGAAAATGGGTAATATGATTGATTTCTGCAATATCATTTCCTGTAAGTATAATATCATCTACGTATACTGCTAAGATGGAAATGCAATCTTGATTATGTTTAAAGAATAGAGAATAATCGTTTAGAGAGGCTGAGTATCCTTTGAAACTGAGTGCACCAGCCAAACGAGCATACCACTGTCTCAATGCTTGTTTTAGTCCATACAAAGACTTCTCATATAGACTTCCTCATGTAAATCTCCATGTAAAAATGTATTGTTGACATCAAGTTGCAGGACTTTCCAATCTTTCTTTACTGCAACTGCTAAGATACATCTAATTGTGGTCATTTTGACTACATGAGAGAATGTCTCAGAGTAGTCAATTCCTTCTCTCTGTATATCACCTCTTACAACCAAACGTGCCTTTAACCTTTCTATTGAACCATCTAATTTGTGCTTTACCTTGTATACCCATTTACAAGGTAAGGCTTTCTTACCATGAGGTAAAAGTACCAGTTCCCAGGTCTTGTTGAGGTTGAGAGCTTCCAATTCTGCCTTCATTGCTTCTCTCCAACCTTCATCTTGTGAGGCCTGGGAATAACTTTGAGGTTCTGAGATAGAACTCAAAGAATTCACGAGATGTTGATTGTTGATTGATAAAGCTGCAAAGGGTAGGGTGGTGGGGATAGGGGCTTGGTTGAAACAAGTAGATGTAATGTCAGACAGGAAAAAATTCCATTGCAAACATAGTCTTTTAGGTAACTAGGCTGTTGGGAAATCCTGTCAGACTTTCTGATGGGTGGAGGAGGTATAGGAAGGTTAGCATGATCATGAGGAGGAGGCAGAGTTTGAGTAGGACTAGATGGGATATTATTTGGTGAAGTAGAAGTAGGTGGATTAAGAGTGGAAGGCAGAGGGTGGCTAGAGGAACTAGGAGACAAGCTCCTATCAGAAATGGTATCACTAGGAGAGTAAGTCTCACTAGATTGATTGAGAGGGAGACTGGATGAAGGGAAAATAGGCATGAGATCAAGTGATGTGCCCTCTGAATCAGGTGAACAGATAGGGTAAATCTGATCAGGCTGTGTTGTTGTTGTGGCAGCAAAAGGAAAATGATTCTCATAAAATTTCACATCTCTAGAAACAAAAACTGTCTTTGTTTGCAATCCTAGGAGCTTGTAACCTTTTTGATGTGCTGGATATCCTAGAAACACACATGCTTGTGACCTAGGATCAAATTTGCTTCTGTTTTGAGGTAAGGTGGAAGCATAGCACAAGCACCCAAAAACTCTTAAGTTATCATAAATTGGTGGCTTACCAAAGAGTATGTGATAGGGTGTCTTTCCCTTTAGAACCTTGGAAGGAAACCTGTTGATCAAATAGGTTGCAGTAAGAATGCATTCTCCCCAATACTGTATGGGAACTTTGGATTGAAAGTACAGTCCTCTTGCTACCTCCAGTAGATGCCCGTGCTTTCTTTCAACTATTCCATTCTGCTGTGGTGTCCCAATACAAGAGGTTTCATGTAGAATTCCTTGTGAAACCAGAAAATTAGACTGTTCTGTACCTCTTCCCAATTCTAATGCATTTATGAGATCTTACCTTCTTCACTTTAACATTGAATTGTCTTTCTATCATAGTAAAGAAAGGCTTTAAAACTGTGAAATCATTTGCCTTAGAACTCAGAAGAAAAGTCCATGTGCCTCTGCTAAAATCATCCACAATAGTTAGAAAATACCTATAAACATTATAAGTGCTAGATTTGAAAGGTCCCCAGGTATCAATATGAATAAGATCAAATATTCCATTTGTCTTAATTGCACTAACAGGAAAAGGTATCCTAGTCTGTTTAGCTTTATGACAAACATTAGACACATGATCAAAAGAGGAAGGAAAGGAAATAATCTTGAGTGTTTTCATTGCTTCAAAGGGTAAATGGCCCAATCTGGTGTGCCATTGAATTACATTAGAAATAACACTCATAGACATAGGTCCTAAACTAACAACACTAGAAGCAGAATTAGAAGAGTTTTCTTTAGGAATTGAACAAGCATGCTGATTGGAAAGATGTGAATCTGAAACACTGGGATTTAACAAGTATAGTCCTCCTCTTATTTCACCAAAAGCTTCCCCCCTCCTCACTAAAGGGACCTGCAATGCACACTCAGTAGATGTTAAGTTCAGAGAACAATTGAATTGAATACATAACTTATGAACTGACAATAAGTTATACTTAAAAGATGGAACATAAAGGACCTTCTCAAGAATCATGTCATTTTGAATAGAAACTCTTCCTATGTGTGTGACATATAGTTGAAAAGAATTAGGTAAACTAAAATGAACAAGTATAGGAAGAGGAGATAATTCTAAGAAGGATCTTGAATCAAAACACATATGCTCAGATGCTCCTGAGTCAATGATCCAAGTGTTAGTATTAAACACTGCCAAACAAGTTCCTGTATATTTAAGAATAGTACCAGCAACTGCATTTGCATTAATTTCACACCCTGCATTCCTTGCATTCCCAACTTGAACCCGTTTGATTAAATTAACCAGTTCTGAAATCTGCTCCTTGCTAAAGGAGTGAGTCTGGATAGATGTTCCTCCTTCATTAGGAGTTGAATCATTTTCCAGTGGGCCTAGTGCTCCATTTGCCTTGGCCAAAGGTTGGTAGTTGTTGGTCTTTGTGAACTGAAAATCATCAGGAAAACCAATTATCCTGTAGCAATCTGCCCTAACATGCCTGTCTTCATGCAGTGAGTGCAGCTCACATTTGGATTGTATTTCCCTTTCCTAACCCTTCCTTTATTCTGCTGATTGCTTGCAATTTTTTATGAAGTGTTCCACCCTCTTTGACCTTGATTGTTATACTTTGTTCCTCATTTCCCTGTTCCTGTGACCATAAAAGAAGAACCACCTGAGATGGTTTGTGGACTGACCATGTTGACAAAGGCTTCTTTCTGATTCTCATCTTGCAGTAGCAAAGAGTAGGCAAAATCCATACTAGGAAGTGGATTCATCATGAGGATATTCCCTCAAGCTTGAGCATAAGCATCATTAAGTCCCATGAGAAATTGAAGGATCCTTTGATCCTCCAGAAACTTGCTTACCTTAACCTTTCCCCCCCCCCCACACACATTCACAGGAACGATTTAGATGATAACTTAGGGAATCCATCTCATCCCATAATTTCTTAAGTGTAGTAAAATAGCCTGAAATGCTATTATTTCCTTGGATTGATGTTGAGATTTCCTTCTGTAATTGATATAGTTTAGCCCCATTTGATTGCCCAAATCTATGCTCCAAACTGCTCCATAGATTTCTTGCTGTTTTGGAATAAATAATATTGTCTCCTATGTCTTTTGACAGTGAATTCAGTAGCCATGAAGTCACCATGTCATTGGCTCTACTCCATAGAGCATAGTCCCCTGAATCAAGCTTTGATTCTTCACAACTTCCATCAATGAAACCAAGCTTGTTCTTGGCTGAAAGAGCAGTGAGGATAGTCCTTCTCCAACCTGGGAAACCCCTTCCATCAAAGGGAAGATTGACAAGACTCATCCCAGGTGAATCTGAAGAATGCAGGAAGTAAGGGTGATTTGAGTCAAGAGCTTTCACTTGACTGGTTGATCCAGTGACAGTCACTGTAGGTTCAGCTTCTCCTCCAGTCATGGTTGAAAGTTAGAGTTAAAAAATGAGAGTAAGAAGAAGAAGAAGAAGAAGATGAAGAACAAGAAGAATTGAGAGATAGGTAATCGAGCTGTCAATGCTCTCATACCATGAAGAAATATAGAATTTATTGATTGAATAATGTGTAATCTGTACAGTGCCTTTTGTGTCTTATATATACACAATTTCTAGCTAAAAGAAATTGTAAAAGAAATAGTATTTACAAGTGTAATAAATCTATTGGCTAGTACAATAACAAGAAAACTATAAATTATTCCTTTGCATATGCACTGTTTTGTACTGTGCAATCCAGGTGGCATGTAATCCAACGGCCACAATTATTTCTCTTCAAGGGTCTGGATATACACACGTGTCTAAGGCTGAAACATGTCATTATGTGATATTTCTAGAGAACTCTGTAACTTTGTCTCAAACTCTCACTTCTTCTCTCTTCTTTCCTTCTTCTTCTTCTTCTTCTTCTTCTTCTTCTTCAGGATTTCTTCTTCAAATTTCTTCTCATTTTCTTCGTTTCTAATTGTTGATGTAAGAGATTTTATCTTAACATGATAATACTCTAGTGAAAAAATATTAAGCTAAATGTCAGCATGCCTAAGATTCTCAGTTTTTCCTTTTTCTTTTACATTAATTACTTCTAGCTAGAGGTATACGAGAGAGGTAATATTCGTTTAATATCGTGTGAATAAGTGAGTATTTTTTTTTTCATGTCCAAAACTAAAATTGAAGATGGAAAAGCAAAGCAGAAAAAAGAAGTAGAAGAAGTATAGGAGATAACCATTCATGTTGTATAGGAAGTGAGTGGAGAATTGGAGATCAGAAACAAGGAAACAGAGGGACGAATAACTTTCACGACATAAATAAATAATGCACAGCAGTGTATTCGATTTAAAAAAAAAATAATGAAAAAGTAAGAGAAGTTTTAAAAAATAAATAACAATATTTATTTGCAGATCACTTACCTTGATAAAACTACCAATGATCTTGCATGCTATATATATTGAAGTGCATTATCAACCCATACAATGGGAATTTGAGCAATTATTGGCCACTCTTCCAGTTTCATCATTTTGAAATGTGGTTTGGGCAGTGAACAACCAACACAGTGCATACAGAAAAATATCTTTTATTTTGGTCGGCTGTCCTTCAGGAAAGTACTCATTTTATGAGATCAAATGCCTGGAATTTTCAAGAGATTGAACAATTACTGCCAAATTATAGAGAATTGATGTGATTGCCTATTCAATAGAGAATTTCGACACAACTTTAAGTTATTCAATGAGCTAGAATAACTAAATGTCACCAAAATCCTGACAAAAGAAAGAAAAACGATCAGTAAGTTGAGATCAGATAATCATAAAAAATAGCACTAACATTGTGCTGATGCTTTTAGATGTTAAATTATTGAATACAAACTTTCTGTCTCGTATACCTTTGAACTGCCAGTAGAAATATCGAAAGGCCACGAGCTAACATGTGCATTACTACATAACCACCATCTCCTTCCTCAACTCACTGTAAAAAGAGAAACAACAAACAAAAATAATATGATTTTTTGTTGCGGTGAAACTTAATGCAATACTTAGACTAAAAAAAATTATCAAGTAAGATTGACTCACATTTCAAATGACTATGCACATCTGGCTGACTTATATGTGCATGATATAACGTAATGTTTATATCTTATTGTGCTATACTGCTAAAATCTTAGTATTTGCTATCAAATGTAGTCTCTACAACTTGAATTTAACTTCTATATGTAGCTTTAACATAAAGATATTCGTTTGACGTTGAGAAAAACCTAATTCATACCCTTTGAAGAGAGAACAAATACATACTGATTTCTGATTTTGAGCAAAATGTTTCCGTTCTGTTAAACATTGCTTTCTGATTTCTTCTGATATTTGGACAAAAACCTGAAAGTGGTGCAATCAAGTAAAATTTATTAAGATGATGAATTTGGTAGAGAAAATGAAAATTAATAGAGCCATGTGTCACGTCCTTAGTTGTTAACTAAGTACACGTGCGGCACTTGACAACTCGCTCACGATCTTGCACAACTTGCTCACGTTCTTGCTAGGCCAAGTCAGCCTTACTATACTCAAGATCGCTAAGAGAATGAAAGAAAGAACACAAGAGAATTTTTAAAGGAAGCTTTGTATTAGAGAGAACTTGAATTGTTTTCTTGGTTGATGACTTACAAATGAATGCCCCCTGTTTATACTAATCATCTAGGGGCTAGTATGTAAATAATAATTGTTCTACAAGTCCTTTCATATTTACAAATAGGTCCATTCTCTAGAATTCTCTACAAGCCTAGAAGATTCCAAGGACTTTCCTAATAAATTCATAAAGATCTAGGTTATTCCTAAGAAAATATACATACATATCTAGAATCTTCTCACAAATACTAGCCTTCTTCTTATGTAAGCTTCCACATGTCATTAATATATGCCAAATGGAGCCTATGTGGCATGATGATGTGGTGGATCATCACACTCTCCCCCACCTAGTATTGCGACGACCGCGGCGCAATGCTGCTGCATAAACTCTCGGATCTTATCTTTGAATTGCCACAAATCCTCATATCGTTCCCACGTGGCCTCCTTCGGTGATTGACCTTTCCAATGGACGAGGAACATAGCGGTCGCTTTTTGCCCTTGTTTTCGCCTGGCTTGGTAATCTATGATAGCCTCAATCTCTCGATCATTGGCGCTCGACTTGATTGGCTCCTACTCGGATCATCCTTATCTTCATGATATGGCTTAAGCATGTTGGCATGGAAGACAGGGTAGATCTTAAGATATGATGGCATGTCAAGCTTGTATGAGATCTTGTCTACCTTGGCGACAATTTTAAATGGCCCTTCATACTTGCGAATCAAATTCTGATGCATGCCCCATAGTGCCTTGAACTGTTTTGGGTTAAACTTCACCATGACCATGTCCCAAACTCTATAGTCTGTGGGACGCCGTTTACGGTCCGCAAACTTCTTCATCTTCTTAGCCGCCTTATCCAAGTAGGACTTAGCAGTGTCGAGCTGCTCCTCCCATCCTTTGGCCATATGATAAGCCCCCAAACTCTTTCCCTCGAAAGCGGCTGGTAATGAATGTGGAATTTGTGGTTGTTGGCCTGTGGCTAGCTCAAATGGTGTCCGCCCCGTGGACTCGCTCCGCTGTAAGTTATAAGAGAATTGGGCGATGTCTAGGAGCATTGACCCATTCCGTTTGTCCATCTGTCTGTGGGTGGAAACTAGTAGAAAAGTGCAGTTCCATGCCTAGTATGTCGAACAACTCTCTCCAAAAGTTCCCAGTGAAGCGGGGGTCTCGATCACTGATGATATGCCTTGGTAAGCCCCAATACTTCACCACGTTCTTAAAGAATAACTTGGCGGCTTCCTTAGCTGTGCAACCCGGTGAGGCAGGCATGAAGGTAGCATATTTGGAAAATCTATCCACGACCACCATAATAGTACCATAACCGTCGGACTTCGGTAGGCAAGTGATAAAGTCCATAGTCACGCTCTCCCATGGACGCTCTGCAACTGGTAATGGCTCCAAAAGTCCTCCGGGTTGTTTTTGTTCAACCTTGTCGTGTTGACAGACAAGACAAGTCTGCACATAGCACTCTATGTCATCTCGCATGCGTGGCCAATAATAGACTGACTCAACCAAGGCCCTAGTGCGACGTTGGCCTGGATGACCAGCCCACATTGTATCATGACTCTCCCTTATGATCCGCCGTCTGATGTCCCCAAACTTAGGCACGTAAACCAGCCAACCCGTGGTAAGTAATAGGCCGTCTTCAACCCAAAAACGTCTCGTCTTGCCCTGCTTGGCTAACTCGATAAGTTGTTTGGCTGCTGGATCATGTTGCATGCCTTCTTTTATAGCCTCACGAATATCCCAAGTTGTTGAAGTGATGGCAGCAAGCTCGGCTTTCCGGCTCAAGGCATCAGCTACAACATTACCTTTGCCCGGCTTGTACTCTAGCACATAATCAAACTCAGCCAAGAATTCTTGCCACCTAGCCTGTTTTGGTGTGAGCTTGTTCTGCGTCTGAAAGTAGCTAGTAGCCACATTGTCAGTCTTGACCACGAACCTCGACCCGAGCAGATAATGTCTCCATGTACAAAGGCAATGCACAATTGCACTCATTTCCTTCTCTTGCACCGTGTAACGCCGCTCTGTCTCATTTAACTTGCGGCTCTCAAATGCTATGGGATGCTTATCCTGCATAAGGACACCCCAATAGCGAAGTCTGAGGCATCTGTGTGCACCTCAAATGTCTTGGAAAAGTCAGGTAATGCCAAGACTGGCTCCTCTGTTACCGCTGCCTTAAGGCCTTCAAACGCCTTTTGACATTGCCCCGTCCAAACCCACGGATTGTTCTTCTTTAGCAACTCCGTCAATGGTGCGGCCTTTGCTGAGTAGCCACTGATGAACCGACGATAGTAGTTAACAAGGCCAAGGAAGGATCTCAACTCAGTTACCTTTATAGGTGCCTCCCACTCCTGGATAGCACGAACCTTAGCCTCGTCCATGCGTAGCTCGCCATTGCTAATGATATGGCCCAAGAAGTGCAACTTTGATTGTGCAAACTCGCACTTCTCCCTCTTGATGTATAGCTCGTTCTCCCGCAAGACTTGGAAAACTTTCCTTATGTGCTCCATGTGGTCCTCCAAGGTGTTGCTGTAGATGACTATGTCATCTAGGTAGACTACCACGAACTGATCAAGGTAGGGATGAAAAATCTTGTTCATAAGGGTGCAAAATGTGGTCGGTGCATTGGTTAAGCCGAAGGGCATCACCAACCACTCAAAGGCTCCATATCTTGTCACACATGCTGTCTTTGGCTCATCCCCTTCAGCAATACAAACCTGGTAGTAGCACTTTCGAAGATCCACCTTGGTAAAGTATTTGGCTTGCCCAAGTCTATCGAACAAGTCATCAATGAGTGGGATCGGGTACTTATTCTTCACTATAACCTTATTAAGTGCTCGGTAGTGTATGCACAAGCGCAACGATCCATCCTTCTTCTTCTGGAACAATACTGGTGCGCCGAAAGGTGCCTTTGATGGGCAAATGTGACCAGCATCCAGCAACACTTTCAATTGTTTCTCGAGCTCCTCTAGCTCGGGCGGTGCCATATGATATGGGGAAAATGCAGGTGGTTTAGCCCCTGGTTCCAACTCAATGTTGTGATCCACCTCTCGCCTAGGCGGCAAGTGCTTAGGCAACTCCTCGGGCATGACATCTTTGTTTTCCTCAAGCAGCTTCTCTATGCAAGGCGGCAATGTCTCTTGAAAACTCTTGTCTTCCTCCATACTTGCAATAGTTGCCACGAACGCTGGCTCCCCCTTCTTGATCCCCTTTACAATCTGCATAGCTGAGATTTGTGCTTGGAATTGTCCGTGTGGCATAGTCATTGTAGGTACCATGCAAGCTCCTTCTCGCTCCATAACGAAAAGACGTTGGAGATAGGGGTCGATCAAAGTATGACAATGTCTAAAGAACTCTTGCCCCAGTATGATGTCAAATATATCCATAGCAGTTACGGTAAAGTTTGTCGTACCTTTCCAAGCTCCCAATTTGACACCTACTCCATTAGCTACCCCGCGAGCATTTTGTACCTCGGCATTCACGGTCCTGACGCGAGAGTTGGTTGGGGCAAGCTTCAATTCTAGTCTCTTTGCGGCAGCCTCAGTCACGAAGTTGTGAGTTGCTCTAGTATCCACCATTGCACGAGCGAGCGTGTTGTTGATGGTTAGATCCACGTACTGATTGCCACTCTCGGTAGGTTGGATAGCTTGCTTTGTGACGGCACCACATAATCCGATCATACCCAACTGTGCAGTTCCCGAACTCTCTCCTTGTGGCTGCTCCTTTCGTTCACGGACTATGGCGCTGAGGCTCTTTAGGTCGGGACAATTCCTAAAGCCATGTGGCCCTCCGCATATGTAGCATCCCTTCTTCTCGGCCTGTGCCGTCTTCTCGGTGTAGCCTTGACGACCACTCAACTTTTTGGAATCTTGAGTCTTGGAGTATTGTTGATGTATCTCCTTGTCTTTGCCACGATCTTCCCCGCCTTTGACATTGTTAACTTTTGACTCCTTGCCATTGCCTTTGTCGTGCTTCTCATGCCTGAAATCCATCAATGATTCGGCCTCTACTATGGCTTGGTCTATATCGGTGACTTGCCGGCGTTGTAACTCTTGCTTAGCCCAATTTTGCAACCCGTCCATGAAGTGGAACAACAAGTCATCATTGGTTAGGTTGGGGATTTGAAGCATAAGGGTAGTGAACTCCTTGACATAGTTACGTATGCTCCCTGTTTGATTCAATTCCCTAAGCTTGCGCCTTGCCTCGTACAAGAAAGAATTGTCGCTTGAACTCGGCTTTGAATTGATCCCATGTGCTAATAGTACATAGACCTTTATCCACGTTCGACATCTTCCTTCTCCACCAAAGCATGGCAGTCTCTGAGAGGTACAATACCGCAGTGTTGATTTTTGCCTCGTCGTCCCTCACTTTGCCGTGCGTGAAGTAGTTCTCCAAGTGCCAAAGAAAATTTTCCACTTCTTGTGCATCACGAACACCTTTGAACACCGGTGGTTTGGGAGCATCGATCTTGGTCTCTCTCGTTACCACTACATTGCTGGCTACCTCGGTCACGCCAGCATTGACATTCTCCTCGAGTGAATCTATCTTTGCCTTCATAGCATCGATAGTACTCAAAGCCTCCATGAGTCTGCACTCTAAGGCAGTGATGGTTTGCCTTAGTTCAATCTCAATCTGTGTACGTCCCTCCAAGTCATTTCGGATACTCTCAATCTCTTCAAGAGTGTGCCCTCAAGAACGCTAAGGGTGCCTTCCACCTTCCCCAAGCGTTGGCCAAAGATCTCCACGGCATCCATCCCCGCGTTCATCTTCATCACCCACTCTTTACCGAGCGAGACGTCCTCGGACAGGACCTCTACTTCATCCTCGCTCGCCTCAGTGGCAGATGATTCTTGGGATGTAAGCCCTTTGTTTGACACAACCTCGGGTGGTACCTCCTGGCTTTTGTTGGTGGCATTCCTCTTTTTTCCACGGCCGCTCTTGCCAGCAGCATCCTGGATGACGTTGGCTTGGGTGTTGGCAGGCGTTAATTTCTCCGTCGTTCGTCATTCCCTTAGTTGAAACCTTCGCTCTGATACCACGTTGTCACGTCCTTAGTTGTTAACTAAGTACACGTGCGGCACTTGACAACTCGCTCACGATCTTGCACAACTTGCTCACGTTCTTGCTAGGCCAAGTCGGCCTTACTATACTCAAGATCGCTAAGAGAATGGAAGAAAGAACACAAGAGAATTTTTAAAGGAAGCTTTGTATTAGAGAGAACTTGAATTGTTTTCTTGGTTGATGAATTACAAATGAATGCCCCCTATTTATACTAATCATCTAGGGGCTAGTATGTAAATAATAATTGTTCTACAAGTCCTTTCATATTTACAAATAGGTCCATTCTCTAGAATTCTCTACAAGCCTAGAAGATTCCAAGGACTTTCCTAATAAATTCATAAAGATCTAGGTTATTCCTAAGAAAATATACATACATATCTAGAATATTCTCACAAATACTAGCATTCTTCTTATGTAAGCTTCCACATGGCATTAATATATGCCAAATGGAGCCTATGTGGCATGATGATGTGGTGGATCATCACACATGCCTCAGACTTGATACCATCATAGCTATATGCTGACAAATCCACAATAGCTATATGCAGTGTATTAACAGTTCAAAGTATAAGCATAACGTCACACAGCTATAACACAACCACAAAAAAAGAAAAAAAAAGATAGAAAGAAAAACAATAACTTACATATGTTAGAACACCTTTGTTTTAATCATCACAAGTATTTCCAATCGATCTTTATGGTGGGAATATGAGCAATATTTGGCCAATAATCCCCCTTCTCAAATTCTAGGAGTGGTTTGAGCAATGGGCAACAAGAAATATCTAGTTCAGAGATGGAAGAGGGCGTCACTTTTACTTGAAGATATTGGAGATTAGGGCAATCCCAGATGGTCAGCTCAGAGAGGGAAGATGGCATCCCTTTTGCTGGAAGAGATTGGAGTTTAGGGCAATCCCAGATGACCAGCTTAGAGAGGGAGGAGGGCAGCGCTGATTCTGGAATAGATTGGAGTTGATTGCAGAACCTGATCTCTAGACTTTGAAGCGAGCTGAGGCATCGAAGACCTTCGGTCGGTAGTGAATGGAGCTCATCATGGCCATATAATATAAGCTCAGAAAGAGACGAGGGAAGCCCCTCTTCCAACAGTGACTGAATTTGAGGTAAAGAAGCAGTCCATAGAGATTCAAGAGAGGTGAGGCTTTTGAGAACTTGGCTGTTTAATGTTTTCAGATCTCTTATCCAATGAGTTCGAATAGAGAAAGGCAACTCCCAATTTTCACCACCAGGAATCTCTTTGTCACTGCCATCATGGTAAATGTGTAAATTTGTAAGACAGTGGAGTCTCTGTAAACCCCACTCCTTTCTCCCATTCACCAGTTTTTTGCAATCGACGATCTTAAGGACTTCTAAATTAAAGGGCAATCCTCCTTCGGGAAAGGACTCTATTTCTGGACACTCATACAGTTCCAGTTTCTTTAGAGATGGAAGGAGTTCCTGCATATGTTTTGGCAGCGACTTCAGCTTCTTGCACTGCCTAATATCCAAAGTACGCAACGACGTCATTTGAGCCACCGAAAGTATTTCAAGATTCTCACATTTACCATAAAAGAAGTCATCATTTATTCCGAGATCTTCAGTCCCGTTGGGAATCAAAATCCTGTTAAGGCCGTGGCAACTTCTTACTTTCAAATAGCGTGCTTGTGGGACCAAATCAGGTGATATCTCATCTATAGAATCGCATTCTATCAGTTCCAATTTCTCCAGAAACATTTTACTTCCTCCAGAAATCATATCACCAACTGATGCCTCCAATTTCAGTTTCCCACAACGCTTTATCATTATTTCCTTCAAAGTATTTGGCAGAATGCTAACAGGCAAGGAGGTAAGAGAGTGACAATCACTGATGCATAATTCAACTATCTGTTTCATTCCTTGAAGTTGAGACAAAAAACGTTCAGCGTAATCAAAAAGAACTCCAACCTTAGGAGAACCTTCAACTTTAAACTTTTTTAGATTTGAAAGTTGGATAGGTGTCTCCAGATTGAGTTCCGGACAATTTGAAATTGTCAATTTTGTCAGAGAACAAAGATTTTCAGGCAACTTTCCAATCAACTTGGGGCAATTTTTAATTGAAAGATTCTGAAGTACATGAAACTCTTCTCCATTCCCTTGTACGTGCCACTGCTTCCACTCCAGCATCTCTGCAAACTCAAGTCGCTCAAGAGAGTTAAAAGGCTTTTTGGAGGACGAACTACCATAGAATTCTTCGGTCACCTCTATTATTCGATGCATCCCCCTAATGGTGAGAAATTTCAGAGAAGGAAGTTGGCCTAATGCTGGCAAGGAATAACAGTCATCACAGTTGCTTAGACACAATTCCACCAGCTTAGAAAATGAATGATCAGCTAGCCAATTTGGAAAATTTGTTCCTCTATATCCGGTGATCTCAAGTTCTTTTATGTTTGGATTTGGATGTAGCTCACCAAGTATGTCTCTTTCATTTTGTGAACTGCCAGCACTACTTTCACTCCACTCACTCCACTCCAATGATAACTTTTCAATATGTTCCTTTTCTCTCATGTTTGCCTTCAAAGCTTCCCTTCTATCCGCCACATTTTCCAACTGTCGAATCGATAATGTTCCATACAAGTTGCATAGTTCACCCAAATCTTCCATTCTCAAACCACTGCTACCACCAAGAAAAAATTCAACTCCCAATAACACAGAGATGCTTTTCAACTTGCTTAGATGTTGCGGCTTCCTCAAGCAAGGAGTGTCGCTAATGTCAAGGTGACGCAAGTTGATCAATTGTTGCATTTGCATCGGTAAGTCCACAAGATTTTGACAACATGACAATAGAAGTGTCTCTAAGTTATAGAGTACACAAATTGAATCCGGTAACTGCTTTATCTTTGTCAAAGAAAGGTCCAAAAATCTTAGGAGTTTTAACTTGATGAACAAGTCATTTGGCAACTCCGCAATCTCATAACCAGACAATGAGAGTGCCCTTATGGATGTTAGTCTTGACAATATATTATGCAACACCCTCTTGCTTAAAGGAAATGCCCCATAGAGCTTGATATTGATAGGAAGCAATGTCCTCAGCTGGTCCAATTTGTAGAGAGGTTTCAATTTCTCAAAGTCACCATATCCCATTGAATATGATAGGTGTCGACATCTTTCCAACATTTCAGATCCTTTGTTATCTTCCAAATTGATACAAAGTTTTGAAGATGCAACTTGGGCCAAATCATTGACAAGGTCATGCATTAAGAATTTCTCGGTGTTCCCTTGAGAAGACCTTGGGACCCTTTCAAACAATGATCTTGATCGCAACTCAAGAAAATATTGGTTGCCTGAATCTTCAATTATCTTATCTTTTTGCAAACGTTGCACGAGACCATTAGCAATCCAGAGTTGAATAACTTGTTCTTTGCCAAATGGATAATCTTTGGGAAATATTGCACAATAGGAAAAACATTGCTTCAAATGCACGGGAAGATCGTTGTAGCTCAACATTAACGCTGGTAATATGCCATTGTCTGGCAGTTCCCATACTTCACTTCTCAAAATGCATCTCCATTCTTCAACCTCTAATTTGGACCGTAATAAACCAGCAAGTGTCTTTAGTGCTAAGGGTAAACCTTTGCACTTTTTTGCAATTTGTTTTCCTACCTCTTCAAGTTCCGGATGTTCCTTAGGATCCCTATTTTCAAATGCATGTCTTTTAAATAAAGGCCAAGAGAATTCAATAGAAAGAATCTCCACGATAATTGGCCGACTACCCATCATCTCTGCAACACTCTCCTTACGTGTCGTCACAATGATCTTACTTTCAATTTCTCCTTGTGCAAAAGGATTTCTCAAGTCATCCCACTCCATGTACTTGTCATTCCAAACATCATCTAAAACAATAAGAAACTTTTTACCTTTTAAGCTTTCCTTCAATTTGATTTGTAGCTGATTAAGATTGTTATCGACCTTTAAGTCAAATGAGCCAATTTCTTGAAGTAATCCTTTTGTTATTCTAGAAGCATCATATTGTTCCGACACACAGAACCAAGCTTTTAAATCAAAATGATCTTTCAACTTCTCGTTATTGTACACAGCTTTAGCAAGTGTTGTCTTGCCAACCCCAGCCATTCCAACAATAGGAATTACACTATACGTTTTTCCATCGGCATTAACAGACAATAAACGGTCAACCAAAATCTCTATTTCATTCTGCCTACCAAATATATCAGATTCATCAATCAAAGAAGTTGAAGGTCCTCTAGTTTCTTGTTTGCCAGAAACAAGATAGTCCTTTAGGCCAAGCCTACTAATCTGCTTTTCCAACTCCTCCAATGTTTTAGTGGCGCCCTCCAACTTCTCCTTTATGTTAAGGAAAAATTCATCACTCAAGCACAAGTTGAGGTCACTTACTTGTTGGTTGCTTGTTTCTGCAAGAATTTGATTCTGACCTTCCACCTTAACTCTCACAACTTCATAATTGATTTCTTCGATTAAGTTTTCAGCACTGTCCGCAGCATCCCGAAGTTCATTAAGCCACTCGCTCACGTACGGATTAGATGTCTGCTTATTCGCTGCATCACTTAGCACAGCTTGAAGACCAAGCAAAGTCATCCTCAGCTTTTTTAAGGGCCGAACATCATGCTTGCCCCTTTGAAACATCTTCAGCAGCTCGCCCTGAGGAGCAAGCCTATCAAAGAGAACATTCAAAGCAGAAGATAGAAATGCACCTCCAACTGCTAAGCCAATATCCATTTCTGAAAGCTGCAAAGCCAATCACAAAATGATATAACAATTTGGAGAGGATAAATATTTGGATCATAAAAATAGCCTTAGGTTTACCTGTTCAATGCTATGAGCAAACAAGAATGCTCAGAGTATACTTCCGTGATATCTGTCTCTTGCTTTTGCTGAAATAAAAGCAAAACTATCCTTTTTTCTCTTTCCAAAAAGTAAGACTTTTTACCCAAAATGGAGACTTGTTTCATTGCATAATTGAGAGAAAAGAGGAAGGGTACGTTTCTTAACTACTGTAGTTGGCATTAAAAAGAGCTTCATTCTAAAAGGGCAGCTGTTGTACACAGAGTTTAAATTTTGTTGACATTTTGCTCGTTAGATTCTTGAATGTTGTTCCAAGGTTTGTTTGGTTGGGTGGCATATTAACCCCTTAATTTATGCTGATTTGATTTCCCTTTTGAATAATTGAGAGGAGTACAGAAAGGGACAGGTATGTGTTAGGTATGCCTTTAGCTTCATTAACTTTTCCACAGTTTATTATAGCGATTATGGGTGTACATAGGTCGGATTGGTTCGGATTGTTCAATTACCAAATAAAACTAATAGTGTTGGATTTTTAAATATATAAACCAAACCAAACCAACAAAATAAGATTTTTCAATCTCGGGTTTTTTGGGTTTTCTCGGGTTTTCGTTTTTTTCTCGATAAGTCTTCATAGCACAAATATATAACTTGTGCTCCACATACTTCTCTAATCATACAAGGATACAACTATATAATGTATTTTTCAAAAAAAAATACAATAAAATGAAATGCGTCATAACATTGTACGAAAATATTTAATAACAAAAATACTAAAATTCATAAAGAAAATATTATTAAGTAATAAGCCATAATAAATATTAACATAATCTAAAAGTACTATATAAGTCATGCTTAAATAATAGATATTCGCACTATTGTCATTTCTAGTGTTGAATGGAATTTTCTTAGTTAGCATTAGTATTGGTGTGAAGTTTATTTGAATTACTACCTTTATAAACTATAAAATTTATTGGACCATTCAACAATTTATTGAATTTTATTAGTTAACATTAGTATTGGTGTGAAGTTTATTTGAATTACTACCTTTATGAACTATAAAATTTATTGGACCATTCAAGAATATTAATTCCGAACTAAAAATAATATGTTTAAAGATAAAACTGTGAAAAAGTTTAAGAAATATTTATGAATTATCTTAAAAATAAATATTTATATGTAAAAAATATTTGTAAAAATTGAATAAATGTAATATCGGGTTGGTTTGGTTTCGGTTGGACTTTTAAAGTTAAAACCAAACCAAACCAATTATGGTCGGGTTATTTCTTTTCCAACACCAAACCAAATCAAACCAACCCACGATCAGGTTTTTTTTCCGATTTGACTCGGATTACCGATTTGGTGCGGTTTATCGGTTTTCTTTGTACACCCGCGATAATTGGGCCTCCTATATCGTGAATATTGTTTCAGAAATTGTGGACTGTTGAATTCGTTGAAATTATTGCTGAAGTTTGAATAATATCCTACACTCTACATTCTTCAAAGGCCAAATACTCCCTTAAACTTTCTGCCGAATTTATTTTCTTATTATAGTAGTTTTTTTTTTTGAAGTTGAAAACCTACACAGTAATAGGAAATTTTTGTTAGTGGCTTTAGCAGTTTTGGTATGTATATCATTTAGATTGTTATAAACAAGTTATTCCATAATTAATTATCTCGTGATTAGTTATCCTATTATTATCCACTCTTCCACAGGGATAAATAAGAAATTGCATAAAGATTAACAAAGTGAGGATGCCATCCAGAGAAGACGTAACAAGTAATTCTTGGTGGGCTGAGGGTTTATGGGAGACGGCCTCTCTACTCCACAAGGGTACGGGTAAGTTCTGCTAACATACTACCGTCCAGAATTTCACTTGTGAAATTATACTGGGTTGATTTTGTTGTTTAGTTGAGGCAATTCTTACTTGTTCATCAGTGCCGCACTCATCGCACAACACACCCTCACTTAAAAATGTGAAAACAAGATAGTTAGTGCCTGGAAAACATCAAGCAGAAAGAAACAATATATTGGAGGCAAAACATCACTTTAATATGGAAAGAAGCAGATACGAATCCAAACCGCGTCTGGTAGACTTCCTGTTCCGCTCATCCCTTCATCAGCTCTTTCATCTTGGAACGGATCGCGGTGCATAGGTGGTTAGAGTGTGGAAATTAGCAACCATACGTCGGAGAACAACATGTAAGAAAAATTACCGTATTTTCTAGAATTTCTAGTGTGGCCCACATATATGGTAATAAATTATTTACCTTCTCTCCCAAAGGAAATAATATATCAGATAATATTCTGTGGTTATGCATATATGGTAGTTTCTTTGATGGAAAGAAATTACCATATATTAGTAGTCCCTAGGGTAATTATGATTTATGAAGAAGTCCCTAGGGCTAAAGTATTTGCCTAAGAGTCCCTAGCCTACCTATAAATACGCCTGTGACTCCATCAGTCTGGCATCCAACGATAGGCTTAGGCTAGAAGGCTCTAGGTTTTTATGTCAAAGTTTTACGAGGCGATTCCACAACACTTGAACAATCATGGTTGAAGGTACGTTACTTGTTTAATTTCCACTGCGCTGGCTCTGTGTATGTATTAGAATTTCAACATGTGGTATCAGAGCCAGCCTTTTAGCTATGTTGTTTAGTGTCTACTGATGACAATTAAAAATTGGTCGAAAACTGTCATGTTCTTGTAACCTGATTTTCTCTAGCCTATTGAGAAAACTCTTATTTTTGGGTTTTTCAGTATATCGTCATTGTGACCTTTATATATCCCTGCCAATTCACAATGCTTTCCGTGACATTTGTGATCTTATTTAAGAAAGAGGCGCTACAATACGTTTGTATAATTATAAAATATGTCTTTTTATGATGACGGTAGGCAATAGCCTTTATTTGATGGATGCTTTTGTCAGCTCTATATATACTGTGGCTTATAGTTTCTCTCCTCTCTGTAATTAAGCAAGTACTTGGCTACAATAAGTGTCCAGAAAAATAATTATCTCTATTGTATAGATCTGTATTAATCTATATAAGTCTGGACTTATGTGAAAAGTTTTTTGGCATGCGTACGGTAGTTAAAAGGAAAAAATCAATTCTCATAAGGACTTTGAAATTGTTCCTTTTATTACTTTATATGAAATCAACGATAAATTTTGTTGGCTTTCACTGGTTGATGGATTGGATTTGTTGAAGTCACGTGCATTGATAAATAATTTGTCCAAGTTTACAATATTCTAGTTCAACTTTATTTTGTATTGAAATTGATTTTGTTAGATGTGTCTGTGTACCTTTCATTCAAACACAATTTGACTAAAAATCAAAGTACTACTCCATTGTGTTCGGAGTTATATTTATGTCAGTTTTGAATTTTCATCGTTCAACAGTTATTTGAGTTATGACATTTGAATTAATATTAACCTTTGGGGTAACATATCATCCTGTTTATATTCAAGTCCCTCAATCAACATTTTGCTTAAGTTGATATTTAATATTAATTATTTTGAGATGTCATTATTGAGTTTTCTTTTATGTGATGTACTTAGGAGTGGCCACAGCACCTTGAGTACTTGATATAAAAGGAATTAAGTTGTTTAATCACATAGAGTTTAGTGATTAAAATTACATTGACATCTACTTAGTCCAATTATCTCATTAAAATGGAAACCTGGCCCTACAGGGAGGTAACCATTTTGGTGAGATTAATTGGAAAGAGATAGTAAACCTTTAAGTTAAAATAATCTTATGCCCACATGTACAGATTAATTTCTATGTGTTTTGGTTTACTAGTCTAATAAAGTAAAGTAAATTCTATGCATGGGTTGCAACCTTTGCCCACAGGAAGGTCTAGAGTTTACTTTGAATCGGTATTTTACGCGATTCACCTTTGATGGATTGTGTTTCATAGCTCATGTATGTTTATCCTTGTTTTGCAGTCTTTACCGCTTTTCCTACCGCTATTTTTAATGAGAATGCTCGAATTCCAATGCTTTCTGGTGACAATTATACTGAATGGAAGGAGAAAGTCCTTCTCACTTTAGGGTGCTCGGATCTGGACCTGGCACTTCGTGTGGATGAACCACCTATCTCCACGGAATTAAGTACGCCAGCTGCTAAGGCTAGTTATGACCGGTGGGAGCGATCTAATCGCCTAAGTTTAATGCTCATTAAAGCTCATATAAGCCAAAGCATTAGGGGTTCTATCCCTAATAGCGATAAGGTCAAAGCTTACATGAAGGCAATTGATGAACAATTCGTAAGCTCTGACAAGGCATTGGCCAGCACCCTTATGAAGAGGCTCTCAAGTATGACTTTTGACAGAAGTCCTACAGTGCGTGAGCACATTATGGAGATGAGAGACATTGCTGCTAAACTCAAGTCCCTTGAGGTTGATATGTCTGAACCATTTCTTGTGCATTTCATCCTCAACTCTCACTTCCTGCAGAATATGGTCCGTTTAAGATTTCTTACAACACACATAAGGATAAATGGTCAATCAATGAACTTTTGACCATGTGTGTTCAAGAAGAAGAGAGGTTGAAGCATGAGACACCTGAAAGTGTTAATATGGTGACTCATGGTAAGAGAAATGCAAAGAAGGGCAAAAGTGTTCCCATGAAGAAGAAAAGCACATTTGACAAAGATGCTTGTCGTTTTTGTAAGAAAAAGGGACACTGGAAGAAAGATTGCCTGAAATATAAGAAATGGCTTGAAAAGAAAGGTAATTTTACCTTTGTATGTTATGAATCTAATTTTACTGAGGTTTCTGATAATACATGGTGGATTGATTCTGGTGCTACAATTCACATTGCCAAAATCATGCAGGGCTTTCTAACTCAGAGGAAGCCAATAGGAAGTGAACAATACGTCTATTCGGGCAATAGGACGCGTTCACGTGTGGAAAGCGTGGGGACTTATAGGCTCATTTTGAAGGATGGTTTTCACTTAGATTTAGAAAATACTTTTTATGTTCCAGAATATTCTAGAAATTTAATTTCTCTTTCAAGACTATCGATTAGTGGATATGATTTGAATTTTTATTATCCTTCTGTGAAACTTTTGAAAGATAATAAAGTTATTGGTTTTGGAAATTTGAATGGAAATTTATATAAACTTGAGCTAGACCCCACATTTGAATGCAATATTTTAACTTTGCATGATAAAGAAATTGGCACTAAGCGATGTATTATCAATGAGAACTCATCTAGTCTTTGGCATAAGAGATTGGGACACATCTCTATTGATAGAGTCAAAAGGTTGGTTAATGATGGAGTTCTAAAAACTCTTGATTTTTCTGACTTTGGGACTTGTGTGGACTGCATAAAGGGTAAGCGGACCAATAAATCAACTAAAGGTGCCAAAAGGAGTTCTCAATTACTTGAGATCATACATACAGACATATGTGGACCTTTTCCTACCCCTTGCTTGAATGGTGAGAGATATTTCATCTCGTTTATTGATGACTATTCAAGATATATGTATCTCTATTTTCTCTTTAATAAATCAGAAGCACTTGATGCTTTTAAAGTCTACAAAACAGAAGTAGAGAAACAAACTGGTGCTCAGATCAAAATTGTAAGATCTGATAGGGGTGGAGAATATTATGGTAGGTACACAGATAAGGGACAAGTTAAGGGTCCATTTGTTGAGTTCCTTGAAAGTGAAGGTATAATTGCTCATTATACCATGCCAGGAACACCACAACAAAATGGTGTGGCGGAAAGAAGGAACCGGACATTAATGGACATGGTAAGAAGCATGATTAGCAGATCAAGTTTGCCTTTATCCTTATGGAGTGAAGCCTTAAAAACCGCTGTGTATATTTTAAATAGGGTTCCATCCAAGGCTGTCCCCAAGACACCTTTTGAGTTATGGAAAGGATGGAAACCTAGTTTAAATCATTTACACGTTTGGGGATGTCCAACTGAAGTAAGGGTTTATAACCCACAACTAAAGAAGTTGGATGAAAGAACAATAAGCGGTTATTTTATAGGCTATGCGGTTAACTCCAAGGGATTTAGGTTTTATTGTCCTTCTCATTCTCCTAAAATTGTTGAAGCTAGAAACGCTAAATTTCTTGAGGATCATGAAGAGAGTGGGAGTGGTTTGACTCAAAAGGTGGAATTGGAAGAGATAAGGGAACCACCCGTGGTACCTTTATATATTGGGAACTTGAATGTTTCTCAGAGAAATTCTCATGAATTATCCGAACAACAACAAGTTCAAGAGCCACCACCACTTGAGGAGCCACAGCAAGATCAACCCACTTTACCTGAACCCGCTGAAGAAGTGTCAGAACCAGTGGGAGTGAGAAAATCCTCAAGAATTAGAAAATCAGCAATTTCTAGCGACTATATTGTGTATCTCCAAGAGTCTGATTTTGATATTGGACTAAAAGATGATCCATGCTCGTTTTCACAAGCCATGAGTGGAGAAAACTCCACATTTTGGTATGATGCCATGAAAGAAGAGTTAGAATCTATGGCTAAGAATAAAGTCTGGGATCTCGTCGAATTACCAAAGGGATCTTCTACAATAGGTTCCAAGTGGGTCTTTAAAACTAAAAGAGACTCATCGGGTAATATCGAATGATATAAGGCCAGACTTGTAGCCAAGGGTTTTACTCAAAGGGAAGGCATTGATTACCATGAAACCTTCTCTCCAGTATCAAAGAAGGATTCATTGAGAATAATCATGGCATTAGTAGCTCATTTTGATTTAGAGTTACATCAAATGGATGTGAAAACAGCTTTTCTGAATGGAGATCTTGAAGAGGAGGTATACATGTGTCAACCTGAAGGTTTTTGTGATAAGGACAAAAGTCACCTTGTTTGCAAGTTAAATAAATCCATTTATGGGCTAAAACAGGCTTCCCGCCAATGGTATATTAAATTCCATAATGTTGTTTCTTCATTTGGATTTACGGAGAACATCATTGATCAATGTTTATACCTTAAGATAAGTGGGAGCAAATATATTTTTCTGGTCCTATATGTGGATGATATTTTGCTTGCAAGTAGTGATTTGGGATTGTTGCACGAGACTAAACAGTTTCTTATCCAGAATTTTGAGATGAAGGATATGGGTGAAGCCTCCTATGTCATTGGCATAGAGATTCACAGAGACAGATCCCAAAGATTACTTGGACTGTCTCAGAAGGCCTACATTGAAAGAATTCTGGAAAGATTCGGGATGAAGAACTGTTCACCTATAGCAGCACCCATAATTAAAGGTGACAAATTCTCATTGAATCAATGTCCACAAAATGCATTGGAAAAGGACCAAATGAAAGACATTCCTTATGCTTCACTTGTTGGAAGCCTTATGTATGCACATGTCTGCACTAGACCCGATGTTTCTTTTGCGGTAGGAATGCTTGGCAGATATCAAAGTAACCCTGGTCTTGACCATTGGAAAGCTGGTAAAAGGGTCTTGAGATATTTGCAAGGAACCAAGGATTTTAAGCTCACATACAAATACTCCTGACTCATTGGAGGTGATTGGATATTCAGACTCTGATTTGGGTGGATGTAAAGACACTGGTAAATCTACTTCAGGATACATTTTTCTCCTTGCTGGAGGTGCTGTATCTTGGAGAAGTGTCAAGCAGACCATTGTTGCAACATCCACAATGGAAGCTGAATTTATAGCATGCTATGAAGCTACATCACAAGCGTTATGGTTGAAGAACTTTATTTCCGGCCTTAGGATTGTCGATTCCATTTCAAGGCCATTGAGAATCTTTTGTGACAATTCAGCTGCAATTTTCTTTTCTAAGAATAATAAAAGTGGCAGCCGAAGCAAGCACATCGACATTTGATGGTTAGAGACTATGTGAAGAAGCAAGATGTGAATTTTGAGCATATTAGTACTACTTTGATGATTGCTGATCCTATGACTAAAGGTTTGCCGGCTAATATTTTCAAGGATCATGTAACCCATATGGGGCTTAGTAGCTCAATTTAGTCTTGCTTTGCTCTCTAACGGTTTGTCTAGACATTATGTTTATTTTGATATACATGACAGTGCACACTTTTGGTTTTTCATGTATTATTTGTGATCATTGGATCTATAAAGTTGGACTCCGAATGACTTATATTAAGCTCATTCATAAAGTTGTTAGACACTTTATTAGAATATATTGTGCATTGTAATACATGGAAGGAAGTGTTTGTTTAAAAGCATGACCGCCATGATTCGTGTAATGATATATTCTAGTTAAAGTGATTGTCGCATAACTTTTAGTTGAGTGATAAAGTTTGTGGCCATATTATATGTTTATCACTCATAAAGGATTATCTGATTTTAAATATGTGGGCCAAGTGGGAGAATGTAAGAAAAATTACCGTATTTTCTAGAATTTCTAGTGTGGCCCACATATATGGTAATAAATTATTTACCTTCTCTCCCAAAGGAAATAATATATCAGATAATATTCTGTGGTTATGCATATATGGTAGTTTCTTTGATGGAAAGAAATTACCATATATTAGTAGTCCCTAGGGTAATTATGATTTATGAAGAAGTCCCTAGGGCTAAAGTATTTGCCTAAGAGTCCCTAGCCTACCTATAAATACGCCCGTGACTCCATCAGTCTGGCATCCAACGATAGGCTTAGGCTAGAAGGCTCTAGGTTTTCTGTCAAAGTTTTACAAGGCGATTCCACAACACTTGAACAATCATGGCTGAAGGTACGTTACTTGTTTAATTTCCGCTGCGCTGGCTCTGTGTATGTATTAGAATTTCAACACAACATAGATGGATATATGGTTATTGTCTACTGACACTACAAAAGAACTTTGTAGTAATGGCGGTCATTTTAGCTTGTTGTGGCGGTTTTAAACCGCCAATATATGCATAAATGGCGGTTTGACAAAACGCCGGAATTACGTGCGCCAAAAAGATAATACGACGGTTTTTGAGAACCCGCCATAATTGAACATTGCATAAAATGGCGTTCTTCAACTGCCACAATTGTGTGCGGTACCATTGCATCTAAAAGGCAGTTTGAAACCACCATAATTGTTTTCCAATTGTATATTAATTTCCGTATTTTGTATTCATTACATATATTTACAATGTCCATTGAAAGCTTGTCTATTACTTGTAATAGTTTTGACACAAATATAAGAGAATGATTAGTTAAATAAATCACTTATTGTATACAAAAACCAAAAGCGCTTCAAAATTACATCATCAAAAGCGTTAAAATTTAAGGAGTACTATTTCAAACATAATGGATACAAAAGGATGGTAGTAACTAATTTGTATATTGTATCTGCATTGTTCACAAAAGGTGAAACTTTCTTGAATACAACTAAATTTATAAGAATCTCTTTTCTCTCATAGCTGCATACAAACCACATGAAAATCACAGCCTTCGACAAACAAACCAAACAAAAATAGGAGAAAGATGATGTACTTACCCTTGGAGTGAAAACACAACGAGACTCGAGAAGCTTATGCACACTGTGCAACCTTGATGGTCGAGCTGCTGTAGATTTAACCAAGCTTCAATTAATATTCAATTTTCACTCGTACACCCTGTCTCATCCAAGCAAGATTATGGCGTCCCTAGTTCATAGATTTAAGCAACCAATAACCGCGAGAATAATCACTCAAGCACACCTCAAATCAATTAAAAGATTATCCACAAATAGGTAAGTGAAAAGAGAATGTCTTTATGATCCTCTTTGCATCACTGCCCAAACTGATATCACCTAACGATTAGTTAACATTAAGACTAGTGGTCAACATGTAACACTATTCAAATATTAGATACCACTATTTTCAACCATTGATTGTTTCAGTGATACATGTTGTTGAATAACATGTAAGCATAGAGCAAGATATGACTTGAGCTAGTGGAGAGAAAAGTAAGCACCTAAGGAAAAGTTAGATTCTAAATGCCTCTAAGAAGTATCACCAACATAGCGCTGAAATGTGTGAATGCTAAGCAAATAAGTGTGAGTATTCAATATACTGTCTAGTTTTTGAAACTTTAGTATCTTTCACACTTGCTTATATGTACATCTATTAGTTTAGTGTTTGTTACAAAATATATAGCTACCTCTCGTTTTCTCAATCTTATTATCGTAATAACTTTTCACAAGAGAGATTCATCTGCTTAGTAATTTATAAGGAGACCATGAATCGTACTGAAATATTACCAAAGTCATCACAAGTGTTCAAGACAAGAACATACAAACGACATGAATCAAATACGAAAATTTTATGCCAAAAAAACTAAAAGAAAGTCCATGTTAATACACCCACATAGTATAAACACCCCATATTCCATATATAATTTTAAGCTTCATAAATTTAAGGATCCCTTTTGAACTCAAAATAACAATACTACATATTATAAATATCATATGTAACATGCAGCTCAACACAAGGAACCACACCTAAGAAAACTAAAATAGCAAATAATATAATAATCTTAGCATTTTAACTTACGTGGAAAGAGATAAAAGAATGAACTATAAATAACAAAGTACTAACACCCATGTCTTTTAGAACTAAACGTTTACCAGGTTTGTTAATCAATTACCTAGACTCTCAGGCATATGTGACCAATACTGACTCATTCATATTAATCCAAGTTCATCATAAGATGGCCACTTCTTCATTTGAATTGATCTTTTCTTAGAATTAGCATGTACATGTGGAATCACAGATCCTTGTACACATCAATGTTAACAAATAATTCTTGAATGACGGGACAAAAGATAGATTAGGCATGTATGTCATATAACTTATATGATAGTCAAATTGTAACCGTCCTGCGCATAGCCATTTGAAGTATCTATGACAGATTTATATAACTTTAAAGGGACATTAAAAGAATCACTACCAGAAAATAGGCCTACGAGAACAGTTTTTCTGGCAACGGTTATAAAACCGTGGCAATAGAGTATATACGGTAACGGTTACAACCGTTACCATAAGATTTGATGCAATCGGCACACTTAAGGTCCTAAACCGTTCCAGTTGTTAATAAACCGTTACCATAGGTGCTATGTATAGGAACGGTTGTATGAACCGTCCCAGTAGCCCTATTTGTAGTAACGGTTTTAGGTTTTTTCATAATATTGGAACGGGTATTTATTCCCTCCTCGTTTTCCCCCTTAAATTTTACTAAACACACCAATATAACCTCTTTTTCTTTTATTTATTATGTATTTTATATTAAAATAATAATTATTATAACAAAAGTACTGAAGCTAGCGACGACTACGATGAATTCATTCACACTGCTCTCTTGTTAGAACGAAGAACTGCAATCGCTCAGAAACTTCTGCTTAACTCACGAAATTCAGAAATTCAGTCACTGAAGAAATCCCTAAAAATCCCCAAACCATGTCTTAACTCTGAAATCCCCGAACCCCCAAATCCATCTGATAGTCGAAAATCCCCAAATCGTTGCTAACCTAAAACTCTCAAATTCCCATAAGTCCCATAATCGATTTGCTTCACTTGAAGGATCCGAAGTACAGAGGAATAATTAAAGGAACGATTACAGGTGAAGAAAATTTCAATCGCCAGAAAGTTTCGACCCATAAGGCAATCCGTTAGAAATCTAACTTCAGGTAATTTTTCTTTTCTAATTTGGGCATTATATTCTATAATCGTTCTTTTATTCTTTAAGCTTTATGTTTTAGCAGTGTATATGATTTCTTGCTTTCTGTTGATGTTTTGAACCCAAATTATTTAGGTTTAATTTTCAGCTATCATTACGCTATTGTTAATGATAAGCAAGAAGTAATTTTGACTTGTTTGGCATTACGCTATTGCTAAAGAAAAAAAATCTTGATTGGTCGATGTTGCCTGTTGGTAGTTGTTTTATAGCAGACCTCTGAAGTATGTTTCTCTTATAGTTTTGTGTCTGGTCCCTCAATGCACTTATCATGTCTAATATGATTTACATTGGTGCACATTTCTTAACTAATACATGCTTGAAAGCATGTGAATTACAGGAAGTATTGTGCTTCTGGTGCTATATTCATACTGACTTCTGAATTTTAATTTTGTGTATGACATGAAAAGGTTAAATATGAAAAGTAGAAACATTTGCTTGTGTTGATCGGTTATGTGTATTCAAGTCCAATTATCCTCATCCATAGCTATCAAATGTATTAGGTTAAAGTCATGTTAATTGGTTTATCCCCTCCAAAAAAAGGGGAACAAAAAGTCATGATGATTTGCCAAATGTTTCAAGTAGAATTATAAGGTATTCTATCTAGACGTGGTTATAATTGAGCAGTTGCAATACAATTTTTTTCACTTGAAGTATTTGACTGCTGTGGTGCTTTGCAGATAATTTCTTTCCTTCAGCAAAATGCCCATCCTAGGGTTGCAGGGAGGATACCATCAGTGCCAGAGAATGTTACCGATCAGGTTTCTCTTACTATTTCATAGTGCATTTAAATTGAATGACAGTAAAGCTCTAGTAATAAAAAATACATTTTGGTTATTTGATAGATGATTACTGATTGGACCCCATTTATTATTTAGACTGATTCATTGGTAGAATATATTCTTGAGTAGTATCACACTCTTATCATTGTGGCCAGCCAGAAGCTGTTAAACCAATTCAACAGTATATGTCTTCATTAATTGGTGTATTTACCACCTGTCAATAACATCAAGACTTAGCTGAGTTTCATTCCACATTTGTATCTTGCACAGAATTTTGTTCCTTTAGATATAATAGACCTGTATTTGATGCTGCTCATTTAAACTTCTTGCTAGACATATAGGAACATTATTGATCCTTCTATGTTAAGACTTAAGCCTATTTCAAAAAATGATTTTGCTTTTGCACTCATCAAATCAATGATGGGATTCAGTATGTCATTTCCTAGGTGATAGTAGGTTTGGTCATCTATGGATATGTAAGGTCATCATTCATCTTATAGTTCGTGGCGTGTTCGGATCATCTAATCAGAGAAATGAGATCCAACTTTGAGATCTTTAGGTTTTAGTTTCACAGAATGTAGCTTTTGTTCAATACTTACTGCATCTTAGCTATCTTGTTATCCCCAAAAAGATACTAGTATTTTCATAGAGCTGTTGTCAGCCTCTTTCGCTTATGAGCAAGCGGCCCTCAATTTAAATCATTAAACTAAATCTCGCCGGAACTAGTAACCCCTTCAACCCTAACGAGCTCACAAACCAGCGACCAAACAATCACACAAACGCTGCCGGAGCTCCGACTCTCATCTCTGTCGCCGCCTCTTCTTCACTGACTAAAGGCACACACACAGACACACGCACTGTTACCATTTCGTTCTCTCGCACCTATTGCTAATCCGAAGTGGACGAAAAATCTAGCAGGAGTGTAGAGCATTATATTTTGAGTTTGCCGGCACTGTCGAGGTTCGGATTGCCCTTTTTGCAGAGTCTTTGTTCCGACCGAGATTCCGCTAGTCGTTCTCTATTCGTTTTCACATCTGTTCGCTTCCAACTGAACCAATATTTTGATTTGGAATCAAAAGGTGTATTGTCGAGCCTATTCTTATTAAAGGAAATTTGGAATCTCAGGTTCAGTTTCTTTTCTCTTCTGCATCTCTGTTTTAAAGCATCTTGAGCTGTGAGATTTTGTTTGGAATGGTTTTGTTTTGTAATCGAATGTCTTGTTGATAAATCTCTTCTCCATGTGTGATGCATTTAATTATGTTCACTTAATGAGAGTCGATATTGAGCGTTTGACCTCTATGATTATATGATCTAACTGTTATTATGGCGTTAAGTCTTCGTTTGAGTCATATTTCATCGTTGTCAAATGAACGTTTGCTTTTAGCCTTGAGATGGTATGAACTCTTGAAGGTGTCTCACCGCTGTTAATTGAAGTCGATTGGTTTTAAGTCTAAATGACTGTGTTCATTAGTTTCAGTTTCGTAATACAGACCAGTCCAAGTTTAAATGCTCAACTCGACTGGTGCTTGTGTTGCTTTGGATATATATGACATGTTGGTGCTCAAAGTAATCAGTTCGAATCAATTGGTTTATCTTGGCATATTCGATATGAATCACTGAGTGGTCTCCCTTTTCCCTGATTCCATGATCACTTTCACATGTTCTGTTGGTTTGAAATCACTGAAGTTATCCCTCATATTGTTTGTCTTTTTTTGATTACTAACATCTTCTGTTGTGCTAAAGGCAGTATGGTTGATCCCTCAGTATTAAAATAGTTACTATGTTTTAGATGATAAATGGGTGTTCAAGTTGCGAGCAGTTGAGTTGTGTGCCTTTGTACCTTTTTTTTATCCTAGCAAGTCCTTGTTTGGTTGGTTTATTCCAGGTTTAAAGTGTGGTTGTAGGGTAACAATAAGTAATATGATCGTCTAATGTTGAAAGAGGATCCCTGTAAGTTCTGATGCATCGGTGAGTTAATGCCCTATAGAATTTGAACTCAATAGGTTTAACCAACAGACTGAGGGCTGGTTGGGAGAGGGATCTGCTAAGTTCAGAACATAATTTGAAATATTCAGAACATAATTTGAAATATCAAATCTTAGACGCTGGGGGGTTGTTTTAATCCTCACCTTAATTTCCCTGGGTTTTACTAATAAATCAAGAATAGTACTTTTTCTTCTTCTGTTCTTCTTCTTCTTCTCTTTTTCTGTTCTTCTTCTTCTGTTATTAAAAGTGCTCTGTTTTATGAATTAAATGACCTTAGTATCGGGCTCGTATTTTGGTTCCGGCTCCCGGTACATTATTTTTGTGAATCTGTAAAGGCATTCTCACGTAATTATCTTCCCATGATGCTCGTACGAATTGTACGGTGTGAAGTTACACATGAAGAGGTCAGCAACTATAGAACGTGTTTCTTCAAAAAACTAACGATCTAAGATGGTTAGAGTTATACCTTGTTATCATTTTGTTTGTTTAAATTAATAAAGACACAAAATGAGTAGTTAAAGGTCATGCCTTAAGGAACTAACAATGAAGGTTAATTTATCTTCTATTTGTCAGTTTAAACATTCAAATGAAAATAGCAGTACTAATTCAAATGACTTTTCTGCATATGAACATAAAATTAGAATAAGATTTTCTCTGAAATGAAAGAAGTATTGTACTTAGCCATGCCGCTGTAAACTCTTAAAACAGAAAGCATCAATACTTAGTGACATTCTGCTATTAACTTAATAGCATACTATTTTTTTCCTTGATAATATATACATACTACATAGAAGTAGGGACAATTACAATGGGTAAAATACAATTTTGGATAATACTACATGCATGGCATTGGCATTTATCTCTGTGTTCCACCACCACTATATTAACTGTATTGAGCATCTGATTCTAATACTGCTCAAATGTTGCTGCTTCATTTTGCAAATTATGGTATTTGTTAATTGGCAGTGATATTAAGTTTTTTTGTTTGGCAAGTATTTGGTTGGACTGCTGTAGTTTACTAGTTTATGATGTTTGGTATAAGTTGCCTCTATTTAGAAAATAATGAAATCGGTGTCCAATTTAAATGTAAAAGATCATGATGCTATTAGTTGGGACGCATATTTTTCTATTTCTCCATATGTCAGCTAGGTTTTTATGCTGAGACATTATAGTAGTTGACTAGCATAAGTTTATGTAGCCTTCTTGCATTTGATCTTTAGGAAAATCTCTTATGTATTGGTATTCTTGAAGTATTTACCTATTTGAAACACAGTATACATGAACCATTATACATGAACCATTTCTGTGGAGTTTTGGGAAGTTAGCAACTATCTTGATAGAATGAAGTTCAGCTTTCTTGCTTCTCGGAATTACACCTGGGACTGTGTTGAGTAGGCCATAATATAGATTGCACTCTTGGCCTATGAAAATAGACACCCAGCTTGTGTGCAAGATTAAGGTTAGTTTTGGTGCTTATTGTAGGATAAAAAAATACTTGTATATCTTAATAGAAACAATTGATGTTGCTAAAATTACCATAAACAATGTCTTCTATTCTTATATATATGATGAAATGAAAAGCAAAGAAGATTAGAGTTAATTCATGGCCTAGCTTGACTAATTTTTAAAATCGTTCATGTTTTTGACAATTTTTAGATTATGTGAATTATATCAAAAAATCCATTTTGGCATTTGAAACGAGTAGTTCTCGTGAAGAGTAATAACTTTATTTATCCTTTTTTGTAGGTGGAGTAAATCAAGAAATTGAAGAAGATGATGGAAGTGAAGAAATAGACCTTACATGAGATGAACTTTGAATTGCTATAGATGAATGTTCTATAGGAACCTTTTGTTATCAATATTTTTTAGACTCTATCTTGAAATGTATTAAACTTATGCATTTGCGATAGAACATTTTCTTTATGGATAAAATATATTATTAATAGTTTCATTTTATGATTTATTTTAATTTTAGTGTTATTATATATATATAAATATTTATTAATAACATGTGCTATATTTTTGTTTTACCTGAACTATTACAATAGCCTACTAGAACCGTTGCAATAGGACACAATGTAAGCCTACCAGAACCGTGGCAATAGGACACAATGACCGTTGCAATAGATCCCAAAAACCGTTGCAATAGCTTAAAGAAACCGTAGTTATATCCATGCATAACCGTAACTATATGTTACATAAGTGTTCCATTAAATAATATGGCAACGGTTAAGAACCGTTGCATACACAATATAGGAACGGTTTTAAACCGTTCCAATTGGAAAAAAGAAGCGTTCCAACAGAGAAAGGGAAAACCGTTGCGATAGACGTATCTATGGCCACTAGGGGTGGCAATTTGAGCCCAAACCTATCTAACCCGCCCAACTAGCCCAGAGATTAATGGGTTGAGCTACAACCATTTTAGCTTATGGGTCAATTTGGGTTGAACCCAAGTTAACTCATTATTTTTTATAGCCCATTTTGACCCATTTAACAGCCCAAATACAACCCATGAAACTCACACCAAACAAAGTATATCAACCTAACTTATCTAGAAATTTACTTAGTTGCTCCATTTTTTTTTTATTTTTTGTATTTTTAATTTTCCGTTCTTTTGTTTTTCTATGCCACTCACTCACCTACCCCACCCCACCCTTTGCACCCCCACCCCGCGCAAAACCCCTATAAAAGATTCAATTTTTTTGTTGTATTTTTAATTTTCAATTATTATATTTTCTACATCACCCACCCTACCCCTACCCTCCCCCAATACCCCTACCCCAAACCTACCATAGGTGCAAATCCCTTAAAAAAAATTTACTTTTTTTTTTTAGATTTCTATTTTTTTTAATAAGTTTTTCTGCCATCCACCCCACCCCACCATACCCCCGACCTAACCTCCCCCCTCCCCCGGCGTAAACCCCCTAAAAAAATTTAGTTTTTATTTTAAAAATTCCTATATTTTATTTTCCAGTTTTTCTGCCACCCCACCCCACCGTACTCCACCCTACCCTACCAATACCCCCGACACACGCACCTTACCCCCGGTGCCAAACCCTAAAAAAAATTTACTTTTTATTTTTATTTTTAAATTTCTATTTTTTATTTTTCAATTTTTTTATCACCACACCATACTCCCTACCCCTACCCCTACCCCTCCCCCGTCACGCAAAATCCCTAAAAAAATCATTTTTTTAATTTTTTTTCATTTTCTATTATTTTATTTTTCTACACCTCCTACCCCTACTCCTCCCATACCCCCTCCTCCCCCTACCCCCCACCCCCACCCCCGACGAAAACCCCCTAAAAAATTTTTTATGCAAGAGGAGCATGATTCTAATATATGGGTCATGTTGGGCGGGTTGGGTTATGATCCATTGTTTAACCCATCTTGACCCAGCCCATCTTAACCCAAATTCACTTTGGGTTAGGTTGGGCAATGACCCATTTATTGACTAACCCATCTTGACCCGCCCAAATTCAGGGAAAACCGTTGCGATAGACGTATCTATGGCCACAATGACGAAAACCGTTCCAAGAACCGTTCCCATAGACCTATTGTCACGGCGGCTGATGGAACGGTCTCTAAACCGTTCCAATATATCTATGGCAACGGTTATATAGTCTATGGGAACGGTTTTGCATGCGTTACCGTAGGCCAATTTTTCAGTAGTGAATATAAATAACAGGAGACTGTCATCAAGAGAATAATGAACAAAGGAAAAATTTATTGCACACACCTTCAAGCTCGATGAATGCGATTTTGTGTGATCAATTGTCTAGACACAGTCACTTCCTAATGATCTTGCATATACTAACTTACCTTCCATCTAACTGCCAAGGCATAATTGATTCTAAAATTAAAAAAAAAAGGATACAGGAAAGAAGAGAAGAAGATTTGGACAAAATTGAAAGAAGAGCATACCTGAGAATTGAACACCAAAGAAGATGAACTGAAAATACATTAGTTGAAGGTGTGAAGAAAGAAAGCGGCTTCTGTTGTCATCGCACATACACATTCACCATGATTTTGTGCACCACCTATCAAAAGAGGTACGCATGTTAGCCTTTCAATCAGTGAGGACAATAGCTAACACATAAAATGACTAAAGTACCTTCATTATGAGTTTTAAAGATAAAAAATGACCAGAGATCGAACCATGATTTTTCTAATATATAGAAAAATCTAACTAAACTACACCTGTTTTTAGTTATATTAACTAAACAATGTCATACTCCTCTAAAAGAATACAGAGAGTAAGGTAGTAGATTCAATAAGCAAAAGATTACCTTTTATTAGAAAGCGTATGCCCCTATATAACCTGATTCAAAGGAAATTAGACACCAAAATACTAACCGATGACACTAGATTATTGCTTTTCAATAGCATTTTCACTAGTTTTTTCAGAATTTTATTTCCCTTATAGTGTCCGCAATAAATACCATCCTCCACTTGAGCATATCATCCCACAAATGTTTTGATTTTTCAGAATTAAATTTTCATTACGAACTCTACTTCACCCACAACTCTTTCTTCAGTCAACCAAATTTCAACCACTAATCAGACAACTCCATAAGATAAACAATATAAAATTGTTTTTTCAAAATATAAATGTAGCTAAGCGCAAATCCAACACCTATTTTAATAGACAAAAGGAAACTAACAATGGAACCCTAGATCCAAATCAATATATAGCGAAAAAGGAGATTAAAATAGAAAGGACCTGGCCGAACTTTGTTTGAAGTTAGGAGTGCAGATTACTGAATCCGCGACGGAGGAAATCAAACTCCATACGAGCTTCATCGTAGACCAGAAGCTTTGCCATTCCTTCTCATGTTTGAAGCAATGGCCTCTGGAAAAGCAGGAGAGTAGAGAAGAGACAATCGATAATTAATGCGATAGGATGAAATGCCGACGAGGGAGAGCGAAAACTGTAATCAGTAGGGTTTATTTTGGGGAAAGTTCTAATCGGTGAAAGAGTGAGGCGCTTAATTTTAGATTTGTCCGCCGTAATATATGATAAACCGCCAGTTTATAGCTTGTAAAATATGGCGACTTTAAAAACTGTCCAAGTAGAGTGCTTATTACGGCGACTTTACTTAACTGCCACATTAAAACCGCCACAAAATTGTGTCTTTTTTGTAGTGTGAGCTGCTTTCTTCCCATGATATCAACAGGTTATGACAGGTACAAAAGGTGTAAAACAAGCATTGAAGTCGAGTTCTTTTTCCCTAACAGCCGCAGATCAAACTTAAATTGATTAAATTTTTAGTTGGCTGCTACACTACTGTTGTTCATCACTGACATCAAATTGAGTTCATATCAAAATACTTGAAACAAAAAGCTTTGGACAGCAGATGCCACTCTGCAAATGAAATCTGGTTCTCCCAACGATTCATGCGAGAACTCATCTAGCACCTAACAACCTTCACACTGATGTAATGGAAGTTACCAAAAAAAAAAAATGATTTTTTACATGTGAAGAAAAATACCATAAGAAAAAGACATCTATGTACATCATTGTCCTTAATAGGATACTTTTTCTACAATGTGTAAACGACATAAACACATTGTCTAGTAGAATCATTTTCAGAAGTAAATAAAATGCTTGTATCTTCGAACACATCTTGTTTCATTATTTCAACTTGGTAGCCAACCTCAACAATTCCAAAAATGACACCATTGGAAGGTGTTTTAAAGTATCTTCAAAGGCAAGTTAAACACCAATCAACCAAAAAGGTTCAAAGTGAAAAGAGAACATAGAAATCGGAGAACCACAAAGTAAATGTAACATGCAGAGCCTCATATATTTAACACGTCTACGCATTATGCAAGCCAATAATCAAATCTAAGGAAAAAAAAACAAGTAGTTTAGAGAAGGACTGAAATCCGATTATTAGCTTTTCTATCAAACAGAAGTCATCTGGTTTGATCAATTTACAGCCATACTCTTTGTTGAATTTGGCATAACATTTGTCCCACATCGGTGGGTAGAAGTGAAGTTGGGGGATTTTCCCCCTATAAAAGAAGGCCTAATGTTTAGGATTTAAAACACACCTCTCATTTGCCTTCTTATCTTCTTAAGGCATTTGTATCTTCTCTCTTTAGTATTATTTCACTTGTATTTTGGAGTGGAATAAAATATTGGTTGTGTCCGAGGAGTAGGCAAAATTAGCCGAACCTCGTAAATTCTGGTGTTCTTTATATTGTTGCTTTATTGTCTTATTTATTATTTGGTGGCTGCCATAATTTTTGGTATAGTAGTTGTGACTCATTCACACTATATACATTTGGCTTCCGCAACAATTGGTATCGGAGCCAAGGTATTATCTCGGTATGCTCTGTGGTTGCAGCGTAGTCTGATCTTCCACATCTGGAAAAGATTTATCTTGGTAACTGAGTCAAGGTTCTGCCTCAGTATGCTCTGTGGTTGCAGCTTAGTCTGATCTTCCACATCAGAAAGGAAATAATCTTGATTTGTGTCGTCAACTATTAAATAATATTTGTGTCAAAGATGGGAGACAATAAACAAGAAGAATCTACATCCAAGTGTCAGCAATACGTCATCATTGGCATCTTCGCTTATGACAAGAATTGTGTCAAATGCGAAATTTGCGGTAGAAATTTTTGACGGGTCCGGACATTTTGGGATGTGGCAAGGCGAGGTTCTAGATGTCCTTTTTCAACAAGGGCTAGATCCGGCTATTGAAGAAAAGAGACCAGATGGTATTGGAGAAGAAGATTGGAGAATAATCAACCGTGTTGCTTGCGGTACCATTCGATCCTACCTTGCTAGAGAGCAGAAATATCCATACACAAAGGAAACTTTTGCAAGTAAATTATGGAAAGCACTGGAGGATAAATTTTTGAAGAAAAACAGTCAAAATAAGTTGTACATGAAGAAGAGACTGTTTCACTTCACCTATGTTCCCGGTACCACGATGAATGAACATATCACCAGTTTCAATAAGTTGGTCACGGATTTGCAAAATATGGATACAACTTATGATGATGGTGACTTGGCCTTGATGTTGTTGGCGTCACTTCCTGACGAGTACGAGCACCTTGAAACTACTCTACTCCATGGAAATGACGAAGTTTCTCTGAGAGAAGTTTGTTCGGCTTTGTACAGCTATGAACAAAGAAAGCGAGAAAAACAGAAGGGCGGAGAAGGAGAAGCACTGTTCGTGAGGGGTCGTCCTCAAAATCAAACGAGGACAAGGAAAGGAAGATCTAAGTCAAGATCTAAACCCAACAAAGATGAATGTGCCTTTTGTCGAGAAAAGGGGCACTGGAAAAAGGACTGTCCGAAGTTGAATAATAAGGCCAAACATAACAATGGAAAGGCCATTATGGATTCAAATGTTGCTGATTGTGATGATTCGGATTTCTCATTAGTTACAACGGAGCCGTCAACGTCATCAGACATATGGTTGATGGACTCGGCTTGTAGCTATCATATGTGTCCCAACGAGGATTGGTTTGTGGACTTTCAAGAAGGAGAATATGGAGTCGTCTAAACAGCGGATAACAACCCTCTTACCTCATATGGAATTGGTTCAATACGATTAAGGAACCATGATGAAATGATCAGAACATTAACAGATGTTCGATATGTACCGGGTTTGAAGAAAAATATCATCTCTGTGGGAGCCCTAGAATCAAAAGGGTTCAAAATTATTGTAGAAGATGGAGTGATGAGAGTATACTCCGGTGCACTAGTGGTAATGAAGGCCAATCGGAAGAACAATAACATGTACCGTTATCTCGGTAGTACGGTTATTGGGACAGCGATAGTGACGTCCAGTGACAACAAAGAGGCACAGGCAACCAGGCTATGACACATGCGCTTGGGACATGCTGGAGGAAAATCCTTGAAAACTCTATCAGATCAAGGATTGTTGAAAGGGTTAAAGGCTTGCAATTTGGAGTTTTGCGAGCATTGTGTCAAAGGGAAACACACAAGGGTTAAATTTGGTACAGCAATCCATAATACTAAAGGCATTTTGGATTATGTACACTCTGACGTTTGGGGTCCTTCCAAAACACCTTCATTGGGTGGGAAGCACTATTTTGTGACCTTTGTTGATGATTTTTCCCGAAGAGTATGGGTGTATGCAATGAAGAGCAAAGATGAAGTGCTGGGAATTTTTCTCAAATGGAAGACGATGGTGGAGAATCAAACGGGCGGGAGGATCAAGTGTATTCGCACAGATAATGGAGGTGAATACAAAAATGATCATTTCAATAAGGTCCGTGAAAATGATGGCATCGTCCGACACTTCACTGTCGGACATACACCACAATAGAATGGAGTGGCAGAACGCATGAACTGGACCTTGCTGGAGAAGGTACGGTGTATGTTGTCCAATGCTGGCTTGGGCAAAGAATTTTGGGCTGAGGCAATTACATATGCATGCCACCTCATTAATCGCTTACCATCTGCTGCTATTGATGGCAAGACACCATTTGAAAAATGGTATGGAAAGCTTGTTGTAGATTACGACTCTTTGCACGTATTTGGCTCAACTGCATATTATCATGTGACGGAGTCAAAATTGGATCCAAGGGCAAAGAAGGCTATTTTTATGGGAATTACTTCTGGAGTCAAAGGACATCGTTTATGGTGTCCTATGACAAAGAAAGTAATATTCAACAGGGATGTTACCTTCGATGAATCTTCTATGGTAAACAAGGTAACAAATGAAGATACCAAAGAAAATGATGGTGCTTCTAAGCAGGTGGAGTTTGAGGGAAAATTTATTTTTCCTACACAAGAAGCAGAGGAGGAAAGAAATGAAGATTATCCTCTGGAAGGAGAGCCAGTAGAGGAGATTCCAACTCAGGAACCTCAACAACAACTTGAATCAATAGCAACCAGCAGGCCAAAAAGGAAAGTAACGAAACCTGTTCGTCTCATAGAGACAATTGCTTGTGCAACCGCAATTGCAGCTGATGATGTTCCCACCACTTATAAAGACGCAGTCCAAAGTTCAGAAGACGATAAGTGGAGGATTGCCATGAATGATGAATTACAGTCCCTTCATCAGAATCATACATGGAGATTGGCCAATCTCCCGAAGGGAAAGAAAGCAATTGGGTGCAAATGGGTATTTGCAAAGAAAAAAGGATTTCCTAACCAAGAAGGTGTTCGCTACAAAGCAAGGTTGGTGGCCAAAGGATATGCTCAAAAGGAGGGAATTGATTACAATGAAGTATTTTCTCCAGTTGTAAAACATTCCTCCATTCGAATTATGTTGGCTTTGGTAGCACAATTGGATTTGGAACTAGTTCAGATGGATGTAAAAGCTGCGTTTTTACATGGAAACTTGGAGGAGGAAATCTACATGACTCAGCCAGAAGGATTCAAAGTTGTTGGTAAGGAAAATATGGTGTGCAAACTTGAAAAATCATTGTACGGGTTGAAACAATCTTCTAGACAATGGTACAAGCGATTTGACAAGTTTATGTTGCAGCAAGGGTACAAGAGAAGCAAATACGATAATTGTGTGTATTTGTGCAAGCTTAAAAATGGTTCCTTTATATATCTTCTCCTATATGTTGATGATATGTTGATAGCTTCCAAGAATTCGGAAGAAATTGATAAGTTGAAGATTCAACTGAAGAAGGAGTTCGAGATGAAGGATCCGGGTGAGGCGAAGAAAATTCTTGGCATGGAGATAATAAGAGATAGACATTCAAGGAAACTCTGTTTATCTCAGAAAGAATATTTGAAGAGAGTACTACAACGTTTTGGCATAGATGACAAGACTAAACCAGTTAGTACTCCACTTGCTCCCCATTTTAAGCTAAGTACTACTATGTCGCCATTGGATGAAGCTGAACAAGAGTATATGTCAAAGGTACCATACGCAAATGCTTTTGGTAGCTTGATGTATGCAATGGTCTGTACGAGACCTGACATTTCACAAGCTGTTGGAGTTATTAGCAGATATATGCACAATCCAGGAAAGGAGCATTGGCAAGCTGTGAAGTGGATTCTACGGTATATTCATAATACTGTAGATGTCGGGTTAGTTTTTGAGCAGGAAGGCAATCAGTCTGTAGTTGGATATTGTGACTCGGATTTTGCGGGTGATCTGGACAAACGAAGATCAACTACTGGTTATGTGTTTACTTTTGCAAAGGCACCAGTTAGTTGGAAGTCTACTTTGCAGTCAACAATTGCTTTGTCTACAACAGAGGCAGAGTACATGGCTATTACATAGGCTGTGAAGGAGGCAATTTGGCTTGAAGGATTGCTAAAGGAGCTTGGTGTTGAACAAAAAGGTATCACAATTTTTTGTGATAGTCAAAGTGCTATTCAATTAGCGAAGAACCAAGTTTATCATGCAAGGACGAAGCACATTGATGTTCGGTATCATTTCATACGAGAAATCATAGAAGATGGTGGAGTCACGGTGAAGAAAATTCATACTACGGAGAATCCTGCTGATATGCTAACAAAGGCGGTGACTGCGATCAAGTTTCAACATTGTTTGGATTTGATCAACATTGTTGAACACTAGAGATTGAAGATGAAGACACAACCAAAATTTGTTATAGAGAGAAAATTGAAGATGTGGAAGTTTTGCCAAGGTGGAGATTTGTTGAATTTGGCATAACATTTGTCCCACATCGGTGGGTAGAAGTGAAGTTGGGGGATTTTCCCCCTATAAAAGAAGGCCTAATGTTTAGGATTTAAAACACACCTCTCATTTGCCTTCTTATCTTCTTAAGGCATTTGTATCTTCTCTCTTTAGTATTATTTCACTTGTATTTTGGAGTGGAATAAAATATTGGTTGTGTCCAAGGAGTAGGCAAAATTAGCCGAACCTCGTAAATTCTGGTGTTCCTTTTATTGTTGCTTTATTGTCTTATTTATTATTTGGTGGCTGCCATAATTTTTGGTATAGTAGTTGTGACTCATTCACACTATATACATTTGGCTTCCGCAACACTCTTGACTCTCTAATTGGCCAACCTGTATATGCCAGTTAATCGCCCAAAAAGAGAAGAAAGAAAACTCATTTTACATTTTGTTTTTATTTATGGTCACACGAATTAGCCAAAGAAGGCAGTTGCATCTTTAATATGCGCGCGACCAAAAAATAAAAGGCGAAAGTTTAAGAGGGAACCTAACTCAATTAACCATCATTCTTTATGAGTGTGTATATTTAGCTCTAGGGAAATCAAGTGGAAGAAGAGATTGCATTTGAAGTGCGAAGGAATAGATAATTGGAAAGTCACAATTAAATCGTTTTAATTCCAAATTTGCACCCAAAAGAACTAAGAGTAAAAGAAATAGAAAAGTTTTTTTTTGGACAGTTAATGTTGATAATTTTTAGCTAACTTTTGTTAGTTAATATAGTTGGATGCTACATTTAGAAGCTGCAATCTCTCTCACTTTTTTCCAATAAGACGCAAGTCATATGCAGACATTATGCATAAGTAAATATTTTATCTAATCGATGAAGAATCAGTAAGCTAAGATATTCCAAGCACAACAAATAAATTTAAGATATTTCATCTTTAAAACAATCCAGATAGCAGTTTCTAGCACTTTCTAATCATCTTCTGATTTCTTCCATCAACTCATATTCTGCATCTCCAAATGTTAGAAACCATCAAACAAAGTACTCAGTACCCCATATCTTAAACAAAATTCAAACCCCTTGTTTAAACTTTTTTATGCTATTAAACTATCTTAACCAAAATTGTTCATATTAGCATTTAAATTGTTTGTTCCTTAGTCTGTCGAAGTCAATATACCAAAATCTGTAGTATCTTTGTTTGCAGACATTCTTTTTCAAATACTGATAACTTTATTAGAGTAGTATTTACAATTTAGTAGTAGAATATATCTCGATAATTGTGAGTTATATCTAATTTTCACTTTTAACATAATAGATAAACAGTAGCAATACTGTAATAGACATATACGTGGAAGAAGTGAGTTAGGTTCTGAAAATTCTGAGCTTTGGCATATAAGAGCCTCAACCTGCTAAAAGTATCTACAGCTAGTTCATTTAATTAATATAAAGTATGTGTCCAGAAATACTTGCATTACATGCAACTATGAACACCATAGGCTCCATTTGAGTGCAAATACATCCAGCTAATCAGAACATCAAAAGAATATTCAATTTACCTGTTGTTGTAAGACAAAAAAGTAGACTGCTATTCACTGAAACTTAGAGATGAAACAACAACAACAACAACCCAGTGTAATGCCACTTAGTGGGGTCTGGGGAGGGTAGTGTGTACGCAGACCTTATCCCTACCCCGGGATAGGGATAAGGTCTGCGTACAAACTACCCTCCCCAGACCCCACTAAGTGGGATTACACTGGGTTGTTGTTGTTGTTAGAGATGAAACAAGGAAAGGGGATGGGAAAATTAACACTTGTAGAATTGTCTCTAAGCAGGTTAGAAGTTCTGCTTTGAGCAGTTTCACAACCCTAATGAAAAGATAACTTGCTCTTCGACTAAATTGATGATCCAGTGATGTATTCCTCTTTCATCAAGAAAGGCGCTCAAAATAATGGAGTCGAGCTACGATGAATTAATTTCAGTCATTGTTGGGCAATTATCTATAGATACCTCTATTAAAATAATGGAGATCAAATATATTGTTAATGACAAGTGCCCTCCCTTGAAAATTCACAATGACATGGGGCTACGAATGTATATAGAGATGAAAAGGAACTGCAAGGAGTTCAGAATGTATCCATTATGTATAACACTGAAGGAATTCACGTTGGACTGGAATACGACATACGATAATATGATTGCAGAGTCCTTTGGAAATGCACAGAATAGCCTGATACAATTACCATACAATGGTGATACATTATGCCGTGTTTCTGAGAAATTAAATTTGCTTGATGTGGATCCATGTGATAACAATGGTGGTTGTGAGTGTTTAATAATAGGAGACATATTACCTTAAAGTATTGAGGTCGGTCAGATTTACCTAGACAGATATACGATTGTCAGTGCGATGAAGCGTTATGCAATTATGAACAAATTCCTATTTAGGGTGAAAATGTCATATGAAAACAGGTAATTACTTTTGATAAATATACAAATATAATATTAACATTCAAAGAAATGTATGTAATCCTGGTTATTGTATTTAATTTTTGTATGGTAAGCCGGTTAATTTTGTTTGATGCTTTAAGTAATTGGGTTTGTGTCTATTATTCAGTGCAATAAAAGGCTTCACTTTTGTATTACAACCGTATAACTTTTGTCAGTTAATTGTACTTTTTATTTTTGACTTCCCAGCTACTGCATTGAGTGCCTTAGCAAGCATTTTGCATGGAAATTTAGGTCAACAAGCCTTAACAAATCAACCATGTTCAAGGTAAGGGAATTCAGCAATGTACACACATGCTCATTGATGGATAATACTTATACACGTCGGCAAGCAACTGCCAAGGTCGTTGGGAGTATTATCATGACCAAATATGCAGATCCTAAAACTATATACACACCAAAGGACATATAATTCGACATGCTGAAGGAATACGGTGTTGACTTAACATACATGCATGCATGGAGAGTACAACAAAATGCTTTTCAAATAATGAGAGGTGATCTAAGTGAATCCTACAACCGACTACCTAGCTATTTATATCTGTTGGAGAAGACTTACCCTGGATCAGTTGTGAGGCTAGAAAAAATAGATGAGGGGTGCTTATTGTATGCATTTGTAGTTTATACACATCAATAAGGGGTTGAGAGTATTGTAAGCCAATTGTAGTTGTGGATGGTAGCTTCCTCAAATCAGCATACAGGGAAACCATACTAACTGCAAGCACATTGGATGCAGCAGGTAATTTGTGTACATTTTTTTATTGAAGTGTATTTCTACTATATGAAGATACTACAACAACAACAACAACAGCAGTTATCCAGTATAGTCCCACAAGGTGGGGTCTGGGAAGGGTAATATGTACGCAGGCTTTACCCTTACCCGATAGGCAAAGAGACTGTTTCCAATCGACCCTCGGCGCAAGATCGAGAAAAGGAAAAAAACACAAAAATAAAAACAAAACAAAAAGAAAACAAAAGGAAAAGCATTAGTAACTCCAGAATAATCCACAAAAACTGACATATAAAAGGGCAAAGTAAACAAAGCAACAACATGAACAAAAGACATTAGTAATCCTAGGAGTACTCAAAGAGAATTTAACCTATCGGGAACCCTCCCCCCGACCCATCCCTATCCCGCGCAATAATAGAAGCCCCTAACCTACAACCTTGATACTAGACCTCCAGACTTTCCTATCAAGAGCCATGTCCTCGGGAATCCGCATAATAGTCATGTCCCGCCTAATCACCTCCTCCCAATACCTCTTGGGCCTCCCTCTGCCACGACTCACACCAACTATCGACTGCCGCTCGCAACTCCTCACCGGTGCATCGGGGCTTCTCCTCCGCACATGTCCGAACCACCCGAGTCTCGCTTCTCGCAGCTTCTCATCCATTGGGGCTACCCCTACCATTTCCCGAATAACTTCATTCCCGACCCTATCCAACCTGGTGTGCCCACACATCCACCTGAGCATCCTCATCTCCGCTACCTTCATTCTCTGGATATGGGAGTTTTTCATTGGCCAACACTCTGCCCTGTACAGCATTGCTGGTCTAACCACAACTCTATAAAAAACTTCCCCTTGAGATACTGTGGCACTTTCTTGTCGCACAAGACTCCCGACGCAAGCCTCCATTTCGACCACCCAACCCCTATTCGGTGAGAGACATCCCCGTTGATCTCTCCGTCACTCTGGATCACCGACCCAAGATATCTGAAACTGTCCTTCTTGGCGATGACCCGAGAACCAAGCTTCACGTCCCTACCAGCTCCTTCTTCGCTCGGCTCGGAGCTAAACTTGCACTCCAAGTAAATCATCTAGACCTGCTTAGTCTGAAACCCTTTGACTCGAGGGTTTGTCTCCAAACTTCCAACCTCTCGTTAACACCGACTCTCGACTCGTCTATTAAGACAATATCGTCGGCGAATAGCATACACCATGGCACGTCTCCTTGGATATGCCGAGTTAGAGCATCCATCACTAAAGCAAACAGGAGGGGGTTGAGCGCCGATCCTTGGTGAAGCCCCATTTCCACCGGAAAGTGGTATGTGTCGCCACCCACTGTCCTAACCCTCATCTTAGCGCCATCATACATATCCTTGATCATCCTAATGAAGTCCTCCGGCACGCTCTTCGCCTCCAGACACCTCCATAACACCTCTCTTGGAACCTTGTCGTACGCCTTCTCCAAGTCGATAAACACCATGTGCAAGTCCTTCTTCTTGTCCCTAAACTTTTCCACCAATCTCCTGACAAGGTGGATAGCTTTTATAGTGGAGCGGCCCGGCATGAAACCAAACTGGTTCGCCGAGATTGACGTTATCGCCCTCACCCTCGCCTCACCCACCCGCTCCCATACTTTCATGGTGTGGCTTAGTAATTTGATGCCTCTATAGTTATTGCAACACTGGATGTCACCTTTATTCTTATACACAGGCACAATAGTGCTCCGCCTCCACTCCTCTGGCATCTTCTTGGACATGGTGATCGCATTGAACAACCTGGACAGCCACTCCACTCCTGCCCTGCCCATGTATTTCCAAAACTCCACCGGAATTTCGTCTGGTCTGGTCGCTCGACCCCTACTCATCCTACGCAAAGCCTCCACGACCTTCTCTACTCTAATGCGCCTGCAGAACCGCAGATCCCTATGGCGCTCTGAGTCCCTCAGCTCTCCTAACTCTATGTCTTGGTCCCCTTCCTCGTTGAGCAGGTCTCGGAAGTATGATTGCCACCTCTGCCTGACCTGAGCCTCCCCCATCATAACTCTACCATCCTCGTCTTTGATGCACCTAACTCGGTCCAGGTCCGGCGCATTCTTCTCCCTCACTTTAGCCAACCTAAAAAACTTTCTGTCCCCTCCTTTCTCTTCTAATTCCTCGTACATGCGCCCAAACGATGCATTCTTCGCTTCTGTGACCGCCAACTTCGCCTCCCTCATCGCCTCCTTATAGCGGTCCATGTTCACTCTCCTTTCCTCCTCGCTCGAGCTCTCCGCAATCCGAGCAAATGCAGCCTTCTTCGCCTCCACTTTTCCTTGGACAACCTCGTTCCACCACCAGTCACCTTGATGCCTGCCTGAATAACCCTTGGCTACTCCGAGCACATCACGCGCTGCCTCCCTGACCAAATTCGCCGTCACAGTCCACATAGCATCCGCTTCCCCAGAACTTCTCCAGGCACCTCCATCAACTAACCTCCTTTCCAACTCCAGGGCATTCTCCTTATGAACATACTGTGATATCATAATTCTTGTTAGTTTACTTTATTGTGATATGTAGTTATTAGTATTATATTGTATGTTTTATGTAAATTATGTGTTATTCTAGTACTTTCCGTGTATATCATCATATAGTGAAATGAATTTTGTCTTTGGGCAGAAAGTATATTACCACTTGCATACTCAATTGTTGATGGGGAAAATGACGCCTCATGAAGGTGGTTCTTCGAGAGGCTCATAGAGGCTTTTTGGTGAAAGACCACAAATGTGTTTCGTGTCAAAGACCACAAATGTGTTTCGTGTCTAACAGGAATGGGGGTATCATTAATGCTACGTCGATTGTGTATGAAAACGTCCCGCATTTTGTGTGTATATGATATTTATGGAACAACGTAAAGATAAAATTCAAAAAGGCTCACGAACGACTGAGTTCCTTGTACTTTGCGTTGGCAAGAGCGTACATTATAGACGAGTTTAATGAACTAATGTCAAAAGTTGACGAGATAGACCCACGAGTAAGAAGTTATTACTTATATGAAATTGTCCACCAAAAGTGATCTCGTGTGTACGCAACGGTGAATAAAACTTGGACGATGACATCAAATATTGCAAAATCGATGAATGCAGCTAATAAAGACACAGGAGAATTGCCAGTAACTGCTTTGTTAGAATTCATGAGGGCGCTTATTGAAAGGTGGAATAGCACCAACATGGAGAATGTTACGGGTTCCTTCACATTCCTCGGGAAAAAATACAACAAGATGCTGGAGGATAATGAAGTTTTTATCACAGAGCATACGAGTAAGTATCGGCTTAACTATATATATGTATTTACATTGTATGGGTAATATAGTTTACTCCATATTTTTTTTCTTGTTGTTTTGACAATTAGGTAAATTGTTATTCAATCTAGCAACAATATCCTTGCACCTACATTGAAAGCATGGAGTATTAATTATATTTTTTGTTTTAAAAAATTTGTATGTATGATAAATATATGCTTTTTGTATAACTAGATGTACTGAGTTAAACATATTCATTAAACGTGTGGTTTTGTTAATCTTTATAGGTGCGGAGTTCAACAGAGTATGTGCTGGTTGTAAGAGACTCATAGTTTGTCTACAGAAAAGAAATTGCACCTGTGGACGTTTTCAATTGGATGAACTGCCATGTGGACATGCATTGGCTGTTTTGCGATCGAGAAACCTAAAAAGTAACGAGTATTGATCAACCTATTACACAAGGGCAAACCTTCTTAAGATATATGAAATTCCGATGGACCCTATACCAGATGAAAGCAAATGGGATATTCCTTTTAACATTGCAGAGGAGGAGGTATTACCTCCTAGTGGGAAAAGGGCTCCGGGAAGGCCTTATAAAACAAGATACAAAACTTTTAACGAAGTGAGAGCTAAAAAGTATAAGGTTTCGTGCAACAATTGTGGGGTGTTAGGCCACAATAAGAAGATATGTCGTAATATTCCTAAGAGAAAATAGAATAGTTAATTCTTCAAATAAAGTACTTTTTATGTGATGCTGTTTAGTGTAATTATTCTATATGTTGCATCTTTTATATATTAATTGGATATTTATTTGTTGGTATATCACTTTTTTTAATTTTTTTTTATTACTATAAGTATATGAAATAAATGTCTATAATTTGACTTTCCTTATGTATCAGTAGAGCAGAATTTAAAGACGAAAACGAATTATAAAATCTTGTCAAAATAATATAAGAATACTATTATCATTCTATTGTAATGTAATTGAGGGGTAATAGTATTGTAATTGTATAACATTTATAGCGCAAATATTTTGGAGGTAACGCAGATCTTGAATACAAACGGTATCAAATTCATCCTTGAAAACCTATATTAACTAGATAGCTCTACTATATCAACCCGTGTATATTAAATATATTAAATCAGTACCATGAGTAATATATGTATAGATATTGTAGCAAAAAAATATCAAAAGGTGTATATGATTTGTATGGTAACTGTGTGAGAACCTGTATGGGCACTATATCAAACAGATTTTTACAAGTATCTCCCAAGAAAATAAAAGAAAAATGGGAAAGAATAATAACAACTCAGTCAAAATAATTGATGTGCATTCTGCATTCATCATAGAAAACCTATATTAACTGGATAGCTCAACTGTATCAACCAGTGCTAAATGTATTAAAAGAGTACCATGGGTAATTAAGATTAAATCGATAAAACTATAACATTTTGCATATATAAATTATATCATATATGTATAGATATTGTAGCAAAAAAATATCAAAAGGTGTATATGATTTGTATGGTAACTGTATGGGAACTTATATGGGCACTATATCAAACAGATTTTTACAAGTATCTCCCAAGAAAATTAAAGAAAAATGGGAAAGAATAATAACAACTCAATCAAAATGATTCATGTGCATTCTGCATTCATCATAGAAAACCTATATTAACTGGATAGCTCAACTATATCAACCAGTGTGTATTAAATGTATTAAAACAGTACCATGGGTAATTAAGATTAAATCGATAAAAATATAACATTTTTCATATATAAATTATATCATATATGTATAGATATTGTAGCAAAAAAATACAAAAGGTGTATATGAATTGTATATTAACTGTATGGGAACCTGTATGGGGACTATATCAAACAGAGTTTTACAAGTATCTCCCAAGAAAATTAAAGAAAAATAGGAAAGAATAATAACAACTCATTCAAAATGATTATGTGCATTCTGCATTTATCATAGAAAACTTATATTAACTGGATAGCTCTACTATAACAACCAATGTATATTAAATGTATTAAAACAATACCATGGGTATTTATGGTTAAAATGCTTCATCTGTATCGTAAGGATTATTATAAAGACATCGAGTACGTAGCATCCAAACTATGACATACAGCTAAGTTCCCAAAATACAACAACAACAACAACCCAGTATATTCCCACAAAGTGGAGTCTGAGGAGGGTAATATGTAGACATGCCTTACCTCTACCCGAGAGGGCAGAAAGGCTGTTTCCAATCGACCCTCGGCGCAGTGAAGAGAAAGGCAAACAAAAACAAAACACAAACAGGATTAGTTACTACATCATACATCGCATAAATAATTATCTAAACATAAGAGTCATATGTAATATAAGTTCCCAAAATACATCTTGTCTGAAATTCTTATAACCTATTTGTTGCGAACTCTGAATCTTTGTTTCTTTGGTGGAGCACCTCTCCTTCTTGAAATCCTCCCTGTGACCTCACTATCACTAATAGCCTCTAAATCTCGTTTTCTTCTTGCGTAATCCCAAAGGAGAGCTCCAAAGCGTCTACGATGCTCATCTACATTAAAGTAGACATTTGGAATTGAAAACTCTCCGATACTGATTGTACTCTTCAAATACTGCAACATAAACACCGCAGTCCCTGCAAGCATTAAAGTATCAGATAAACATATGCTAAAATGTACACAATTGTATGGCACAAAATAATATTACTTAACAACTAGATATTTATATGCATGTGTTAATAAGCTGTACAAACACGAAACATCTCGTTAGTCACGTCCAAGAGGAATAGTAAGAATTTGACATGAATAATCAAATTAAGAGATTTCTAGAGAACAAGGTAACTGAACTAGTAGTACATATTTTATTGAGAATAAACTTGGATCTGACGTGACCGTCTACAGAGGGCAGGCATCTATATGAAACAAATGAGAAATATCAAACTGATTGCGTCATTTTCCTTAGTAGATTATGATTATACGCTCTTTTACATTGCTGAGAAATGCCAAGAATCTAGTGTCGTAACTTAAGTGCTACATTCCTCGTATTCTATGTTAACCTCGTATCCTCGTATACAAGCTCTATGTTTCTGGTTTAACATATAAAGACTACACCATTTGTATATTTTAAGGTGCTATGGTTACCCATATTACTCCGGATTTAAGTTATGTATATAAACTGATAATGCAAATATTTTACACTATGAGTGTAGTTTAACTTGGGATAGCAAGTTATCATATTTATTGGGTTACGAAATAAGTAACCTGATTGTTGTGTAGATATACAGTGATAACGCACAGAAGTTGAATCTCGTTTTTAGGTTATTAATTCCAACTGTTAGTAGAAACTCATTTACATGTCACTTTTTAGAGACATTAAAAAAATAGCCACAGTTTCAAAGTAGTTAAAATTTAGTCACTTTTTATATAAAGATAAATCTGAGCATAAACACTATTTAAAATTTGAAAAATATTTCAGCATAATGTATTGAAATTCCAGTATAATATACTAGAACTTCAGTATATTTTACTGGAATTCTAGCAAAAGTATACTGGAGTTCTAGTATAATATAATAGAGTTCCAGTATAATATGCTGAAAGTTCATACATAGGTGCTCCAATCTCTAGTATATTATACTGGAACTTATTATACTGGAACTTTTTGCGTGTTGAAGTTCCAGCATAATGTGTTAGAGTTCCAGCATAATATGCTGGAAGTTCATACACAAGTGCAACCAATCTCTAGTATTATGTTGGAATTTTTCGTGTTGCAGCAAAATAATGACTTTGCAAATAATGCTATTTTTGAATGACCAATCCGAAAACTGGTTAACCCGTGATATTTTTACTCTAAGGTTTTTACTAGAGGTGTTCACGGTTTGACGGAAAACCGAACCAAGCCGATTAAATAAACTGATAGTTTTCTTGATTTGGATTGATTTTGGTTTTAAATTATAAAAAACGATAATATTTGGTTTGGTTTGGTTCTATTTTAAAAACTCGAAAAATAAACTGAACCAAACCGACTAACTATAAACAAAATTTAATAATTATTTATATACAATATAATATCTTGTTGTAAATAATTTTAAATATTATATGCATTTTAATTGTTATTTTGAATTTTGGTTAATTATCTTTTTATATCTTACAAGATTGCCTAAGCGCAAAACAATAGGACTCGACCAATTTTCTTTTCATTAAGAGGCTCTAATTCTCTAACCCTCCGCGCATGCTTTTGCCTAACAGAAGAGTTAAAAAATATCATCACAAGAGTAAAGAAAGCAAATTCAAATTGTAAGACAACAATGGCTAAAACTTGAGAAGCAAACTTTTAGTTTGTTTTTTTGTTCATTCTTTTCATATAAAAAAGTAAATAAACTTTCACTTCTCAAAGGAAATATATAAAAAAACATAAATTTAGCAAATTATTTTCAAATTATTGTATAGCGTTGTTTTACTATTATCGACATATCATTAGCTTACTAAGAATCGAAAAACCGAACCAAACCAACAACAATCAAACCGATAATTTGTATTTAATTTGCTTTGATTTTGATTTTAAATTTTTAAAACCGATTAAATTCATTTGATTTTGGTTTTAATCAAAAACCGACCAAACCGAATCGTGAATGCCCCTATTTTTTACGATCCTTATGTGGCTACTCAGGAACTACTAATAGTATTTAAATGTACACCCCAAAAAAATATGAAAAGTCAAGCATATACAAGATAATTTACCAGATTAGCACGAATAATCTTTATTCCCTTGATCGTGAATTACCCAACTGTAATAACAGTTGGCAATTGCTAATTAATTGTAAATGTCGAACGAATAGGAATTTTTTTGAGCATAGTGTTCTTTATCATATGCTTAAAGGCAAATGAGAACAATTTGTGTACCTAACACTTTGTTTGGATCATAATTTCCTATCGTTTTATAATGTATTATATTGTATTGTATCTTATTGTACTGTATTAATACAATTTTTGGATAGATTGTATTTTTTGTTATTGCTAAATAATATTTTGTTGTTTGATTTGATTCTATCTTATTGTACTGTAATTGATAAGTTTACCAAAATAATCTCAATTATTTAAATAATAAATTTATCAAAAATTATGCCTAAAAATAATTTTAAAAAGCAAAACAGAAGAAGGCAAAACAGAATAAGAAAGCAGAACAAAGGAGCGAGACAGAAGAAGGCAAAATAAAGGTGCACAACTAATTAGAATTGATTACAAGCAAATTAGGAGAAAAAATAACAGAATGCAGCAAAACTCCTTTTAACATTGGTCTGTCAAAAAACAAAGTAAGTTATAAGTTGGAGATTTGGAGTTAAAAAAAAAAAGATAAAGGGTGTGTTTGGTATGAAGGAAAATGTTTTCCTAGAAAATGTTCTCATGGAAAATGAGTGGTTTTATCACTTATTTTCTCTTGTTTGGTTGCTAAGTGGAAAATATTTTCTATTGTTTGGTTAGAGAGTAAAAAATAGTTTTTTTAGAAAAATATTTTTTATGCAACTCTCCTCACCCCTCCCCCCCATCTCCCCCCATCCCTTCCCTAAGTCTCTAAAAATTGACACAATCTAAAGGAACTAGTGGTAATGCTTTACTTTTTAACGGAAAAACCACATATTTTCGAACCCGTAAACTTTATAATTTTTAGACCCGTAAACTTCCAAACACATAAACCTCCAAACTCATAATTTTAGAACTTGTAAAATTTTGAGTCTTTAAATCGATAAATAATAAAATTTAAAACTGAAAAATATATTTTAATTTCGGGGCGGCGGGGCAAAGGGTGGGAGCGGGGCTGGGGGCAGTAAAAAAAAATAGAAATTTGAAATTTCAAAAAAAAATTGAGGTAAAAAACACTTTTTTTGTGAGGGGGGAGTGGGGGGTTGGGTGGTGCAGAAAAATAAAAAGAAGAAATAATTGCAAAAAAAAAATTGAGGTAAAAAATGATTTTTGGGGTATGGGGTAGGGTGGGGGCTAGGTGGTGTAGAAAAATAAAAAAACAGAAATTTGAAATTGCAAAAAAAAAAAACAATTTAAGGTAAAAAAAAATACATTTATTTTTAGGGGGAAGGGGGTAGGGGGTTGGGGTGGGGCCTGCGTGGTGCAGAAAAATGAAAAAATAGAAATTTGAAATTGAAAAAAAAAATTAAGGTCAATTTTTTTTTCGGTGGGTGGTGGTGGAGGGGTAGTAGGGTGGATGGAAAAACTGAAATTTAAAAAAAAAAATTTGGAGAGAGGGTGTGGTGGATTGGTGAGGGTGATAAATGTTGAGAAGGAGCTTTGGAAAATGTTTTCCCTCCTTTTGATAAGGAAAATATTTTCCTCCAATTGGAAGAAAATGAATTGATAAGGAAAATATTTTCCAAAACATTTAAGCTAACCAAACATGGGAAAATTGGAAAATATTTTCCAGAAAATGTTTTACTTTATACCAAACACACCCGAAGAGTAAAATAGAATTGTGGAGTAATAAGTTAGGGCATAATTGAAAAGAAAAATAGGAAATAATCTCACCACAAAATCGATTGTTTAAAAAAAGATGCTTTTCATTGTTCTGGAACAATGAATATAACAATATAATACAATCAATTTTAATAAAACAATCAAAACAAACATTATTTTGAAATAACAATACAATACGATACAACATCGAATTGTAAGAGTGGTCTTTTCTTCTTCTAAAGATGAGGACAATCTAATTTTTTTTCTTCTTCTAATAATTTGGAGTAGGCAGCAAGACCTTAATTAAATAGCCAAAGAGAATTATAACTTAGAAGGCAACACTTAAATAGTAGTATAAGGTATAGAATTGCAATATCTGAAACTGAATGCAACAATTTAATTTGATGTAGGTATAATTAATTACACAGCCATCAAAATAGAACAAGTAGAAACCTATAGCAGTCCTATACCCCGTGTTTGATAATAAGACAGGGATACAGCTGGATGGTCTAACGTGCATTAAAAGCATAGGTTTGGCAGCTGAGAATTAGCAAGAACTAATTCATTGCTATTTCAACATCCAACTACTCCGATCCTATATGTTTTCGATATATTTTTATAATTATATAATACTACTATCTTGTACTATTTTTTTTTATTTGGGTGTCAGGGAATCGCATTATTGGGATTCTTATGTGAAGTTTTATGTTGCGCCTCACACAACTACCATTAGTTGTGTGAGATTCTTTTTTGTCTCATAAATTTATAGTCCACAAAATTATGGGTCCACAAAATTATAAGATAAAAAAATATCTCATAAAATTAGTGTCAATTGAATGAGACACAAAATAAAATTTTACTGATTCTAAGGATGAGACAAGAAGATAACGCTTAGAAACAAACAAGATTAATAGTCCGTTTGGCCAACTTCTAAAATCAACTTATTTTGAAAAACGTTTTTCTCAAAAGTATTTAAAAAAAGTGATTTTGGTGAGAAATGGTTTGTGTTTGGCTAATTAATTTGAAAAATACTTTTGAACAATTATAAGTATTTGGCCAACCTTTTGAAAACGGATTCTAAGAGTATTTTTCTCAAAAGTATTTCTCAGAAAAGTACTTTTTGAGGTAAACTACTTTTTTCTGCTTCTCCAAACCTTCTTTTGATTATCCTCATGAACATTTTTTTTCTTCTAAAAGCTTGATCAAACACCTCAATTTTTTGTCAAAAGTACTTTTCAATTTGAACTAGTAATTACTAACTTTGAAGGACCACCTGACCAAATTTATTGGTTGACATGGTACTTAAATCCTACGATTTTAAAAAATAATTTCAGGTGTTTATTATCAAACAATTTAAAATACTATTGAAAAATTAGCTTAAATTGTTCAATTAATATCGACGGCGAAATGCTGGACGTTGTCAACTAGCCTAACAAAACAAAATACGTACTCACGTGGGCACGCATTATAGATTTATATCTATTGACTAACCGCAGTATAGCAACATCTCTTCAATTGAACAAAGGAGTGCCCAAAAAGGGGGGAAATAAAAAGGTGAGCCTATTTATTAACTGAAGAGTCACCCGTTAGTTACATTGGATCGAAATTACTTACTATCGAATCATGTTAATTAATTAGTGTCACACCTCCTTTTGGCGCGCCCCCTACCCCGGAAGGTAGATGCGCGAGATGGAGCTTTTCCAATTTAAGTGACAATATTCGAAACGAGATTATTCTATTTATTTCAGAGTCGCTACTTGGAATAAATTAAGGTGTCCCAAGTCACCGATTTATTTAAATCTCGAATCGAGGAAATTTCGACTTTCCAAATGAAGTCTGCGAACCAGAAATTCTAAGTAAGGAATTCTGTTGACCCGAGGGAAGGTGTTAGGCACCCCGGATCCCGTGGTTCTAGCACGGTCGCTTCAATTATTATAAATGGCTAAAAAATTCCTGATTTTATACATGTTTATAAATTATATGCTCTAATTAAACTTTAAACCGCTTTGATTATTATTTTTATAAAGGAGAAACATCGTTTAAAAAATATGTTTTCAGATCACGTCACGTGAAATGCGCCCGGATACTCGACACATTTTATTCAACGTTTTTGGATTTGGATTTGGGTTGCATGAAATGCACACCCGCATTTAAGAGAGTAGCTTTATTAAAATCGCGCCTAAAGTGACTAACGCATTTTTAACTTTGCGATGGCCATGGAAATTTCAACTAGTGGCACACCTCGATTCTAATTTCAAAGGATTGTACTCAACTAAAGCAAACTACGGATATTCACGATTTATAAAATTTGTGGTAGAATTCAAATAATTGTACAACAATTCAACGAAATCCATTTAAACATTTTTAGCTTTATGAAACTTTTCAGACGCAAACATATTTTTTGCTTGTATTGATGTGAAAAATAAGTCGAGCAATAAATGAACCCGATCATCCAGAGACTAATGTAAAGATTGTGAAACGTAGTTCATTATTTCAAGAAAATATTTGGATGAGAAAACAACTTAAATCGTAACCTCAAAGCCAAGTAGTTTCAAGAAATCTTAATCATTATTGCTACTTAATTTGTTCATCCAAACAAAAAAATAATAAAAGAAGCCATGTCAACAATTAAAGTCCTTCTTAAATGTCCACCTAATATAGCCAATCTTTGACTTTGTGCCTGTTAGAAATTCATTAACCAAATACACACAAATTTTCTTACTCTCACCTTAACCAAACACTTCAAACAGGTAACAACTTGCGCTATAAAATTTCTCCCTGCCCAATCTTTCCTTACCAACTAACTGTTTGATTTTCTGTTTAGCAACTTAAAAAAAATAATTAGTTTTATGCTTGTGTTCAGTGCCTAAACAACACTTGATTTACAAAGAGGTAGCCACAGAGCTATCCTCGCGAATCTGATTGCCATTGATTTAACACTTTAAAAATGACAAAATAAAAATACACACACGAGCAAAACGTCCCCTTACCATTCGCTGCTTTCTTCCAAATCACAAATAATGGGCATTCACCCTCATCAAGATAGGAGGCGACATTTATTATTTATTAAGGCGAGCCACCAATGTATCAAAGTAGTAAAACAACCATTTCGTTATCAAAATAATTAACCAAAATCAATTCGAACAACACGACAGATTTGAAATTTTAGCATGCTTCAACATCTTAATATTAACTTCCTTTGTCAATTCTCATTGTTTCTTGACCAATATGGTTAAAAGAGTATACCTGGAAATAGAGCAGAAAGAGGAGAAGAGAAGATTAGCTGAAGCGAATATCGAGCAGCAACAATAAACAAAGATCAACAGCAGCTCAGTGACAAGTGCAGCAAACCCAGGAAGATTTGAAACCAGACAAAACCAGAATATTCCAATTCATACAACTCAAAATAACTTTCAACAATGAAACACCGGAAATCCACAAAATCAACAGACAGAAGCTCAAACCTGGATACAGACCGAAATTTTGAATGACTGCTCTTTCTTTTCGTTTATCTATTATGTGTTACACAAATCTCTGTGGAGAAGAGATACATATAAATAGGTTTTCATATGTTTTCTGCAAATACTAACTAGTGTGATACTTAAGCTATGCCTATCCACTGTTTCAAAAAAAAGGCAGACTCGTTATGTTTTATGTGTTATCAGTTTTTGTCAAATTATTCCACACTTTGGAGCCTAACAAGTCTTGAATACACATTGTCAAGCTCAGCCATCAGGGTTGAGTGGCTACCCTTTTCCACAAGCTTACCTTTGTCCATAACAACTATAGTATCTGAATTTATTACTGTCGAAAGCCTGTGTGCTACTGTTATCTGAGTCATTTTTGTCCCTCCATAGTAGTTCAGCTTCATTGATTCCAATGCACTTACCACTGCTCTTTCGGACTCGGTATCTAATGCACTTGTTGCTTCATCCAACAGCATTATTGCTGGTCTTTTGAGTAACGCCCTTGCTATCGCTATCCGTTGCTTTTATCCTCCAGAAAGTTGAGAGCCCTTTTCCCCAAGAACAGTATCATATCCATTGGGCAAGTTACTTATAAACTCATGTATGTTTGCTTCTCTTGACACTTCTATTATCTCAGCTTCAGATGCCTTTTCACTTCCATAGCAGATATTGTTTCTAATTGAGCAGCTAAACAGGAGTGGCTCCTGTTGCACCAGTCCAATCTGTGCCCTTAACTTCCTAAGATTGTAATCTCTTATATCCTTGCCATCAATCAGAACTTTTCCCTCATTTACATCATAGAATCTAAGTAATAGGGCCAAGGTTGAAGATTTTCCTGCTCCACTAGGCCCCACTATTGCCATCTTAACTCCAGCTTCAATTTGCAGACTGAAATTGTTTAGTACCAGTACTTCTGGCCTTGACGGATAACGAAACTGGACATTTTGGAACTCAATTTCCCCTTTGATGCTTTCAGTTGATGCATTGTCTGGCATGTCTGGTACAATTTCTGTGCACCGATCGAGGCTCTGGAACACAGGTTTTAGAACGCCTATGGCTGATAAAACAGTGGGTATCAGTGTCCATAGTTCTGTAATTGAGGGTACTGTTAGGGAAAATATCTGGTATGACCTTATGCCATCTTCAAAGCTGGCTTGGTTCTTGTCGACCAGAACTGTTGTGTACCATAAGGCCACTGCATGTGCAACATTCCATAAGAAAAGAGAGATCCCTTGTATGATTCCATACTTGATGCTCTCTGCCCTCCCATTCCTCAACGGTCCCTTTAAATACAGTTTGGCCTTCTCAAGTATCTGTGTTTCGTAGCAGAAAGCTGCAACAGTCTTTATATTCATTGTAGATTCAGAAGCTAGGGAAACAAGTTCTGAGTGTGCAACAGCGCTGTCACTGGAGAAACCTTTAGCCGACTTTGCTTGAATCAACCCGCCTATAAAATGGCATGGCATTACAGCCCAAGCCACCAGACCCATTCTCCAGTTAACTTTCATGCTAACAGTTGTTGCTGTAAGTATGGAGGAGATGCACTGGAAAATGACAGACATGCGATCAGCTATTATTGTCTTGACTGTGGATGTTTCATTGACTATCCTGGAGGTAAGTGGTCCAATACTGTTTTCGGGGTTTTCAAACCAAGCCAATTCATTACGTAGTGCGGCTGAAAAACAATTTTTGGAATGTCATAAAAAGTTGATCCAGGACAAAGCAAAAAGAAGCAGACAGATTGATTGATCTGATACGGAGGAGCGCTGTAAGTACCTACCGGTGTACAAAGCTCGCCTGAGGTTTGTCATGGCCTTCTCTCCAGCAACACCGAATAAGTAATGTTGCAAAGTGTGGGCAAACAGAGAAAGCAGTCCTATTGAGGTAAATATTGCTGAATACCGAGCTACTTTCTCCTTTGAATCAGGATTGTAATATGCCACTCCTATTGTAATGACGTAGAATCCAAAAACAGGTTTAGAGATTCCTGCAAAAGCTGCTGCAAAAGAGCCAATAACAGTCTTTATCATCTCTCTCCTATTCAAGCCAAACCAGATTCTGAAGAATATACGTGTTTCTTTTTTGCCTTTCTGCTCCTTCTCACAGCGTTGTTTAAACTCTTTATGGAATCCCCTTGGCTCATCAGGCTGCTGATTGTCCTGAGGCGCATTGTCTTGTTGGATAAATTCAGCTTTCTCATTTGTAGCTTCCATCATGTCAATTATAATGTGTTTCATTTTAAATCCATCAAATACTTATGTTTATCTTATAATGGAAAATATGTCATCGAGTTGAATGTGACCTGGTCTGACAATCTTGGCCGATGTTCTGTATGCTAAACAAGGCATTGTAGTATTTACTGGTATTTAATAGGTTATGATGGGTTCCTGTCTCTGTCACTTTTCCATTCTGAACAACAGCTATTGTATCTGCACTAACGATAGTTGGCATTCTGTGTGCAATTAAGATGACCGTTCTTCCTTGCATGGCTGTGTCGAGTGCTTCTTGAACTTGTTTCTCTGAATCTGTATCAAGTGCACTGGTGGCCTCATCAAGCAAAAGAATTGGAGGGTTCTTTAATATTGCTCTTGCTATTGCAATTCTCTGTTTCTGTCCACCTGATAACTGGAGGCCCCTTTGTCCAACCTAGAATGCAAACGTATGACATGAAAGCTAATTTATCACGTTGTAGTTTTTTTCAAGAAACATGTGCTTAAGAAATCAAAACATTGTTAACATGAAAGCTGATTATCCATTTGACTTATGCCAGAGTGAATGATATCTGTGAGTGGTTTACATGTATTATACGGTGATGTAGTAGTTTTTGCAGCATCTCTGTATTCTTTTTTGTGCATATGTGCCATTTTTCTTGCCATACTATTTCCAACTTGTTTGTCTTAGAGATGGTGATTTCTTTTGATATTATTACTGTGCTATTGGAGACTTAGGTTGGCACTTTCTACAGCCATATCCTGTCAATTTGATTTGTATGTGAGACTGGTGCATGACGGAAAAGGGAAAAAGAAGAAGCTTTGCTCATGTACTTCTCACTCAGGATACTGTTCATGCAGTCGAAGATTGTCTGAGTAATTTTAGATAGAGATTAGTTTTTGAAGTAATTAATCGTTCATATCCTTGTTGTTTTAGTATCTTTAAAATTTTGTTACACTTTAAGTAGCTTCTTTGATGACTAGTATTTGAGTTGTAGGGTTATTAGGTCTTCATTTCCTATATTAGTAATTAACAACTCATTATTGTTGTTTTGTTCATTTTTGTCGTTATTGTTGTTGTTATCATTATTCATAATTGACCTCTAACTTTAGGGTTTTGCTTATATAGAAACATTCTATTGATTTTCCTTTACTTTCTGGCTAAAAAGTTAAGTGCGAACTTATTTCACAGTTCATTCGTTATTGGTTATTCCAACTAATGGAACTCTTTTTAAGTAGTTATAGCTTGTTCCAACTAACTGAGGATTCTCTCTGGATGTGGCTTTGAGCTATGACAGTATAAAAAGTAATGCAAATACCATTAGCATTGGATAAAAGAGGCTAGGTGCTAGATTTCACTAAGTCTGGTATGAAATTTTGCTATATTAGTTGTGGGAAGTTGTAATTTTTTGTTTCAATAGTGAAGGTTTAAGGCCATTCCTAATTGGAAAGATTTTTGTTTTTGTTCAAATTCCTAAGAACGCAATATTATATTTACGCTCAATTAAGTACTCTCTCTCCAACGCTCACTGCCAACGTAATATTGGAAATTTTGAACAGCGACTACATCAGTCGCCGGCGACCACCCTCCGCCCAGGTAAGTCCCGCCGCGCCTCTCGCCTCCCCATCATCCAACACCCTCCTCTCTCTCTCTGCCCATCTCTCTCAGCCCGCCTTTCCTCCTCCCATGTACTGTCTTCTCCCCCTCTCACTCCGGAGAGACACGAATCAGTCATCGGCGAGTGGGAACAACCACAGTCAGGTTTCAGGCCTGGTTGTGGTGTCGTGGTGACACACAAACCAAAGGAGTCTTCAAATTTCACAGCGACAGGTTCTATTCGGCCATCAAATTTCACTGCGACAGGTTCAATACATTCGTAGAATTTTATAATAGTTCTCAAAAAGATACTTCTTTTTAGCAATTTCTGTATATGTGCATGTGAAATTTTGTAATTTTTGTTGATGAATTTTGATTTGGTTGACAGTGGAGCAAAGAAGGTTTGTTTTTGTTTTTTGTTCTTTGGAATGCCCAGTTTGGTCCTTCCCCCTTCTTATATGAACTTTGTAGTGCTGAGAGTTCTGTATAGATAGCCTATAGATTAATTATTTACCTTCTTAATTGGTATATTTATGCTATTTTGTTGCTCAATTTATATCTGGTAGCATTCTCGTTTTTGATATGTTCTTACCGTATTTATGCCGGAGATTGTGTATTTGTGCAAATTTTAGTCTTGCTGCACTAATGTGTGTTCTCTTTGGATTTTTCTCTCTTCTGCTTTACGTCCATTACTCCATTTTTCTCTGATTTTTTAATTGGGATACTCACAGTTACATTTCTGTTACTTCTAGAAACTTAGATTATCATATTTTATTGCTTCTATATGATTTAACAATCATACAAAATCATCAACGTAGTTTAACTAAGTTATAGATATTTGATTTATTGTTATTATCTATTTTATTATTTGGTTTTGGTTTCAGATGTTATAATTGCTTTCTTAAGATTTTGCTATCTCCATTTCTTGTAATTACCTCTTCTAAATTTGCATTAGACATTTTATTGTCTAACGGGTGGGGCTTCACCAGTGGTAGCGGTGACAATCCCCCCTTTTGTCTGTCTTTGTGGTATTTTGCGCATATTTTCAGGTTAAGGACTGTGGCTATTAGCGGCGAGCAGAACGTGCGTGGGCAAACATAAGGAACAACCCCGGCAAGGGTGAACGAGGGGCGGTAGAAGTGGAACACGAACGTGCTAGTTTGACGCAACATCGTCATATTACCAAGACAAGTCTCAGGTTCTGCTTGCGGGAGTTGGTACCTCCTGTTTTCCTCTTCCCATTTATTACATTAGTTAATTCTTGCAATTTTAGTAAAATAAATTAATTTGAAGTCGCTGGCAGCCCCCCCCCCCTCCACACCCGTTTCCCCCGCCTTTTTGTGTGGTTGGTTGTGTGTTTGTGCAGGTTTTCGGTGGGACGCAACAGAACTACCCGTCCCGAACAGGCGACAAGGCGACTTTGCGGCGTTGGCAGAAGAGACAAGCAACACCGGCCGAGACGTGCAAGGGGAAGCAATACTTGACCTCGGGCGCACCAAAGCCTACCTTCAGGTTTTTCCACCGGGAGTTGGTACCTCCCGCTTCTCGTTTAACTTGTACACCTTTTTCGTACTCCTGATAGCATTTCCTGCGAGGTTTACTCTGTTGCTATCTAGTACATCCTTTTCGTATCTCCCTTTTATGCGTGGGTGCGTCATTATTCTCCATAGTCGGCTGGAGGGATAGTGGCCGCGGCGGGGATGTTAGTGTAAGGTCATGTCCTCGGGGGTGGGGGCGGTGGCGAGTGGCGGTGGTAGGGGTGGGTAGGGGGCAGGGAGCGGTTCTGCGGGTAGGGCGTGAGGTAAGGGTGGGAAGACGGTAGCAGACGCACATAGGTTAAGGATCGGGTCGTGGAACATAGGCACCCTGACGGGTAAGTCCATTGAGTTGGCGAAGACTCTTCAGAAGAGGAGGGTCAACATAGCATGTGTCCGGGAGACTAGGTGGAAAAGGACGAAGGCGCGGGATGCTGACGGGTTTAAGTTGTGGTACTCTGGGGTCGTGAGGGGTAAGAATGGAGTGGGCATCCTTGTGGATAAGGACCTTAGGGAGTCCGTGGTGGAGGTTAGGCGAGTGAACGATAGGTTGATGTTTATCATGTTGGTTATGGGGGATGCGTCCTCAATGTCATCAGTGCCTACGCACCGCATGCGGGCTTAGATGAGGATATCAAGAGGCGTTTTTTGGATGACTTGGATGAGTTGGTGCGTAGTATTCCCCAATCTGAGAAGTTGGTCATTGGAGGGGACTTTAATGGTCATATTGGAGCAGATGCTAGCGGTTATGGTGAGGTGCACGGTGGCTTTGGCCTTGGGGTTAGGAACGGAGGAGGCTATGCGCTGTTGGAGTTCGCTAGGGCTTCCGAGCTGCTGATTGCTAACTCAGCATTTCAGAAGAGGGAGGAGCATTTGGTCACCTTCAAAAGTTCGACGGCGAGGACCCAGATTGATTACCTCCTTCTCAGAAGGAGCGATAGAGGTTTGTGGAGGGAATGCAAGGTTATTTCGGGAGAATCCCTTTCGACCCTCCATAGACTCCTAGTGATGGATGTCGGAATCTGGGTGAAGAAGAAGCGGAGGGGTGCTCGGGGCCATCCGCGAATTAGATGGGGTGCTCTGACTAAAGAGAAAGCCCAGGAGCTGGAGAGGAGGTTAGTTGATGGTGGAGCTTGGAGTAGTTCTCGGATAGCAGACGCAATGTGGTGAGAGACGGCGACTCTGGTTAGGAAGGCAGCTCGGGATGTGCTTGGGGTAACCAAAGGCTGTCTAGGCAGACATCAGGGCGACTGGTGGTGGAACGACGTAGTGCGAGGAAAGGTAGAGGTGAAGAAAGCTGCCTTTGCGAAGTTGGCAGGGAGCACAAGCGAGGAGGAAAGGCGGGTGAACAGAGAGAGTTATAAGGTGGCAAGGAAGGAAGTGAAATTGGCGGTCACGGAGGCTAAAAATGCGGCTTTTGGCTGCATGTACGAGGAATTAGGGGAGAAAGGCGGGGACAAGAAGTTATTCCGGTTAGCCAAAGTAAGGGAAAGGAAGGCGCGGGACCTGGACCAGGTTAGGTGCATCAATGATGAGGATGGTAGAGTCCTGATGGGGGAGTCTCAAGTCAAACAGAGATGGCAGGCATATTTCCGAGACCTTCTAAACGAGTAGGGCGACCAAAACATAGAACTAGGGGAGCTGGGGCATTCAGAGCGTCGTAAAGACTTAGGGTACCGCAGGCGCATTAGGGTGGAAGAGGTCGTGGGAGCTTTGCGTAGGATGAGTAGAGGTCGAGCGACCGGGCCAGACGAAATCCCGGTGGAGTTCTAGAAATGCATGGGAAAGCCAGGAGTAGAGTGGCTCACCAGGTTGTTCAATGCGATCTTCAGGTCCAAAAGGATGCCGGAGGAGTGGAGGTGGAGTACAGTGGTGCCTTTGTATAAGAACAAAGGGGATATCCAGTGTTGCAACAACTATAGAGGCATCAAATTAATAAGCCACACCATGAAGGTCTGGGAGCGGGTGATCGAGGCCAGGGTGAGGGAGTCGACATCTATTTCCGTGAACCGGTTCGGTTTCATGCCGGGTCGGTCCACTACAGAAGCTATCCACCTTGTCAGGAGATTGGTGGAATAATTTAGGGATAAGAAAAAGGACCTACATATATTGTTTATCGACTTGGAGAAGGCGTACGACAAGGTCCCAGGGGAAGTGCTATGGAGGTGCCTGGAGATGAAAAGTGTGCCGGAAGCCTATATCAGAGTGATCAAGGACATGTACGATGGTGCTAAAACTAAGGTCAGGACAGTGGGTCGCGACTCAGACCATTTCCCGGTGGTTATGGGGCTCCATCAAGGATCTGCGCTTAGCCCCCTCTTGTTTGCCTTGGTAATGGATGCTTTGACGCGGCATATTCAAGGGATGTACCTTGGTGTATGCTATTTGCTGATGACATAGTCCTGGTAGACGAGACGAGGGTCGGTGTTAACGAAAGGTTAGAGGTATGGAGACAGACTCTCGAGTCTAAGGGGTTCAAACTAAGCAGGTCGAAGACAGAATATCTGGAGTGCAAGTTTAGCACTGAGCCGAGCGAAGTGGGAGGAAGCATGATGATTGGATCGCAGGCCATAGCCAAGAAGGATAGTTTTAGATATCTTGGATCGGAGATCTAGGGGGACGGGGAGATAGACGGGGATGTCACTCACCGCATAGCGGCGGGATGGTCGAAGTGGAGGCTTTCTTCAGGAGTCTTGTGTGATAAGAAAGTGCCACAGAAACTCAAGGGGAAGTTTTATAGAGCTGTGGTACGGAGTGTTGGCCGGTGAAGAAATCTCATGTTCGGAGGATGATGCGGAGATGAGGATGCTTAGGCGGATGTGCGGGCTCACTGGGTTAGATAAGATTAGGAACGAAGTTATTCGGGAGAAGGTGGAGGTGGCCCCAGTGGATGAGAAGATGCGAGAGGCGAGGCTTCGGTGGTTCGGGCATGTGCGGAGGAGAAGCCCCGATGCCCGGTGAGGAGTTGTGAGCGGCTAGCGGTGGTCGTTGTGAGGTGAGGCGAGGCAGAGGGAGGCCTAAGAGATACTGGGGAGAGGTAATTAGACAGGACATGGCCAGGATGTGGATTTCCGAGGACATGACCCTTGATAGGAAAGTTTGGAGGTCTAGTATGAGGGTTGTAGGATAGGGACTTCTAGATTTTTCGTACTCCTTTCCCGGGGTGGGTGAGGTGTGGTAGGGACGCCCATAGATGATTAGTTTGTGTTCTCTTGTGGTAGTCATTTCTGGTAGTTACTGTTTTAATATTATTGCATGCATACCTGCTTATTGATGGTACTTATGTCTCTTATGTTTAGACAATTTTTTGCGATGTATGCTGGTATAACTAATGCGGTTTTTGTTTTTGTTTGCCTTTCTTTTCAATGCGCCGAGAGTCGATTAGAAACAGCATCTCTGCCCTCTCGGGTAGAGGTAAGGCCTGTCTACGTATTACCCTCCCCAGACCCCACCTTGTGGGAATATACTGGGTTATTGTTGTTGTTGTTGTCATTTTGTATCTTAGATATTCTACAAAAAACAGTTGGCCTTTTGGTGTTTCACAATTTCTTAAATGCCTCAGCTTTAACTTCTTAGAAAATCTACTGGTTATGAACAAGCATGTAAATTTAAACCAGCCTTCTTCCTTTCTTCAACAATATCTCTTTTCTGGTGACTTTGACCATATTATCTCCATATCCAAAAGAATGGAAATTTAATAATGTGTGTGAGGGGCAGGTCTGACCTGTGTATGATATTGATGAGGGAGCTGTTGTATAAAAGAATACGCATTTGCCAAGGATGCTGCTCTTTCAATATCCTCATCATCTACATCCAATTTTCCTATCTTGATGTTGTCCTTAATGCTGCCAGCAAATAGTGATGGTTCCTGGGAAACTAGTCCGATATTTCTCCTCAGAAACTTAAAATCAAGATCCTTGATGTTATGATTGTCAAGGAGAATATCACCTGAGGGATTTCATACTGAGTTAGTGTTCTAACATTCATATATAAATCAGGCAACTTTATCTGACTATGAACATTATGTACATTAATAAGCTTCTGCAGGTAAGAGCTGAGATTACTAATTAATATTGGAGGAATGACGAACCTTTCTTTGCATCACAAAATCTCATCAATAATGAGATGATGGTGCTTTTACCACAACCACTACTTCCCACAAGTGCCACTACTTTTCCTGCTGGAATGGACAAAGAAAACCCTTGAAGAACCATCTTTTCGGGCCGCGATGGGTAAGAAAAGTGTATATCCTCTATACTGATGTTTCCATTAATCACATCCAGCATCTTCCCTCTCGAGTCAGCACTGATTGTTGGTATTCTTTCGATCATCTGAAAAATCTCCTTTCCTGCAGCTTTTGCTTGATTGAATATTTGCATATCTGGTGCAGCATATGTGAGTGCTCTGAAATTAAAAGAAAGATAATAAAACCATCTTTTTCTGACAGTACTTTGATTTCTTCTTCCTCTTTCTTCATAGCATGGTAGATTCTTATAAAATATGATGTTTTGGCTCTTACATTGCACCAAATAGAATGCTCATAACTGCAGCTATGACATCTCCGCCACTTGATCTCCGAGCTGACACAACAACAGCTCCCACCCACACAATAAGAGCCCATGAACTGAAAGTTACAGTCTGGAAAATGCCCGTTCCAACACCCTTTCTAAATGCTTCTTTCTTGCTTAGGTTCATCTGTTTTCCGATGCAGTCTAAGAATGACTTGATTGATGAAGTCTCTCCAACAAAAGCAAAAACGGTTTTGATTTGAGAGATTCTGTCATGGGGCAGCAGAGGCGCAGTATGAATAATCGTTCAGTAGTGTAAGTAAGATCTGCCTATACTTTGATAACATGTTATCACCAAAGAAAATGGATAAGCTTGTTACCTCTTCTACCATTGATGTGGCTTGTGACAAGTATGCCATTTTCATGGCTGAAATTGCACTCATTTCTTTCGTATAACTGGCACCAATTAATAAAATTAGTGGGACAACAAGTAAGGATAGGAGTGACACTTCCCAGCTGGATATGAATGCAATCAGGACTCCGCGGAAGAAAGTTGAAATGCTTGACATAAAATGTCCCAACTGTCAGGAAAGGAAACATGTTTAGGTGTAACTGAATCGTTGCCATTCTAGTGTTATTGTAGTTAAGACTTAGGAGACATCAGATGTCTGATTTGGTGATGAGATTTTTGTGACCAGGTCTTTCCAACTGCTTGTAGATTGTTTTAGAACTCAATTAACTTCATACGTCTATTTGCATGTTTTAATGTTTTATGCGGAAATTGAATTGCTAATTGAATCAGCCAACTATTTGCTAGCTAGTTCTCATTCAAGTTTAGCTGTGTCTTTGATACTTATGCTTGCAGAGGTGCAAATATGGGCACCTTAGGAATTAAAAATTAAAAGATGACACTGGACCATAAATAGTTGAGCACGAGCATTTTACCTTCTCTCCAATTGCATCCTGTATGAGTGATATATGGCTGCTTATTCCTATGATTATTTTCCCACTTTTTAGATCTGTATCAAACGACCCAATATCCTGTTTGAGAACAGCACTCAGAAATTCCAGTCTTAAACGCGCTACTTGTCTTTGACTAGCGTACATCCAGCATCCTATCTCTGCATCATACATGTGAACTTAGGGTAACATTAGCATACACCAGTTTCTGTATTTCAGATGCCGTCAAATAATCTGTGTGATTTTAATAAGAAACTATTGTCCTTTTCCTAGCTCTTTTATGTTTTGTTTGATTAATAACATGCTGTTATCACTTATCAGCATATGTATTTGTGCATGTGTGTGTTTGTGAGTGAGCTTGGCGAATAGCTGCTGCTTTGAGCCTTGCTAGTGGAAATGTTGACTGTAATGAGTTACCTAGTATTCCAGCAGGGAAGGTGGCAAATGCCATGTACCAGACAAATGGAATGACCTGCGATAAAGCATAGAAGAACAGTTCAAGAACCTTTCTGAAATTGTTGAAAATATTGAACTATGAATAACTCAAAAGGTGATAAGTTCAGTGGTTTAAACCTGATTCCTGAACCTAGGAGTGGCAATCGGGGCGGGGCGGGGCGGGTCGAAAACGGGTAATAAAAAATGACTAAATTATCTGATGCGACTCGTATTTAATACGGATAAAAAAGAGGTTAATCGGCTGATAATATGAGTAACCATATTATCCATGACTTCTTGAACTTGATCACTTCTGGGAGAATTCTTAGTCTCCCAAAGTTGAGGAACCCCCAATTTGAGGCTTCACAAACGTAAAAATTAAACTCATTAGTTATCCATTGATTATCTATTTTCTAAATGGATAATATGGTTTTTGTCCATATTTGACTCGTTTTCAAAATTATTCAATCTATTTTTTTAATGAATAACATGGTTGACTAATTGTTTTTTTTTAATTATTTTGTCGCTGCTACCTGAATGCATAAAATTAAAATTCTGAATCTTGCCTCCGATCAGCATACCTTTTTGAGGGCTTTGACCATGGCAGCAGTGTCATTGATGTTGTTTCCAAATGCGTCAAGGGCTCTGCCGAGCAGCATATAGATGACAGGTTGGGCAATGCCATGGACTATGGCTCCCAACGTGCCGAAAGCCATTAATGTCCAATCCAGTGCATCTGCTCTGCTCAGTAATTTGTGAAATGGCAGAGTATAATCCTTACTCTTATCTCTCTTGTTATATTCATCCTTCTTTTCTTGTTTAATTTGAGATGCCATTTTTTCTGTCATTGCCAGTGCCATATGCTGATGTATTAACTACTTGATATTTATATGCATGTTTTAGTAAGTTGTACTAACATCTCGTTAGTCACGTCCAAGAGGAGTAGTAAGAAATTGACATGAATAATCAAATGAGAGATTTTGAGAGAACAAGGTAACTGAATTCTTGTAGTACATAATTGAGAATAAACTTGAATCTGACGCGACCGTCTACAGAGGGCTGGCATCCAGTAAGAAACAAATGAGAAATTTAAAGTAACTAATTTGCGTCATTTTCTGTAGTCCATTATGATAATACACTCTTTTACATTGCTAAGAAATGCGAAGAATCTAGTGCCTACGTTGTAACTTAAGTGCTATACATTCCTTGTATTCTATGTTAACTTCTATTATCGGACTTGAAATTAGTTTTTTCGCTTTCTGGCGATTAGCAGAATTCTTAAATGGGCTTTCTTATTTAGTAAGCACTACGACGTTTCTTGGTTGCGAGGAGAACAATAATAACAAACGTATAATCTAACAAAATGAGGTTGGGAGGTAATATATACGTAGACTCTTATCCCTATCTTGTAAAGATAGAGATATACTTTCCTATAGACCCTTGACTCGAAAAAATATGAAAAAGAATGCAGAAACAACAACAAAGATAAGATTATAAAATATCCAAAATGAGAAAAACAACATACAAAAAAGAAATCCGTGGATAGGAAAATACGATAATACGAGACTAATAGTACTGATATTATCGGCATGAAAAGAATCAGACACGCACGATTATATATCTACAAACCTTCTACCCTATTTCTCTGACCTACATACCCTCTTATCTAAGAGTCATGTCCTCAATAAGCTCAAATTGTATCGTGTCTTACCTAATTACGTTTCTCCCATACTTAATTATATCGTCTACCTCATAGGAGACAATATCACAAGACAGAATATCCGCATAATTGCATCAACCGAACACTGAAGTATCTTGGAGTCAGCTATGATTATACTTGGGTAGCTTCTTAGGCAATGAAAGTCTTTAAATGTGGAAACTTGAGGCATATACAAGATAATTTGACAGATTAGTACGAATAATCTTTATTCCCTTGATAGTGTATTACCCAATTAAGGTAACACTTGTCATTTGCTTAATAGTAAATGTCGAAAGCGTTGGAATTTTTATTGAGCATACAGGGTCAGGGAGCTAGCCGGCAAGCATGAATACTTCCCAAGGGTTCCCTTTGTGTTCTGAGTTTTCTTTGTTTCATGGAAATAGTTAAACGTGAACATGGATCGGGACCAAAGGCGGATAAAAGAATTTAAGTTTATGGGTTCTACAATAACTTCGAGTTATATATATAATAATATTTAAATTTATAGTCAAATTTTTTGTAGATATTTACTGAATTTTTTAATATAAATACAATGTTTGAGCAAATATTATTGAATTCACGGGAACCCATAAACTAAGGCTAGATCCGCCCCTCAGCGGGACCAGGATGAATCGAGAATATAACAAGCTTATATAGAGATTGACTTCTTCCTTATTTTGCTCTTGCGCTCCATACTAGCTCATTACATTTTCCATGGAAATGGATAACTTTTTATTATGGTGCATTGAATTCGAATTAATTATTTTAATGAGATTTAATTAGGTGAAATATGGTGTTTTTTCAGCTGATTGACTGAGAACATGACCATAAATAGGAAGGTATGAAAATTGAGAATAAAAGTAGAGGATTAGGTATTTGTCACCGGCTTTGATACATCTCTTAGTTTCCTTCGGGTTCTTCTATTTGCATTACTTAGTGTTAGTTTTGTATTTTTCGCTTTGATTATCTGATTGGTTAATTTGCTTGTTATTGTTGGTAATCTGTGTTTAAAATCAGAAAATCAGAGAAGTAAACAAACGTTAGTTCAATAAACAAAACGTGAAATAATAATTCCGAGCCCACAAGTTGCTTGTGTGTCCTTAAGGAATTTAATCCCCTCACTGTTGCCCGAGGTTTTGGATTAATTCCTCCCAGGATAGAACGGAATAACTATTCTGCAACACTGGCAATCGAAACTACAGAATTTCAGCGAACTCAACAGACGGAGCAAATCACACTTGACACTTAAATTTATTTGAAAATAATGCAACAATACAAAAAGAGGGGAGAAATTTTCAGATTTTTCCATCTGATTTTTATATCTAAAATATGAGGCCAAGCCTCTAAATTTATAGACAAAGGAAGGGTGATATGGAGAGGTGCAATCTAAAAGGTGCCTCTTATGGAGAGGTGCGATCCAAAAGGTGCCTCTTCCATTTCCCATTCACACACTTTTAAAAAAATACAACAATCCCCCACATGAATGGGGAATGGACATATGTGAAAAAATATGCATGAAAATACTGTGTGATTCGCAAGTAGGATTAATCGCATCTGGATAAGTAGGTTTCCCTTTGAACTTTTCGTAGTGAACTTATGTCGGATATACTCGGTCAATCGGTAGAATTGATATCTTTGAACCGGCGAGCTTTGGTGTATACCTAGACAACCATAAGTCACACAATCAACCCTTAACCGTCTTTGGTTCTCATTGTTGTGTTCGTTTCGGCCATGAACACCACCTGGTTCATAAGTGCATAGAGAATTGGCCTTACAGAATTCTCCTTGAAGCGGCTTACACTTCACACTTACATAGGTGATTCCTAAACGTGTTATCCCGTAGATATACTATTTGATATATCCTGTATCAAACTTAGAAACCATTAAAAAATATCTTAATATTTTATCCTTGTTACTGAACATTGTCTTCATCACGAGAATGGACTAAAATATTATATTTGACAATGTTGAACCGGTCATGCATAACTTTATTTGCTCCTTGAACCTAGATCTCGGACCTCCAAAATTCTAGGTAGAGTTACCGCCATGATGACTTGTCCTCGGCCATAGTCCCATTCCCTTAGATGATTTCTCAACTCCCTCTCTAGTTAGGCCTTTTGTAAGCGGATCCGCCAAATTATCCTTTGATTTTACATAATCAATTGTGATAATTCGACTAGAAAGTAGTTGTCTAACGGCGCTATGTCTGCGTCTTATATGACGAGACTTTCTGTTATACATAACGCTCCCAGCTCTTCCTATTGTCGCTTGATTATCACAATCTATACATATAGGTGCCAAAAATTGGGCAAAAATAGAATATCTTTCAAGAAATTCAGGAGCCATTCAGCTTCTTCACCGGCCTTGTGTAAGGCTATAAGCTGAGCCTCCACTGCAGAGCGGTCAATGCACATTTGTTTGGACAATTTCTAAGATATCGCTCATCCATTGACTGTTTAGAATCGATTGAACCGGTGATTTAATTTGCATCACTATACCCCCTATTATCGTGGGATACTTATTGTAATGCAAAGCATAATTTGGAGTATATCTCAAATACTTCAAAACTCATTTCATTGTCATAAACATTCAATGCAAACTTCCTTATATTGTAGACTAATACGTCTCGACTTTCGATTGCATATCAGATTATTGACTACACTTAATGTAGTATATTATAACGGCAACTGGAATGATTGGCATCATTTGTGATCATAACCTTTTAATATATAACATATTTCGCAATCACTCCGCCATTTCCAAGCATTTGTATGCTAATTATTCATACGTCTATATGATATGCAAATTATAGCACATTCATTTATGAAATAAATCCAACTTGCAATGGATTTTGGTCATGTTCATCTGTTGGTTCACCTCATTATAGACCAATGTATTAATATATTCGTTCATGAACGGTCATGTCCTTACAAAAACTTATAGACGTATCTTTCTATGAAAAGTCACAATCTTTAAAGTGACATCATTTCATAAAAGAACTAAACAATATAAATTTGCATTGACCTTTCGAGAAAAGCACATGACCAACTTTGAATTAGTAGTCTATCAACTAGTCTTCATTAAGACTAAGCAACTTATGAATTTACCAACTACTATATCAATGAGTTTCAAAAATTATATCATTTAGACATTACGTCTAACATTTTCTTTTGTCATGCATAAGATAAAAGCCCCCACATTTTAAATATTTCATTAACATATAATCAAAATAACGACTATATGATTTGAAGTATTCTTAATGTAAACACTTTTATTTACACTCATTAATTTTTGAAATTATTTGACAATATTATTTGGTCAAATCTCGCATGTCATTGTTTGGGTGACTTAACAAGTCGACACACCTTCGTTTCTTTTTTGGGAACCATTAACCCTTCAGGTTGTTCCATGTAAATTTCTTCCTCCAAATCTCCATTTAAGAAGATTTTCTTTAATTTCATATGATGGATTTCAAGGCCATACATCGCGGTTAATGCTATTAACACCTGAGTAGATGTAATCATCGTTACCGGTGAATATGTATCAAAATAAATAAGACCTTCTCATTGTCTAAACTCCTTTGACAACTAATCTTGCCTTATATTTGTCAATAGCACCATCAACTTTTATTTTACTTTTTGAAAATCCACTTAGAATTCAAAGGTTTATTTTCTGGAGGAAGATCAACCATTTTCCCAAGTATGGATTCTATCTTACTATTGACAGCCTCTTTTCAATATTGTGCTTCCGAGCAAGACATTGCCTCTTTAAATGTTTGAAGCTCACTTTCCAACAAGAATGTCAGAAAATCTAGTCCAAAGGAAGTAGTTATCCTTTGACGTTTACTACGTCTTAGATTCACCTCAATCAATGTACTTTCTTTTGCTTCTTCCCGTGTTCGCTTAGATTTTTCACTAGACGACTCACATTCCTTTTATACGGATAACTATTCTCAAAAAATTCAACATTATCTGATTTAATTACCGTATTAATATGAATGTTGGGATTTTCTGATTTATGAATCATAAAATGATATGCCTTACTATTTGTTGCATATCTTATAAAAACGAATCAACAGTTTTCGATCCGATTTTATCCTTTTGGGTTTAAGAACTTGCACTTTACCCAAATATCCCCCACACTTGAAAATATTTCAAGTTGGGTTTTCTTCCTTTTATTCATTTTTCGTATGAAAGGATTCCGAAAGAATAGCTTCTCCCACAAGATTTGGGTAAACCAGAACTTATAACAAGGCATTTTATCATCTCATTTAACGTTCTACTCATTCTTTAAGCAATTCCATTAGATTGCGCTAATGAAGGGGCAGTCGTTTGGTGAATAATACCATATTCCAAACATATTTTATCAAAAATGAGATTCATATTCGACGCCCCTATTACATTGTTGAGCCAACCACAAGAACTGTTGTTTGTGTCATAACATAGTCAGAATAAATAGTGAAGTTTTTAATCTTCAAACCAATCTGACACAATCAAAATTAATAAATGGTGAAGTTTTTAATCTTCTAACCGAGTACTACTTGATACCGGATATATTAAATGGTGAAGTTTTTAATCTTCAAACCATGTAATATGTGACACAACAAATTTAATAAACGATGAAGTTTTTAATATTCAAATCGAATAATAAATTAAAGTAAAAAATCACTAAGATTTTAATCTCCAAAATGAGTATAAAGTCACTTAGACTTTAATTCCGACAAATGAGTAGAAAGTCACAAAGACTTTAATCTCAACGAACGAGTACAAAATCACGCAGATTTTAATTTCAAAGGAGTAGAAAATAAATCGTGAAGATTTTAGTCTCCATAATGTGTGTAGAAAATCACGAGAATTTTAATTCCCTTTCCAAAAGGTTTTCCAACTAAACCATTATAACACTTTAAATAGTTTGATCTCTTTCTCTAATCAAATACATATATATACATATTTATATATTCTACATTTAAGATCTCAAGAATACTTTCAAGTATTAATGTATGCCCAATTCACATCTAACCATCTTGAAAATAATCTTTCACTCAATTTTATGCATATTATCGGATTGTATACCAACAAATCGATTTCAGGCATGCAAATAGAGTATACTTTTGAGATCACCATATAATCTACCGTAACATTTATAGAAACTGAATTTTATAAATCATGTATGGTATAAAATCAATTAAAAATAAGTAGAATAAAGAAAGCATAACCCGATATAGTTATCATCACTTTCTGACGAAGTACTTAATCCCACTTAAGATGGTAATAATCATAAAGACTAGTCATCTTTCACCGCAAAAAATGCCATAGTTGTCAAGTATTTTACACTACAAAAAAACGGGTAAATAGCGGAGGTTTTTTTGCGGAGGGTATAAGCAACCTCCCCAATGTGCATAAATTTGCGGCACTTTCTTAACCCCCACAAAATTATGCAATTTAAGGGAGTTATAAACCCCCGCAATTCTAAAACAAATTGGGTGCGGCTTATTTCACACTCCCTCCTTTTATTTCCCCAAATCACACATTCACACTCCCTCCTTTTATTCCAAACCTTAAAATATCCGCCCAAACTCTCTCTCTCTCTCCGCCATAGATACAGAAGTTCTGGTTCATTCTGGAAATTGTTCGTGAGAATTGAAGATCGGAACAATAGCTTTCTAACTCCAGCCCTAAACCTCCACTCGCTCATCCAAAGGTTCACTCCTTCTTTCCTTTCTATAATTTTGTTATCCATTTGTTTCCTCGTTTTCGATTTTATGACTTTATCATCTGCTTTTTCTTAATCTATATCAAAGATTCAAAGATTAGCTGTTTAGAATCCCAATTTTGTTATCCATTTGTTTCCTCGTTTTCGATTTTATGACTTTATCATCTGCTTTTTCTTAATCTATATCAAAGATTCAAAGATTAGCCGTTTTCGATTTTATGACTAGTAAATCTTCTTAAACCAATGGATATTATCTATGTAATTGTGCGCATATAATTAAAAGAGTCAGAATCTTATCAAAGATTCAAAGATTAGCTGTTTAGAATCCCAATCTTGTTTGTGTATTTTAATGAATATGCTATTCATAAGAACACATGTTTATAGTAGACTGCTAAGATTAGATTTTCATATGCATGTATTTAACAGAGAACTGATATTTTATTGTGAAGTATTACATGTTATTATACACTACTGTAAAACTTATAATAATAGAGAACTAATATTTTGTTGTATGTATTTATTGCTTCAATGTTACTATTCTCTATTCTAATAATAGAGAACTGATATTTTCTCTTTATATTTTGAAAGGTTCATCAGCTACGGTTGAAACTTAATACTTTTCTATGGATAAATCTTGGATTAAAAAGCCAAGAAACACCACGGAATATTTATTTGGTTTAAATCAGTTTTTAGATTTTGCATTTGCTAATGCCGTTGTTGGAGATAGAATAAAGTGTCCTTGTCCTAAATGTGGATTCGCAAAGTGGCAGACTAGAGATGTAGCGCTTGATCATTTGATTTGCAAACCATTTCCTGAAAATTATGTCATTTGGAGTATTCACGGTGAAAGAAATATACTACCTACTTCTATAAATAATGTGGTTATACAAGATACATTACCTCCTGAAAATCCAGTAGAATTATTGATCAATGAAGCATTTGGGAGCCTAAGGCACGATGGTGTTGATGTGGGTCCGTCAGAAGTAGGGAGTGGTGAAGAAAGGTTAAATGATGAGCCTTCTTTAAATGATAAAGACTTTTTCGAGTTGCTTAGAGATGGAAGTCAAGAATTGTATGAAGGGTCCAAGTACTCAAAACTAGAATTTTTATTAAAATTGTATCACGTAAAATGTTTGTATGTGCTGAGTGACAAGGGAATGACCATGATACTAGATTTGTTGAGGGACGCATTTACATTTGCACGGATCCCTCATTCTTTTTATGAGGCCAAGAAAACTATCAACAAACTTTGTCTTGATTATATCAAGATAGATGCATGTCCAAATGATTGTATGTTATTTTGGGGAAATGATGCTAATGAGGAAACATGTAAGTATTGTCATACTTCTAGGTGGAAGCCTAACAAGCAGATAAATGAAGATCTTGTGTCTTCTACAGGCAAGAAGAACACCAAGAAGAAAACTAAGAAGCCTGCAAAGATTTTGCGTTACTTTCCATTAAAACCAAGGTTGCAGAGATTGTTCATGTGCTCTAAAATAGCAAAATATATGAGATGGCATGCCGAGGATAGTAACAAAGATGGAATCATGAGGCATCCTAGAGATGGTGAGGCATGGAAGAGGTTTGATAGGATTTTTCCTGAATTTGCCTTTGATCCTCGGAATGTTCGTCTTGGCCTAGCTAGTGATGGCTTTAATCCTTTTGGCACAATGAATACTAATTATAGCATTTGGCCAGTCATTTTAGTTCCATACAACCTTCCTCCTTGGTTGTGTATGAAACAACCCAATTTTATTCTCTCAATGATCATTCCTGGTCCACGTACAGCGGGAAATAACATAGATGTTTTCCTATAGCCCCTTATTAAGGAGTTGAATGAGTTGTGGAGTGAAGGTGTCGAAACTTTTGATTCATCAAAGAAAGAGATGTTTAGGTTGCGAGCTGCTCTTATGTGGACAATTAGTGACTTTCCTGGACTCGATATCTTATCTGGTTGGAACTCACATACTGGTCTAGCATGTCCCACTTGTAATTTTGATGCAGAACCTTGTCGGCTTCGCCATAGTAGAAAGTGGTGCTTTATTGGTCATCGTAGATTTTTAGCAAGAAATCATAAATTTAGACTGATGAGACATCGCTTTGATGGAAATGTGGAAGAAAGAAACCCACCGAGAAAGTTATCCAGGTCTGATATTTTGCAACAAGTGAAAGATATTGATGTTATATTTGGAAAACCGGCTGAGTTGAGTGAGAGAAGAAAAAGAGCTAGACAAAGAAATATTGGGCAAGGTGCAGCACAACAATGGAGGAAAAAAAGTATATTCTTTAATCTTCCATATTGGGAGTTCAACTCGTTGCGCCACAATTTAGACGTCATGCACATCGAAAAGAATGTGTTTGACAATATTATATATTCTTTGCTCAATGATAAAGACAAGTCAAAAGATAATATTAAGGCGCGGAAAGATCTGCAAGATATGGGTATAAGGAATCTTTGTGATAGGTATTAGTCGGGATCAATGGACTATCTTTGTGAACTACCGTTATAAAGAAGAAACTCAGGTATTTTCTAAGACGTCACATTGAAATGCATATAAATATGAGTATTTATTTTGTATAATTTACTGAAATGTATCTTATTGTTAGAACATGTGTAAAAGAAATGCCGAAAATCGGAAGAAGCAAACAGTTCCACACACCGGTGGCTCCAAACCTAATTCTAGAAGAAGGGCTGAAATGGTGAAAGATGTCACATTATTTACCTTACTTTACTATTTAAATTTTAGATATTGTATCTATTTCTTATACTTTAATTAAACTATTCTAACTTATTTTTGTTTTCATGCATAGATGGCTGAGACAGGAAGTAAGCCTGGACGAGCACAACTTTATCTTGCTACACATACAAAAAAAGATGGATCATATGTAAATGAGGAGGCAAAAGAAATATGTGTAAGTTACAATAACCAAGAATGTCTGTTTCCCGTCCTCTTCTTTTTTCTTGGTCTGTTTTCTGTCCTTTTCCCACACTTAATTACTTTCTTGGCTATAACTACTGTTCTTGCACAAAGAACAGTAGGCTCAGATTTTTTTGATGTGTATTGTGTTTAGGAAAAAATTGAGGTAGCACTGAGTGAAAGTACGGTGGATGAGTCTGAAATTTCTCCAAATGATGCTGTTGGTAAGGTGCTAGGCAAAGAACATCCTGGAAGGGTGAGATGTTTGGGATTAGGAGCTACTCCAAGCAATACTTTCAAAGAGACAAATCTTCGTCTTGGTAATATTAGAATTGTGAGTAATAATGTTGGATGTTCTTCTTCCGGATGCCAAGAGAAGTACAATCAATTGATGAGTACTCTCAAAGAATATATGATAATGAAGGAAGGTTCAATACCAGAACAATTTGCTGGGATCTTTGCTTCATCTCCTACAACGGTAAGTGCTTAGTTCTTCTAATGAGTATGCTTTTAGTTTCATGCTCTCTGTTAAGTAGTATGTAGATTTTGCAAAGAGAACTAGATTTTAAAAATGGCAATTAAAAAAATGCAGGAGACTTACTTAGAGTTAGATTAACACAGTATAGCCTTTCATTGCATTGGCATATGTTCTGGTTTCTTCTGCCAAAATTCTTTGATGCTTGCTGCAGATTGAACCACAAATTACGTGTCCCTGATTATTTAACTTGGTGTTGTTGTTGTTGTTAGCCCCACGAATTTAACAGCTCTAAAGGTAATATACATTCTAGGATTAAGGACAAAACAATCAACCCCAAACCTAAAGAACAGTATTGAGAACAGGAAAACAGTATGTCTTGTTTATGAAAGAGACCACTTAAAAGAAAAATGTCTTTGAAGAGCAAATTGTGCATATAACTACTTGTATTGTATAAGCTGACTGTTGAGCGATGAAGACCAGTAGTATTGAATTGAACAAACATTGTCTTACCACTCAATATTTACAGTGCATAAAAAATGACAACTTTGAGAAAGAACTATCAAAAGGGAAGTAAAAAAACATTTGGAGATCAAAAGCTTAAGATGTGGGACAACAATGAATACATTGTTATTCAATTTTTTGCAGTCTCACACAACAGTAGTATAGTGACCATCTTTTCGCCTCTTTTATATGACATGGTCCGATAACTCCACCTTTTCTTGAACAATGAAGCAGGAAGTGGTACTAATAAAAGATGTCGGGATCTCTGTATTGAGCTAAGGGAATTCCAGCAAATGTTATAGTCCCATAAGTTTTGAAATCCGGTCTGATATATTAGCTATTACAAATCCTGCAAATACCTGCAAAAAAGTTAAATAACACAGTAGAGTCGCAAGTGTGTTGCAGCTTCTGGCAATGTTAGCAGTGGTAATTGCATTCGTTTATGGTATATATGCGACTTTAGCACATTCACTGAGTCTCGCCACTGAAAGTGTACTGAACCCACTGAGTCTACACTAAGATTATTTCAACCTTGGTGCTGGAGTAGTATGTTATAGGATTACGCAGAGAGTGGAATAGAAGATCTTGGGAATAGAAATTCTCTGATGATAAAATGTCTTGGCTGCTAAAATGTCTTGGCTGCTTGCCTTGTTGCGCAGAGAGTGGAATAGTAGAAGGTGTCACTTGATGATAAAATGTCTTGGCTGCTTGCCTTGTTGCTATAAGAAAACCATGATTGACTTCAATCTTCTCATACACTTGAAGCTTGGGGAATTTGATAAACAATCAGTCATGTCTCCATCATCCAACAAGTTTTCATTGCCAAATCCTATTGAGAAATTGTTTGTTTCTGTTGCATTCAAGCTGTTGTACGTGATGACCACTGTATTCACCTATCATTTAAATGGATCAAAAAATAAACCTAACAGTAAATTAAGAATCTATGATGATTTTGTAATTTACTTATAAGATTAGTAGCACTGAACAAGCAACGAGAAAAGAAAGAACAAGCACTGAACAAGCAACGAGGA